>CM031954.1:22490126-23050126 GCA_018749465.1 Paracanthobrama guichenoti
TGGTTCTTGAAGAAAAAGTACCACATCTTTAAGTAATGACTCTCTCCCAGCGTTCCCTACCAGAATGTTCTGGGAATCAAATACTGCAGGAGTCAAGGTAAAAACCATTCAACATTATGTTTATCTTGTCAAATAGTCAAGTTTCTGCGTAGTTTTGCTCCAGTTTTGTGTTGCATTCTATACTGTTGTGTATGTTTGACTGTACACGGCTGTGATAGTTGAAATCATCCATGAAATGCGGTCAGATTACAGCTCCGTTTCACCCATCTGCCTTCTAACTGTGTTTTGGTTCTCTCAAGTGTTTTTGGTTGCTGTTCAAGCAAACCCATTTCCCCTGCATCTTAAACAAGTTTATTCTGGACTCTTTGAAAATGTGTAATCCAAGTCCTGAAACATTTTCATAATTCTTAGTTGGAAGACAAGTGGAGTACTTCATTTTATTAACAGGCTTTTAATAGTTGTGTAAAAGACAAATGCCGCTCTGAATAATCAACCTTAATAAGAGATTTGTTTTTATTTCTAAAACACACTTTGTAAGTGTTTCTATATTCATTTCATGGGAATATTAACCTCAGACTCTGAATCACAGTGAGGCCATTCATATCCTCCTCCCGTCCCAAACGCACATGTCCGTCAGGGGCAGTGTTATGCCAACCAATCTGTAAGGGAATCCCAGGGGAAATGTCCACTTAAATCAGGAAGTCTGAGGTTTCCCACAATTCCTTTGATTCCTGCTAAGGGCACCAATATCCATGGGGATCAAGCCGGGGTTAGAAGAGCAAACAGGTGGGAGGTCTGGTTGAAAACCAGGTGATGTTGATGTTGTTACCGGTACTTAGTTTCACAAATCTGATGTATCCTAATGCTTTATGAAGCTCATTTGACAGTTTAAGCCTTATTTTATTTATTGCATTGTGCTTTTAACCTGGGTTGAATGGAATGCTGCAGGAATTACGTAGTTTTGTAGGCCATTTTAGCACGTTTTTGAATGGGATTTTAGTTAAATGCCAGAAATAAAACATAAAATATTGTTATTCGACAACATAAAATATATCAGTACCTCCTTTTAATATTTCTTTAAAGCTTGTGTCTTGTGTCAAGTGTCTAAATGGGACTACAGCGGTTGTCGGACATTAAACATCATCACAGTGAATGAATGAATTGTGTTTATAACCGCGCTCTCGCAAACTATTTTAACTCAAACTTTCAGGGAAAATGTTTTAAATGAAGACTGTTGTGGTGACACTGAAGTAGGTCACTTATAGCCTTTCCTTCTGGTGCATGTATTTAGGCCTAAAATTACATAAAAGTTTAGTTAATTTGTGAAGTCTATCATGAGGAACAAAAACCATAACCTTTTGTTGGTTACAGAGCTTTTCAATCCAAAAGCAAATGGAAAAATCCCATTGGCTTTTTGTCGAGGGAACCAGCGTGATGCAAACTTCTTAATATGCTTTATATTGTAGCATTTTAGGTAAAAAAAAATATTTTCTCAGAATTTATTGCTATTTTACAAATTATGTAATGTCTCATATATCAAAAGACAGTTTATATGTAATATTAAAATCTTTAACTGATAATAGGTTTAACTAACCTCAAAGTACAATTAAGGGCTGATCTTCCATTTTTATAAATATTTCCTTTGTTTCTGTATAAATATGTATTTGTTTTAATTTCAGTGCTTATGCGTTCAAGTCCTTCTGGGAAGTTTGTATTTACGAGTTGGGAAGTCATGTTTATGGCGTCAGGTGCGTTAAAGTCACTTTTGTCGGAGTAAGGTGGCAGCATACCGTCTCTTAATTAACTACACCAAAAAACAGCAATGTTCTTAAGCTAAATTGAATTTAGTGTATTAACATTGCCTGTGCAGTTCTCCCTCCACACTGCAGAGGCAGCGCAGCGTCATCACTGCTTCTTCTGTTTAGCCAGTTTGGCCGTCTCCCTTGCTTTCTTCCGCTTGAGCTTTTTCTTGATAAGAAAGAGGTCAATGTACACAGGGTAGTTTAGGACGACGGAGGCACAGAGGAGACCACCATGCAATGCACCAGCGACACCACAGCTAAACATGTCCTGACCTGAAATGCACAGAAAACCCCCAAACATGTTAAAATTATCTATCAATGGAATGTAGTGGCAGAAAAACTTGTTGCTAAATTATGATTTGGTATGGGGAATACATATTCACTATTAACTAGTTGCTTATTAGCAAGCATATTATTAGGACATTGGCTGTTTATTAGTACTTCTAAAGCACATATTAATGACTTATTCTGCATGACCATATTCTACATCCCATAATCACCCAATACCTAAACCTTAACAATTACCTTACTAACCATTAATAAGCAGTGATTAGGAGTTTATTGAGGCAAAAGTCATAGTTAATAGTGAGAATCGGGCACTAATCTAAAGTGTAACCAAATGAACATGCTTTAGGAGTATTTTTCATTGTTGATTCATGTTATCTAATGTTAACAAATGAAACAAGCTTTTGCAGCCCCTCTTTAACCCCTTGCAGACCCCAGTGTGAAAACATACCTGACAAATAAAGGTTCTTGATGGGAGTATCACATCGATTTCGAGCCATGGCCTCTGAATAGTAGCGTTCCAGGTTGTGATCAGCGGAGTAAATGGCCCCTCGGTTACAGCTGAGGTAGTGTGTGTTTGTGAGAGGAGTTGCTGCTTCCTGATACACCAGCTGAGTCACACAGAGAGACACAGTTTGGTCATTCTGAACGCTCAATCACGCTCACCTTCTGACTGCCGGTAGGAAGTCCTGTCCAGAATTTCTGCCCATCCAAATGTAATAAGTACTGATTATTTTACAGACATATTTTAGAATACAAAGCCAAATACACAGTTCTGTTCAAGTCAGCATGAAATCAAAATTGACAGTTTTGGCTGCTGAAAATTCAGCTCTGTTTTAAATATATTTAAATATAAAATAGACATAAAGTTAATGTACATTATTTACAATATTGCTATTTTTACTGTATTTTTGATCAAATAAATACAGCCTTGGTGAGCAAAAGAGATTGCTTTCAAAAACATTAAAAATCTTTTTTTTTTTTTATAGGAATCTAAAAAAGGGAACATAACAGTGGTTATTATAAATTATCTGTGCATATTATTATTTTTATTATTTTTTAAAGTTTATGTGCCTTTAATAGATTCAACAATCCAATCAATTTCCGATGGAAAAAAGTCCAGCCCTACATTTTTCTGATTAAAGTCCACACTGATGGACATATATCGGCCGATACCGATATGGTGGCGATATATTAAAGCAGATATGGATTATAATAATGTATAATTACATTATACATTATATAATTAATAATGGATTATTCGCCTCTGTTCGCCATGATGGATTTGAATAGCTTGAAATATGATTGGAATCACTTCAAAAAGAAAATACAGTTAAGTGCTATAAAATTGTTGTAATTGTGTGTTTGGGACATGGAAATTAATGGTGATTTTTTTTGTAATCAGGCTCTTAAATTGATAAAAATTTGGATTTAGATTTATCGTCCAATATATCGGTTTTCGGCTTTCAAATATAAAGAAGATTATCAGCATCGGTCAATTTTCATATCGGTGCATCCCTAGTACATGTTCTGTTTTGACATTTTTAATGTACCCTTCATGCCAAAATGTTTCTACAGTATGTAAGGAGAAATGTTGCATAATACTTTCATGTTAAAACACGTTATTTAATTTTTTCCCAAGTGATGAAATACGTGAATGAGTCATTTCATTTATAAAATTGAATAAAAAAAATTAAAAAAAGGAATTAAAACTACTTAATTAAAATTAAATCTTCAATCCCATGATTGGAACTCCTAAAAGGTTCTATATATGAAGCACCTGACAGGGTCCGTTAGGGTTCCATATAGAACCTTTCCTTCTTTGATCTTTCTTTCAAAGATTTGACGTCACTAACCTGGTATAATAAAATCTAGCCATTAGCTCTTTCTATAAAATGCTTCTTGTATCATCCTTATACACTGTAAAATCCAACAGTGATTCTAACTAACACTTTTTAGTTAACTTTACTTAATGTCTTAATTGTAAAAATCTAGTAATCTGTACTATTCGCATACTATTCCTTGTTTACTCAGAAAACCCAAGTTAAGATTAATTGATTGGTTTGAGTGCCATTTGTCAAGCAAAAACAAAAAGTCACCATTACGGTGATCAGTGTTTACTTTGGTTGACCACTTGGAACGTTCATATTATTATAACTCTCTTTCTGATGCAGCAATGCAACAAGAAATCACAGTTATGAGTTTCAAAGGAAGAGAAGTAATAAATAGGTTGCTTTTAAAAGCTGACCTAGCTTCTGACTGAATAATTAACTAACAATAGTTAATGATTTAGTCAGAAATTAAGTCACCTTTTCAAAGCAACCTATAATACTTCCCTTCATATCGTATAATGATCGTTTATAATTTTATTGCTAACACTTACATCATAAACACCTGTGACACCTTTTAGTTGATATAATCCATATACACTCACCTAAAGGATTATTAGGAACACCATACTAATACTGTGTTTGACCCCCTTTCGCCTTCAGAACTGCCTTAATTCTACGTGGCATTGATTCAACAAGGTGCTGAAAGCATTCTTTAGAAATGTTGGCCCATATTGATAGGATAGCATCTTGCAGTTGATGGAGATTTGTGGGATGCACATCCAGGGCACGAAGCTCCCGTTCCACCACATCCCAAAGATGCTCTATTGGGTTGAGATCTGGTGACTGTGGGGGCCATTTTAGTACAGTGAACTCATTGTCATGTTCAAGAAACCAGTTTGAAATGATTCGAACTTTGTGACATGGTGTATTATCCTGCTGGAAGTAGCCATCAGAGAATGGGTACATGGTGGTCATAAAGGGATGGACATGGTCAGAAACAATGCTCAGGTAGGCCGTGGCATTTAAAGCGATGCCCAATTGGCACTAAGGGGCCTAAAGTGTGCCAAGAAAACATCCCCCACACCATTACACCACCACCACCAGCCTGCACAGTGGTAACAAGGCATAATGGATCCATGTTCTCATTCTGTTTACGCCAAATTCTGACTCTACCATCTGAATGTCTCAACAGAAATCAATCAGACCAGGCAACATTTTTTCCAGTCTTCAACTGTCTAATTTTGGTGAGCATGTGCAAATTGTAGCCTCTTTTTCCTATTTGTAGTGGAGATGAGTGGTACCCGGTGGGGTCTTCTGCTGTTGTAGCCCATCCGCCTCAAGGTTGTGTGTGTTGTGGCTTCACAAATGCTTTGCTGCATACCTTGGTTGTAACGAGTGGTTATTTCAGTCAAAGTTGCTCTTCTATCAGCTTGAATCAGTCGGCCCATTCTCCTCTGACCTCTAGCATCAACAAGGCATTTTCTCCCACAGGACTGCCGCATACTGGATGTTTTTCCCTTTTCACACCATTCTTTGTAAACCCTAGAAATGGTTGTGCGTGAAAATCCCAGTAACTGAGCAGATTGTGAAATACTCAGACCGGCCCGTCTGGCACCAACAACCAACAGCCACACTCAAAATTGCTTAAATCACCTTTCTTTCCCATTCTGACATTCAGTTTGGAGTTCAGGAGATTGTCTTGACCGGGACCACACCCCTAAATGCATTGAAGCAACTGCCATGTGATTGGTTGATTAGATAATTGCATTAATGAGAAATTGAACAGGTGTTCCTAATAATCCTTTAGGTGAGTGTATTTGTAACAAATAATCTTGCAATTGACCATGCTTGAGTCACATTCAGACTTCAACATTCAGCATCAAAACACAACAATAGTAACAACAATGGTAGCTATACTCAAGAGTAGTCAAGAGTAAATCTAAAGTAAAAAAAATCAAGTACTCTCTACAGTTCTTCTTGTGTAAGTGAACTATACTAACTAAGCATTTGTTAGCACAAAATACTATTCCTGTTTCACTTGTTTTTTTTAAGGCAATCAGTTTGCATGCTTTTTTTTTTTTTAAGTAAGTATAACTAATTAGATTTTACAGTGAACACTGCAAACCTGTTTGCTTTTAGAAAATGTGTAAAAACCAGGCAATCAGACTGAAACTGTCAAGTAGAATGAAACTGTATATAGTAGGCGATAAAAGAGTCCCCGGATGACCTACTTCTTCCGGCGAGATTCTGAAGTGTGCATACGATGGACTCTTTACTATCCCATGAGGCTATGGGAGAGAATTTATGAATGGCAGTGAAGCGACGTAACGGACGCTGTTAGGTCACATGATAATGACAACCTGGCGAATGTAGTACATCCAGATTACATTCATACTACACACACTCATACTATATAGAACCTACTTCAAAACAGCTTTCTGGAAAAGTTTGCTCTGGCTGGTAAACACCCTCAAACTATTGGTCTGTGGTGATTACGCAATAGGTGGGTGTGGCTCAGAGGCTCCGCCTTCTTTGACGTGGAAACCTTTTCTAGTTAATTTCTTCTGTTCAGTCCTTCAATGTCAGATGCGAGTAAAAACATGAACACACTGGAGAACGACTTTATAGCAGAAAATGAAGTAGTTCCAATAGAAAGTCACTGTCACTGTTTTTCATGTTTAATTCGGTAAATATGCTTGCTTATTGTTTAAGTGCTACATAAATAAATGTGATGTGACTGGAGAGCTGAATCACAGAGCTGGTGCAAACATCCACATCGCTATGATCAGATGCTTTCTTAACAGCTGTTTTCTCATTTTTGTTGTGTGTTTATTTTGTTATTAAGAGGAAAGCGCGCAGCACATATTTACATATTCATCTAAACGCCACTCTCAGCAGTGTTGGCGGCATCGGATTATTCATTAACTGTACTTTGAACTTCTTTTTACCCCTTAACAAAGAACAAAAATAACTTCGCAGTGAGTATATCAGGGCCTGAAGGGCGTGCAAAGCAACTACCATTGAGATGAATGGGAATGATTTTCTCCAGATATTCTACTCTTTGGCAAGTCAATGAATGGGCTATGGGTGGTCCATGGGCATGACACTAATGATATGTTCTACAGAGATGTTGTTGATAAACGCCAGCTTCAATGCTCGACCTAGTAATCGTATTGCAGATAATTCAGTTATCGGACTCTTCAGTCAACCTATGTATGACAAACTTGACTTACATGACTCTGCACATTAAAAGGATAGGACAAAAGAATTTTAAAGGCACAATATGTAATTTCCGCCACTAGAGGTCGCTTATTCAAAACAAAGATGTAGCTTGATGACGTCTTGATTTTGTGGAATCATGGGAGTTGTTGTCTTCACCTCTATAGCCAGTGGAAAAGAATCCGACAGGCAGAAATCAAATGGATGAGCTAATGTATTAAAGATTTATTAACGTCACTGTAGTATGAAGCAGGGCGGGGCAGAAAGCTATTGGAGCGGAACAAGGCCGCTGGAGTGATTACTAATGAGGGACGAGTGTGACACACAGCTCGAGAGCAGTGGAGCTTTTATTCTGCCGCAGACGAGCGCTTCTGCTTCTTCCGCTCATGCGTATGTGTGGTAACGCAGCACTGTTTTATCATATTACACACATTTGAGTGTGTTAAAGTTATGTTATAATGCTACTCTGTGTGTTGGCTCGGCGCTGCTATGAGACACTTGTTCACTTGTGTGAGCTAGATCATATTAGGCATGGTAAAACATGGTACTCTGTGAGGTAAATCAAGAACACCAGATTTAAACAATAAGACTAACTGTGTTGAGCTGGAGAACAATGATCAGTTTTCTGTCCATGAATGTCTCCAAACAGTTGCAAATTGCGTTGAACACATTAAAATAACACATATGAATTGCAACAAAGTACCTTTTCTCTGAGTTTTGGGAAGTGTTTGCAGGCCCAGTCAAAGAGATGGTTGGCAAATCTCATCTTATAGTTGAAATAGTCGTCGCCTCTTTTCCTCACTCTAGTGTCTTTCCACTCTTCAAACCATTCATAATTGACCATGGTCAGGATGGTCATACATGACTTCCCTGGAAAATTTGTATGTGGTTGAAATATGGCATGACATTATCAACAGCACAACAGAACCACGCTTTAAATTTACAAACACAACCTTTATAGATACAAACAGACTGAATTTACAGTATCTTGAAAAGTAATATTCTCATCGAACATTAACTGTCTAAATAATAAATTTTTCTTCATTTTAAGACCCATACAGGCAATCATACCTACACTATACCGTTGAGAAGTTTTGGGTCAGTATGATTTTTTTTTTAAAAGAAAAGAAATGAATATATTTATTCAGCAAGTATGCAGTAAATTGATCAAAAGTGACAGGTAAGACATTTATAATTTTACAAAAGACTTCTATTTCAATAAATGCCGCTCTTTTGAACTTTCTGTTCATCAAAGAATCCTGTAAAAATGTACATTTTAAATAGAAAAGTATTGTCTAAGCAATTATTTTTGTCTTGTTTTTCAGTAAAATATCGAAACATTTCTAAATCAAGATACATTTACTTGAGAAGGAAAGCTAAATAAAAAATGTATCAAAATTAAGTGACTTTTTTTTTTCTTATTTTAAGTATAAAAATAATACTTTTAATTAAGCATAGAAAATAATATTTTTATTCAAAGATGCATTAAATTGATCAAAATTGACAGTAAAGACATTCTTAATTTTACAAAAGATTTCAATTTCAATAAATGCTGTTCTTTTGAAATTTCTATTCATCAAAGAATCCTGAAAAAAAAAAAAAAATTATCAAAAAAGTTTCAAAAAAATATTAAGCAGCATAACACTGCAAAAAAAAAAAAAAGCAATTCTAAGCAATTATTTTTATCTTGTTTTTCAGAAAAATATCTACACATTTCTAAATCAAGATACATTTACTTGAGACGGAAAATTAAATAAGATATAATGATTTTTGATAACATTTTATAATCAAAATGAAGTGACTTCTTGTTTTAAGTATAAAACTTAATTTTCTTGAGCAGAAATTCATAATAGAGTGTTTTCTGAAGGATCATGTGACACTGAAGACTGGAGTAATGATGATAAATTCAGCTTTGATCACAGGAATACATTACAAGAAAAGCGGTTGTTTTAAATGGTAATAATATTTCATAATATTACTGCATTTTTGATCAAATAAATGCAGCCTTGGTGAGCAGAAGAGACTTCTTTCAGAAACATGAATAAATCCCCAAACTTTTGAACAGAATAGTTATACAGAGAGCTGCATTGACACGTTGATGGCCTGTTACGATGTTACCTGGGTGACGGATCTGTGATGTGGGGTCTTTGGCTGAGGGGAAAGTGAGGAGCATCATGGGAATGTTCTCTGGTGCCTCGTCTTTACTCATACCGAAGAACTCATCCATCCTACAGATGAAAGTTTCTCAATTTACTGCAGTCTCACATTATAATGCTAATAGAGATACAGCCCTAACAGAAAACAACGTGACAGTACAGGAAAGTTTGGAAAGGACTGGAAATATGTTTTCCCACAGGCAGGAAGATAAGAATTGCTTGTTGGACCGAGAGCAGAAACCCTGTTCAGACAGAAGAATGGCAGCAGGCCCAGAAAGATTTAGTCAACAGCACCGCCGAGAGTTTGATTTGCGCAGCTGCAAGTGATTCATGTAGTTTACCAATGCTTCCTTTGCTTTTGGAAATGTGCACTTGTAGTGTACTTCAAATCTTATAAGTATATTTATAAAACTTTACTTATAGATAATGTAATATTAATGACAAACGTCCACCATTTTAACACTTTTAGAAAGTGCACTTTGTAACGATATCATATTACATACGCTGAACAGACTGAATTTAGGCTTTTATTCACATCATGTGCTGCGTGACGCACGTTTGAGCTTCCGCAAGAGGTTCTCGCGTGTCAAGCAGGTTCGGTTGAGCTTCTGTTGATGTTCTCTGATCAATGTATGAGAATAAAAGCCTAAATTCAGTCTGTTCATCATACAAAGCGATCGTGTCTTCAGAAGATTAAACCTCGATTAACTGAACACTTTACCTTGATTACGATTAATGAACGATTATTATTATTATTTTTGCTTTGTTGTTTTTTGCCCTCATAGTTCACTGACAATGTACTATAAATATGCTTGACTATTAAAGGTGGGGTATTTCTTTGTTTAAGAAATTAGCACCGTGAGAGTAGGCCTAGTTATTTGAATGCATTAATGAAAGAGAGATTGCGTGTGTTAATTAGTCATAACGTCTCTTTATTAATTGTGAAGCTGTGCATTGTATGTAGTTACTTAAAAAAATAAGTTTTAACTTCTGAGTTTCTAAGCTACTTTAGTGATAAATCACAGGTCAGAGTTTCTGTGCTCCTCTCTGCGCACGCAATCTTCACGTGATGTGCGAGCTACTGTCTGCATGAGTGTTCATGTGTCACAATGCGTCAGCGCACTGGCTCAATATAATGATACACATCCGATGGTATGAAATCGCTTTAATGTCCAAACTGGCAAGCCTTAAAACACATACGCTGTCTGTGTGTGTTGACTGTGTTTGAGTGCACCTCCGTGTTGCTTCCATGCCACGTGCTGCCAGATTGAATCGACGATTTCCAGCTCAAAAGCTCACCAAAACCCGCCCACTCCAAGAAAAAACTGCCCAATCAGGGTGCGAACTCGGCTCCCCTTAATAAGACATGGACTCCCCTGAAAATTTGATTTGTGAAATTTTGGGGTCTCAAAAAAATATTGACAATGTGCTATTTTGAAGTGCAATTTCAATTTTGTGTAATGTGATCATCGTGGATTATTATGTGTAAAATTGCAAAAAATATAATTCATGCATCACAGTGATTTAAATCTAATTCACTTCAATAAAGATAACTATGCATGCTATTCTTGTCCTGAGCAAGACAAGGTGTGGTGGCACTGCGGTGCAAATTACACTTCTGTTTAGTACATGTTAACTTAAAGATTCATAGAAAAAATATAAAGAAATATCCACTTCTTGGATTTCTGGACGAACAGCAAAGGAAGCTGACCCCAGGCCTCTGTGGTCGATTCTGTGTAAGGCATGTTATTCCCAATTATGTGTTGTGGCTGGGTTGATATAGGTCTGCGTGACTATCGATGTCTTAAGCCTAATTGAACCGAGGGAATTATGGTATTCTTTTGTAGCCTTACGAGTGACGTGTTCATGTGAACTCAAAGACAGCCGGATGCTTTGTTTATAGACTATATTTGTGGGTGGCTGTTTGACCTATCAATTTGTGTCGATAAAGTATAATAGGGTAAATCCTGTACTGTATTTATCCTATATAGTGCATGCATAAAGCAAGTAGTGCATACACTTCCTCTTTTGCAGGAATATACAAGTCCTCTTTTGAGGCAAGTGCACAAACTCCACCCAATTTGGCAACACTATCCATGCCACTGACTGCAAGGGGCGGAGTCACGTGACTACACATGCGGTAGTGTGTTTTTAAGGGGAAAGTATTAACAGAGTTAAAAACTGAATTAAGTGAATTTTAGTTTCGATTGCTTTTCGATTAATCGTCCAGCCCTACGTCAAAGTGGTAGTTGCATAGATTATCAATGGAGGGACAGAAAGCTCTCAGATTTAATAAAACAAATCTTCCTTTGTGTTCTGAAGATGAACGAAGGTCTTACGGATTTGGAACGACATGAGGGCAAGGAATTAATGACAGAATTTTCATTTTTGGGTGAACTAACTAACCCTTTAAGTTGTTTTTATATTATGATAAATGTTCTTGCCTTTGGACTTAAAAAAAATAAATTCTATAATTTAAATGCAACAGTATAAAGTAGCTGTAAAGTATCTTTTTTTGACACTCACATGCCATCCATGTCATTGGATTTGAAGAGCCAGATGGTGGTGGACGCAATGTCTAACTCTTCCTCGGTCGCGTCAAACCCTGAGAACAGGAGGAACGAGGCTTTACCAGGCCTCAACATATCCAGACGACTCTGAATCTCTGGAATATAAGAAAACAGCGCATCTAGTGTCTCAAGAGCAGTTTTGCATTAGAATATGAAGATTAAAGCACACAGAATACATTCACCTGGTTTGACTTGTATTTCTGGAGGCAAGAGCTTCTGGAAGGTGTTGAAAATCCCACAGTTGGAAATGATAACAGGAGCCCGCACTTCCACATGCTCATCACCTTTCCTCACTGTCACTCCTGTCAATCAAACCACAATAAATACATACTTAAGTGCTAAATTAGAAGAAACTGAATTTATTTATATGTACTCACCATATGCAGCTCCCTTCTGATCCACCAGGATACGGCTGACAGGGGCGCGGACCAGCACACTGCCCCCATATTTCTCTATGACTTTAGTGATGTGGAATGGGATCTCACTGGCGCCCCCTTTAGGGTAGTATGCACCACGCTTAAAGTGATGCAGCATCAGGGCATTGATCATACAGCTGGAATCTTTAGGAGGCACACCTGGAGCAGAGATCAAAGAACTTCTCTAGGGCTGTGTCCTTTTTCGCCTACTATATGTGACCCTGGACCACAAAACCTTGGTCCATTTTTTTTTTTTTAAATGAATAAACAAGCTTTCCATCGGGCTAATTTTCATTTTTGGGTGAACTATCCCTTTAAACGACTCTCATTTGTTATTATATGTTTTGTTACCTTACAAGGCTTTATAGATTTATAGTGTGTGAATAATCAAGCATTGACAATAGTCAACCATATTGGCAGCACGAAGGGCCCCCAAATAAAATTGTACTTAGCGCCCCATAAAGGCTTGGCCAGCCCTGCTCTAATGTGTTGTGGAATATGCATATGGAATTTATATTACAATTGTGATGTTTGAGGGTCATTTTGACCTGCATGTTTCATGGTTAAAGGCTAATTTTGCAAATTTTTTGCTGCAGGAGTCAAACTCATTATCTTGGCTTTTCTGTTTGAGCTTCAGGAACGCACAAGGAAAAGGTGCTTTTCCACACTAAAATGTTTTTAAAATTGTGAAACAAAATAATAAAAATTATTACAATTATACACACAACAGTAATTACAATATACTGTTCATGTTGTCGTGATTTTTTTGTAGTGTGAGAAGTTTGTTTAGTGATTCTTGGTGAATTGTATTGAATCCACAAGACATACATACACTCACCTAAAGGATTATTAGGAACACCATACTAATACTGTGTTTGACCCCCTTTCGCCTTCAGAACTGCCTTAATTCTGCGTGGCATTGATTCAACAAGGTGCTGAAAGCATTCTTTAGAAATGTTGGCCCATATTGATAGGATAGCCTCTTGCAGTTGATGGAGATTTGTGGGATGCACATCCAGGGCACGAAGCTCCCGTTCCACCACATCCCAAAGATGCTCTATTGGGTTGAGATCTGGTGACTGTGGGGGCCATTTTAGTACAGTGAACTCATTGTCATGTTCAAGAAACCAGTTTGAAATGATTCGAGCTTTGTGACATGGTGCATTATCCTGCTGGAAGTAGCCATCAGGGAATGGGTACATGGTGGTCATAAAGGGATGGACATGGTCAGAAACAATGCTCAGGTAGGCCGTGGCATTTAAACGATGCCCAATTGGCACTAAGGGGCCTAAAGTGTGCCAAGAAAACATCCCCCACACCATTACACCACCACCAGCAGCCTGCACAGTGGTAACAAGGCATGATGGATCCATGTTCTCATTCTGTTTACGCCAAATTCTGACTCTACCATCTGAATGTCTCAACAGAAATCGAGACTCATCAGACCAGGCAACATTTTTCCAGTCTTCAACTGTCCAATTTTGGTGATTTCATGCAAATTGTAGCCTCTTTTTCCTATTTGTAGTGGAGATGAGTGGTACCCGGTGGGGTCTTCTGCTGTTGTAGCCCATCCACCTCAAGGTTGTGCGTGTTGTGGCTTCACAAATGCTTTGCTGCATACCTCGGTTGTAACGAGTGGTTATTTCAGTCAAAGTTGCTCTTCTATCAGCTTGAATCAGTCGGCCCATTCTCCTCTGACCTCTAGCATCAACAAGGCATTTTCGCCCACAGGACTGCCGCATACTGGATGTTTTTCCCTTTTCACACCATTCTTTGTAAACCCTAGAAATGGTTGTGCGTGAAAATCCCAGTAACTGAGCAGATTGTGAAATACTCAGACCGGCCCGTGTGGCGCCAAAAACCATGCCATGGTCAAAATTGCTTAAATCACCTTTCTTTCCCATTCTGACAGTTCAGGAGATTGTCTTGACCAGGACCACACCCCTAAATGCATTGAAGCAACTGCCATGTGATTGGTTGATTAGATAATTGCATTAATGAGAAATTGAACAGGTGTTCCTAATAATCCTTTAGGTGAGTGTATACACTGAATACATCATGCCCAGACTTTAAACCTAATACAAGGGCTAGAGCACTATTACTGCTTACAAAACAGTTAATTGCATATTGTTGTGTTTAGTGCGCAACAATAATTAATGTACAGAAATCCTCACCATAGAAGAAATATGAGAAGACCAAGTGCAAGTCCTTGTTGCTTGACAATCTGTTGTTCACCTCTGTGGCACTGGATTCTGAGAGACGAAAGATGGATGAGAAGAAGTCAGCGGTGCCACTTTTGATCAGAAAGAGAGCCAACCACTGAGGAATCAGCTTTAGGATGGCTAAATAAGCAACCTGCCGGGCTGTGACCTGTGGCCAATACAGAGGAGAAGACAGGAATAATGATAATGATGATAATATTTGGAAGCAGAAAAGACATGAGGTGAGTCATTTTCTTTTTAAATTTCATTTAACTTTTTTTATTTATTTTATTTTATGACAGGAAATGTGGAAGTACTGATCACTATACACAATGTTCAGATAAAAGACCAACTTAGTATTACATGCATGATGCATAATAAACCTTATAATCTGGAATATTAATTAGGTGACATAATTATTGCCCAACTGGCAAGTAAGCACATAGTATGATTTGCACTTCATCCGGTTCACTCACTGCCAATGCAAACACCGGCTTGAGACAAGCTCACACTACACGACTTTTGGCCGGATTTTGCTGTCACAGACAGATTTGTTTTCTGAGAGCTCCTACTTGTACCATGTGATTGCTGCAGTTTCATATTGGCGTTGATAGAGTTCACATAATTCTGAGTCCGAGAACAGCTCAGAGTAGAACGTCACGTGTTGTCATCTTGTAATTATTGTAATTACGACATGGTGTGAACACAGCATAAATCTCTATCTAATCTAATTTCTCGCATGAATCTAAAGGTATAGTTCACCCAAAAATGAAATAATTTACTCACCCTCAAGTTGTTCTAAATCTGTAAAAATGTCTTTGTTCTGCTGTACACAAAGGAAGATATTTGGAAGAATGTTTGTGACCAAGCAGATCTCGGCCCCCATTGACTACCATAGTAGGAAAGAAATACTATGGTAGACAATGTGCTGGTTACAAACATTTTTACAAATACACTATGTTGCCAAAATATTGGGACACCCCTCCAAATTATTGAATTCAGGTGTTCCAATCACTTCCATGGCCACAGGTGTATAAAATCAAGCACTAGGCATGCTCTCAGGAGCTCAGTAAACTCAAGCGTGGTACCGTGATAGGTTGCCACCTGTGCATTCGTGGAATTTCCTCACTACTAAATATTCCACGGTCAACTGTTAGTGGGATTATAACAAAGTGGAAGCGATTGGGAACAACAGCAACTCAGCCATGAAGTAGTAGGCCACGTAAAATCACAGAGCAGGGTCAGCACATGCTGAGGGTCACAGTGCACAGAAGTCACCAACTTTCTGCAGAGTCAATAGCTACAGACCTCCAAACTTCATGTAGCCTTCAGATTAGCTCAAGAACAGTGCGTAGAGAGCTTCATGGAATGGCTTTCCATGGCCGAGCAGCTCATCCAAGCCTTACATCACCAAGTGCAATGCAAAGCATGGACTCTAGAGCAATGGAGACGTGTTCTCTGGAGTGACCAATCACGCTTCTCTGTCTGGCAATCCCATGGATGAGTGGGGGGGGGTGTGGGGTTGTTTTTCAGGGGTTGGGCTTGGCCCCTTAGTTCCAGTGAAAGGAACTCTTAATGCTTCAGCATACCAAGACATTTTGGACAATTTCATGCTCCCAACTTTGTGGGAACAGTTTGGAAACAGTTTCCTGTTCCAACATGACTGCGCACCAGTGCACAAAGCGTTGGTCCATAAAGACATGGATGAGCGAGTTTGGTGTAGAGGAACTTGACTGGCCTGCACAGAGTCCTGACCTCATCCCGATAGAACACCTTTGGGATGAATTAAAGCAGAGACTGTGAGCCAGGCCTTCTCGTCCAACATCAGTGCCTGACCTCACAAATGCACTTCTAGAAGAATGGTCAAAAATTCCCATAAACACACTCCTAAACCTAACGTTGAATCTGTTATTGCTGCAAAGGGTGGGCCAACTCCATATTAAACCCTACGGATTAAGAATGGGATGTCATTAAAGTGCATGTGCATGTAAAGGCAGACGTCCCAAAACTTTTGGCAATATAGTGTATCTTCCTTTGTGTACAGCAGAACAAAGAAATGTATACAGATTTAGATGACAGAATTTTCATGTTTGGGTGAACTATGGGTGAAGCTGTAAACATGTTTTTTTTTTCTGCTGTAAAGTTGGGCATTTTAACATAGGGCTCAATGAGATTCTGCTCCCTTCTGGAGCCAGTCGATGAATTGCAGTTTAAGTCACTTCCGTAT
Source organism: Paracanthobrama guichenoti (assembly GCA_018749465.1). Taxonomy (NCBI): domain Eukaryota; kingdom Metazoa; phylum Chordata; class Actinopteri; order Cypriniformes; family Gobionidae; genus Paracanthobrama; species Paracanthobrama guichenoti. Next base: position 22,506,835 of record CM031954.1, read on the forward strand.
TGGCTTCAACAGAAACTGGGGGATGTTGCCGCTTGGTTGGGACATGTGAGCACATGAATCGAGTAGTCTTACTGTCCTGTAGTGTGAGCTTGCCTTTAGAAACATGAGATGATGGACGCTCTACCTTCATGATCTTAAAGAATTCCTCCACAGCTTTGACATCATCAGGAAACTGCTTCTTCAGGTTCTGCTCCATCTCAGTCCTGCCACTCAAGATGGCGTAGTCTCTCCGTTCCTCTCGGCCTTCAATTACAATACTGTCGAAATGCTGCTTTAGCTCCACGAACTCCAGCTGACCCTCAGTGATTTGGTCGAAAGCGGTCTTAAGTAGACCGTTTTCATGCAGCTGACCGAAGTAGTGAAGTCCTTGTACATGAAAAAAAAAAATGTTTTTGTAACATCTCATGACATTATTCACAGACATTGCTTATGCATATCTAACACAATCCTGGATGTAAAAGTCCTTCCTGGAAGTACAATTCAGTCAGTGTGATTTCAACTTAAGTAACATAAATGTGTAATTTCCATATTCCTGTTTAGGAAAAACCCATAATCCTCAATATTGACCCAACAGTCTGAGAAGTCGCTGTTACTCTTAAATTTACCATGAAATCAAAATTGGCAATTACAAATGATTTGTCCATCTGTGCACATCATATATCTTTTTTAATTTTTTTATTTATGTGCCTTGTAATCTTTAATCAAAATAACTTCTCTTTCTGATGACGTGTTACCTAGCACGAGGGCCGGGCAACCTGTCACTCACATGTGATCGACCAATAGCAACAATCCAATCAATTCCCCATGGACAAAATCATTTGTTCTTGTTCTAGAAGCTGTTTCATTTGGATATACAGCACAATAGGCTTTATGTTGAACATCACATGAACAGCAATATGAACTGACGGCGATATCTGTGGACTTTTAAGGTAATCAGCTAACCTAGCTAGTTAATTTTTATTTTAGGCATTTTACTAAATTTTAATATCAAAATGTTAGTGAGAAGAAAAATTTTTTTTCTTCGCATCATTCTGCATGCGACGGACATTGGTTATGCTCATCTTTGGTAGCTTCTCTGAAGGCATCTAAAACAGCTTTATATTTAACGAAACACATACAAAAGACTGGACTGGAAGCAATACAGCCTGTTTTACAGAATACAGAAGTTAGTTGCACATAAGAACAGAGAAATTACCATCACAAATTCTTTAATTTGCATTATATACAGTGGTGGCCAAAATTATTAGAACACTTGGCATCTGGGAGTCGTCTTATTGGGCCTGGATTTATTTTCCAAGAGGACAATGACCAGAAACATTCTTCTAACTAATGCCGGAACTACCTGCGATTGAAGGAATCGGCTGGAACATTGAAAATGATGGACAGGCCCCCTCAAAGTCCGGACTTCAACCCCATCAAGCACATTTGGGGTGAGTTGGAAAATAAAAGACAGATCTATTGTACATTTAAAGGAAAGCCTTTGGTTTCAGTTGCAGAAGGCATGGGATAACATTAGTGTTGAAGATTGCATAGTGTTGACACTATGCCAGAGAGATGTGGTGCTGTAAATTGCTGTAAAACGTGGACATACCAAATATTAAAGTTAAAAGTGGATAAAAACAGTACGACTCACTTCATCTGATATTTTATGTCAGAGCAACCATCTGCATGCTTCATGAACATTATGAAATTAAATCATGTTTTGGAGGCAAAAAAGGTCAATGTTTTCAGATCTGTCAGGTGTTCTAATAATTTTGGCCACCACTGTAAATCAAACATAGATCGCAACCAAGTGTGCCGCACAAGTCCTGAAAAGAACACAGGACGTGGGTGGAGCTGAGATGACTGGTTGCTGAAAGCACACCAGCCTAGCTCAACCATACTGGCAATTAAGCTGTCACTCAAGTGGCCACGCCCCTTAATTATGCAGAACTTTAAGGCTTAATATAATTTAAACGGATAAGTTATAAAAAAATTCACCCCCTCACAGTTGTCATAAAGGGCAAAATTAGCTGTATAGACCCAAACCAATTTTTGTACCAGGCTGTAAACATGTTTTTTTTTTTTTTTGCTGTAAAGTTGGCATTTTAACATGGGGGAGATACAGATTTGACTCCCTTTTGGAAAATGAATCATTAATCATAAATAAATCACTATAACGAGTATATAATCTGGCTTTTTATGTATTTTATTTTACTTCTCTACATTTCTAACAACGTTGTGATTGAGGTCGGAGCTGGTTGTCTTGGTTCAGAACCTAAAACCTTTAAGTCTTTTTTTTTTTGTTTGTTTGTTTAATTCCTGTGGAAAAATAACTGCTGTATTTTAAGGGATGGTACATACCCACGTCAAACTCAAAACCCTTCTCAGTGAAAGTGTGACAACATCCTCCTGCCACGTCGTGTTGCTCCAGCACCAGGACTTTCTTCCCCGCTTTGGCCATTGTAGCTGCGGCCGTCATTCCTCCGATCCCACTGCCTATTATAATTACATCAAGATCCTTTGGAATCTTCACCTTGGTGAATCCTAAAAATACATACAGTAAGTAAATATCATGCAAAGGGAGATACAGAAATCGCTTTTTAAAGACTACAACAAACGGCTGGTAGGAACTACAGCTAGCTTCTTCACGGTCTGGTGACGTCACTAACCCTAAAATGTATATAGACCCGCACCCAAGAACACGCAACAAAGGCCATGTTGAGAAGAGGAAGAGTTGTTGTAGTCGAGCACATTTGGGAGTCACTCAAGCTGTCGCATCCGTCATGTTCTTTCTTCATGCAGCAGATATTCTCTGGCTCTGAAGGATTTTACAACAGTTCCCACACCAGCGATTTAGAGATTATCATGACAGAATATGCTAATCACTGACTTGAAGATTGTTAACTCATAAATTAATCAACTATCCATTCAGAAACGTCCTGTCTCATTCTACATGTTGTCTCTTCTTCTTGAGTCTCTCCATCATTGTCCGACTCCGGTTTGATCATAAAAGGTGAATAGTTTCTATAATTTTCAGCGTTTGTCTGCATGAGGTAATCAGAGCTGCTAACACGAGCTCTTGAAGCTCCGCCCTCTTCTTGAAAGGGGGCCTGCAGCAATTTGCATTTATTCGTTATCTGTCCTTTTTTTTTTTTTTTTTTTATCTGTTCCCATACTACAGTCAGAGCCCTGCACATGACATGTACTGTATACAGCCGTGGACAAAAGTTTTGAGAATAACACAAATATTAATTTTCACAAAGTCTGCTGCTTCAGAGTTTTTAAATCTTTTTGTCAGATATTATGGTATACTGAAGTATAATTACAAGCATTTCATATGTGTCAAAGGCTTTTATTGACAATTACATGAAGCTTATGCAAATATTTGCAGTGTTGACCCTTCTTTTTCAAGACCTCTGCAATTCGCCCTGGCATGCTGTCAATCAATTTCTGGGCCAGATCCTGATTAATGGCAGCCCATTCTTGCATAATCAATGCTTGGAGTTTGTCAGAATTTGTGGGTTTTTGTTTGTCCACCCGCCTCTTGAGGATTGACCACAAGTTCTCAATGGGATTAAGGTCTGGGGAGATTCCAGGCCATGGGCACAAAATGTTGATGTTTTGTTCCCTGAGCCAATTAGTTATCCCTTTTATCTTATGGCTAGGTGCTCCATCTTATGGCAGAAGTTGCTCTCGGAGGATGTTTTTGTCCCATTCTTTACTCGTGGCTGTGTTATTAAGCAAATTTGTGAGTGAGCCCACTCCCTTGGCTGAGAAGCATCTCCACACATGAATGGTCTCAGGATGCTTTACTGTTGGCATGACACAGGGCGGATGGTAGCGCTCACCTTTTGTTCTCTGGACAAGCTTTTTTTCCGAATGCCCCAAACAATCGGAAAGGGGATTCATCAGAGAAAATGACTTTACCCTAGTCCTCAGCAGTCCAATCCCTGTACCTTTTGCAGAATATCAGTCTGTCCCTGATGTTTTTCCTGGAAAGAAGTGGCTTCTTTGCTGTCCTTCTTGACACCAGACCATCCTCCGAAAGTCTTCGCCTCACTGTGCATGCAGATGCACTCACACCTGCCTGCTGCCATTCCTGAGCAAGCTCTGCACTGGTGGTGGCCCGGTCCCACAGCTGAATCAACTTTAGGAGACGGACCTGGTGCTTGCTGGACTTTCTTGGGCGCCCTGAATTGAGGGGGCTGGGGAGGGGGCTGGGGGGATTAAGTTCATTTTCATGGCAAAGAGGGACTTTGCAGTTAATTGCAATTAATTTGATCACTCTTCAGAACATTCTGGGGTATATGCAAATTGCAATCATAAAAACTGAGGCAGAAGACTTTGTGAAAATTAATTTTGTGTCATTCTCAAAACTTTTGGCCACGACTGTATAAGCTACTTTACTAAAAAAAAAAAAAAAAACCTTCAAAGCAACAGTGTTCATATATGCAATCTTAACCCTTTGCTCCACCAAGAGCATGAAACACAGTGACTGATATAGGTAATGAATAGTCCCATGCTAATCTGGGTGAACTCCCAGCATGCAGTGCTGTCAGTGGGTGAAGAGGCCTGATAAGGAGTTAACATGACCAGAAAACATCACAGAATGCAGTATTATCTTTGTAAGCCCTAAACACTTTAAATAAGAGTTTGTTTGAGAACTACAAATGTTATCACAATTGGCTAATCTAATTAAGATATGGTAAAGCCATTGCCACATGCATGTCAATTGTTTTATGATAGCATTATCAATATGTTACATAATTAGATTACCTTAAACAGTCTGTACATTCTGTGTCAGTATATATTATCTGATAATATTTCTTTTTATGTTAAAACAGGATATCATATACTGTAGGCTATGTAATATGTATTTTGTATCATTTACTAACTCATGCTATTTCAAACACTTCGGTGGCACAAATAATAACACTCAATAAATAAATAAAAATGAGTGCATTCATCCTATAGATCACATTTATTTCTTTTTGTAATTTTAGCTTGACTTGACAGCCCCAGTCCTCATTCAGTCCCTTGTTAAAAAGAAGTGCACTTAATTGTATTGAATGTGTACTTGTTCTTCAAAACTTCAAAACTGTACTTGCAGATATTCATTATTATATATCGTAACACACTTAAGGACATTTTAGAAAGGTGCACATTTTAGAAAAGTGCAATAATATCAAATAAAAAGTTTACTTTAAGGTACAATTAAAATCATTGTTTTTTTATCAGCTTTTTCATGCTTTAGTCTAAAAGTACACTTATTTTGGTGTGTTGACTACCATAGACTACTAAAGCACACTTGTAGTGTTATTTCATATACAAACCCGATTCCACAAAAGTTGGGACACTGTACAAATTGTGAATAAAAACAGAATGCAATGATGTGGAAGTTTCAGATTTCAATATTTTGAAAGAATACAACATAGATGACATATCAAATGTTTAAACTGAGAAAATGTATAATTTTAAGGGAAAAATAAGTTGATTTTAAATTTCATGGCATCAACACATCTCAAAAAAGTTGGGACAAGGCCATGTTTCCCACTGTGTGGCATCCCCTCTTCTTTTTCTAACAGTCTGCAAACGTCTGGGGACTGAGGAGACAAGTTGCTCAAGTTTAGGAATAGGAATGTTGTCCCATTCTTGTCTAATACAGGCTTCTAGTTGCTCAACTGTCTCAGGTCTTCTTTGTGGCATCTTCCTCTTTATGATGATCCAAATGTTTTCTATGGGTGAAAGATCTGGACTGCAGGCTGGCCATTTCAGTCCCCGGATCCTTCTTCTACGCAGCCATGATGTTGTAATTGATGCAGTATGTGGTCTGGCATTGTCATGTTGGAAAATGCAAGGTCTTCCCTGAAAGAGATGACGTCTGGATGGGAGCATATGTTGTTCTAGAACTTGGATATCCCTTTCAGCATTGATGGTGCCTTTCCAGATGTGTAAGCTGCCCATGCCACACGCACTCATGCAACCCCATCCCATCAGAGATGCAGGCTTCTGAACTGAGCGCTGACAACAACTTGGGTTGTCCTTGTCCTCTTTAGTCCGGATGACATGGCGTCCCAGTTTTCCAAAAAGAACTTCAAATTTTGATTGGTCTGACCACAGAACAGTTTTCCACTTTGCCACAGTCCATTTTAAATGAGCCTTGGCCCAGAGAAACGCCTGCGCTTCTGGATCATGTTTAGATATGGCTTCTTTTTTGACCTCTAGAGTTTTAGCCGGCAGCGGCGAATGGCACGGTGGATTGTGTTCACAACAATGTTTTCTGGAAGTATTCCTGAGCCCATGTTGTGATTTCCATTACAGTAGCATTCCTGTATGTGATGCAGTGCCGTCTAAGGGCCGAAGATCACGGGCATCCAGTATGGTTTTCCGGCCTTGACCCTTACGCACAGAGAATCTTTGGATGATATTATGCACTGTAGATGATGAGAACTTCAAACTCTTTGCAGTTTTTCTCTGAGAAACTCCTTTCTGATATTGCTCCAGTATGTTTGGCCGCAGCATTGGGGGAATTGGTGATCCTCTGCCCATCTTGACTTCTGAGAGACACTGCCACTCTGAGAGGCTCTTTTTATACCCAATCATGTTGCCAATTGACCTAATAAGTTGCAGATTGGTCCTCCAGCTGTTCCTTATATGCACATTTAACTTTTCCGGTCTCTTATTGCTCCCTGTCCCAACTTTTTTGGAATGTGTAGCGCTCATGAAATCCAAAATGAGCCAATATTTGGCATGACATTTTAAAATGTCTCACTTTCAACATTTGATATGTTATCTATATTCTACTGTGAATAAAATATGAGTTTATGACATTTGTAAATTATTGCATTCATTTTTTATTCACAATTTGTACAGTGTCCCAACTTTTTTGGAATCGGGTTTGTAAATGTACTAAACTGCATCATAATTGCAAATATATAGCCTAAATACATGACAAATTTAAGTTTACCATAAATGCTTTAATCAGTACCATAACCATATTTTATCAAATACAGTAGAGGTAACTTTGATGTTGTCTTGAGAAAGCCAAATGAAAGTTTGAAAAGTTTTATAAGCTTTAAATTCAGTGAAATGGAAAGAGAAAGCAAGAAAGACATTGTTAGCATTAATTAACATGTCTTAACACACTGCTAGCATTAATTAGCATGTTGGTAGCATGTTTTAACATGTTGCTAACATTATTTAACATTTTATTAGCGTATTTTAACATGTTTAGCATTAATTCGCATTTTGCTAACATGTTAACATTTTGATAACATGTTTTATCAATATGATTAGCTTGTTGCTACCATGTTTTAACACACTGCTAACATGTTGTTAACATGTTTTAAGACATTGTTAGATTTAACTTTTTGCTAACATGTTTTATCACACTGCTAACGTTTAAACATGAATTAACATGTTGCTAGCATGTTTTAACATGAATTAACACGTTGCTAGCATGTTTTAACACTGCTGCTAACATGTTTCTAGGACGATTTAGCATTTTGCTAACATGTTTTAACATGTTTGTTAACATTTAATAGCATGTTGCTAACATGTTTTAACACATTGCTACCATGAATTAACATGTTGTTAACATGTTTTATTATGTTGTTAACATGAATTAACATGTTTGCTAGAATGATTTAACACATTGCTAACATGTCCTGAGCTAATTGCTAGGCTTTGCTAGTGATAGATACATAGTGGATGAAGTTTAAATACTCTATTAGAGTTATTGTATATGAGTTTTGACCCCCTCAATGAAAGCGTATGGGACTTTTCGTAGTTTTGATCGTTCAACGATCGTAAGTCAGATCAGCTAGAAAAGATATAGCAACCAGAGTCTGACGGTTGTAGTTTTAAAGTTCTAGGTAGGAGGAGATACTGTCCAAAATTTGGCTCAGACGAGTAATAATATGTTTAAAAATTATGAAATTATAATATAAAGATGTACAATGTGTCATAATTAAGTGGGTCAAAAAAAAAAATGATTGCATTTAATATAACTATTAAAACTTAGTTTTGTATCCCTGGTTCCAGCCTTTATGTGTCAGTGGGTTAGCATGTTTAAAGAGATGGAAGCTCATTGAATTCAGCAGAAAAGTGAGCATATGTTGCATTTGAAGATTAACTCAAATGAGCTTGTGAATTCACTTTTAAAATGCTGCAGATTAGCTTAAAACCTCAGGTCATCCTCAGGGCAAAGAGGCATTTAGAGTCTAAAATGTCTGGTTTATTCACCTTGTTTCAGTACTTTGTCTCTCTTTTTCTGGTCCAGCTCCAAAGGTCCCGGAGGCCTCACTGACTCCACTGAAAATGGATGTGGCTTCCTGAACAGGTACCAGAATGTTCCACCGGCCCAAATCAGGACACACACCAAAAAAATCAGAAGCCACATCCTGAAGAACTGATTCCTTGCTCAAGTCCAAAATCTACGTATCTACTCAAATCTTGAGTTTTCTTTTAAAACCGACTATTGCACATAGGAAGGCTAGAAGAGTTTTAAAATGAAGATGGAAAGAAAATGAGAATATAGTCTTCCTCAAGTCTTCCTTTATATGCCAGGAAGGAGCAAAGGTCTCAGCAATTGAGTTTGCAGTGACGCAACATTTAAGCATCACACATAATCGACCAAGATAAGAGTGGTAATATTAAATAACAAGCTTCAGTCTAAATACAGATCCAAAGCAATCCTCATTACATAAACATTTATGATAGCTCCTAGTTTTTCATAAACTTTTTCATGCTTGTTTTGGTGTGTTAACTAACACTTGTGTGTTATTTGATATAAATGTACTAAACTGCATCATTATTGCAGATGTGTTATTATTGCAAATATATTTAAATACCTGACAAATTTAAGTTTACCATAAAAGCCTGAATTAGCATGTTGCTAGGCTGATTTAACATTTTGCTAACATGTTTTAGCATTATTATCTTGTTTCTAGCATGTTTTAACACACTGTTAACATGTTATTAACATGTTTTTAACTTGATGATTTACTTGATTAACTTGATGAACATGATTTAACTTGTTGCTAGCATGCTTTAGCACTGCTAACATGTTTTAAAACATTGTTAACATGATTTAACTTGTTGCTAGCATGCTTTAGCACTGCTAACATGTTTTAACACATTGTTAACATGATTTAACTTGTTGCTATCATGTTTTATCACTGCTAACATGTTTTAACACATTGCTAGCATGATTTAACTGGTTGCTATCATGTTTTATCACTGCTAACATGTTTTAACACATTGCTAGCATTAACTTGTTGCTAGCATGTTTTAACGCTGCTAACATGTTTTAACACATTGCTAACATGATTTAATCCAGAACTTTTTAACATGATTTAACTTGTTGCTATCATGTTTTAGCACTGCTAACATGTTTTAACACATTGCTAATATGCTTTAACTTGTTGCTATCTTGTTTTAACACTGTTAACATGTTTTAACACATTGCTAGCATGTTTTAACGCTGCTAACATGTTTTAACACATTGCTAACATGATTTAATCCAGAACTCCCGTTATAATCATAATAAATCCCGTTATGATAAAAGCATTCGTTAGTGTGCAGAAATCGAGTTGCGATGACAAGATCACTGCATTCATGCGCTCAACCTGTTTGTGATCAGCTACAATGCTCATCACTGCAACCTTCAATTACACTGAAGTCTCACAGCAGCCAATCACAGCAGTGGGCGTTTACACTGAAGTCTCACAGCAGCCAATCACAGCCGTGGACGTTTACACTGATGTCTCACAGCAGCCAATCACAGCCGTGGACGTTTACACTGATGTCTCACAGCAGCCAATCACAGCAGTGGGCGTTTACACTGCCGTCTCACAGCAGCTAATCACAGCCGTGGACGTTTACACTGCCGTCTCACAGCAGCCAATCACAGCAGTGGACGTTTACACTAAAGTCTCACAGCAGTCAATCACAGCCGTGGACGTTTACACTGAAGTCTCTCAGCAGCCAATCACAGCCGTGGACGTTTACACTGATGTCTCACAGCAGCTAATCACAGCAGTGGACGTTTACACTGAAGTCTCACAGGAGCCAATCACAGCCGTGGACGTTTACACTGCCGTCTCACAGCAGCCAATCACAGCAGTGGACGTTTACACTAAAGTCTCACAGCAGCCAATCACAGCCGTGGACGTTTACACTGAAGTCTCTCAGCAGCCAATCACAGCCGTGGACGTTTACACTGAAGTCTCACAGCAGCCAATCACAGCCGTGGACGTTTACACTGAAGTCTCACAGCAGCCAATCACAGCCGTGGACGTTTACACTGATGTCTCACAGCAGCCAATCACAGCCGTGGACGTTTACAGTGAAGTCTCACAGCAGCTAATCACAGCCGTGGACGTTTACACTGCCGTCTCACAGCAGCCAATCACAGCCGTGGACGTTTACACTGAAGTCTCACAGCAGCCAATCACAGCCGTGGACGTTTACACTGAAGTCTCACAGCAGTGGGCGTTTACACTGATGTCTCACAGCCATGGACATTTACACTGATGTCTCACAGCAGCCAATCACAGCAGTGGGCGTTTACACTGAAGTCTCACAGCAGTGGGCATTTACACTGATGTCTCACAGCAGCCAATCACAGCAGTGGGCGTTTACACTGAAGTCTCACAGAAGTGGGCATTTACACTGATGTCTCACAGCAGCCAATCACAGCAGTGGGCGTTTACACTGATGACTCACAGCAGCCAATCACAGCAGTGGGCGTTTACACTGAGGTCTCACAGCAGACATGCCCCTTCAAACAGAGCGTTCAAATCAGGGGCTAAAATCAGAGTAGGAAAAAGGCCTTTTATTTCTAAATTATGACCATTTCTTTATGTGTTTTGGCCATTCATTTACATGACAACTGCATTTTGGCAGCCTGAAAACGCAAACTTTTGAAAACGGGTTTCAATGATACCATTTTAGTAAAAATCTACTGGCCTGGCAGCATAAAAGTGTTTTTTTGTTTTGTTTTTTTTTGTTTTTGTGGATCTGTGTAAGAGGGATCATTTTGACAACATTGTTGTGTCTACACAAAAAACGCAAAAGAAAAACTTTTCATTGTTGAAGTGAGAATGTACCCTCAGACAGCAGCTGAAGCAAAACACGAACAACAAATCAATAATATTGCTGAATATTATGTGTTGCTGTGTCTAAAAACACTAATACAATTATTATTCATATGTTGCCTGAAACTAATCACCACAGGTGATTCATTAACTTTATGAATGTAGAAAACTTAATTTTATCAATCCTGATTTATACTGTATATATGCTGTGTTCATGTGGCATAATCAGTACAATGCTTTATCTTTATGTCTTTGAGTTTTCATCTTGTTAAATTAAGCAATAGTGTAGAAATGGATTCTTTGTGTATCATTACCAGATAAGGCAATTAAGATAAGACTAAATTGTGAAGAATCATCTTTGTACGTGCACTGTGTTTATCTATATGACTTTATGACTGGTATCTGTCGATAAAGTTTTCCAGGCCTAATTAAAGTAACTGCAAGTCATACATTAATGCAACTCAATAACATTTCATTTTAGCATTGGTTACAAATTTATAAAATAAGTGATAAACAGCCATATCTGCCTTTCCCTTAGTATTCTTGGCACATTTTATATAATAAAAAGAAAATCATTAAAAGAGTATTTTTATGGTAAAGTCCCTTCTAAAAAGAGTACTTCCAGCGCCTCCAGCGAAAGTATTAATGCCCTATTTTATTGTAAACATGAACAAACGACAGAGCATAAAAATATCACAATGTATTAAAAGCCAAACGTTAGGAGCTTGTGTAATTCAGCTACTGTTCCATAATGTGGGACCAGTCACCGCAAAAGCTCTATTCCCTCTGATTTTTAAACCAGCTCTGGGAATTTGGAGTAAATTATTATCCTATTATCTCAGGCTTCTCAAGGGATTAAAGTGGTGGAGTAAATTAGACAGGCTACTGGGTGTTCGATTATACATAAACATAAACATAGACATTATACATAAACATAAGCATTTTGAACTTAATTCTGTAATGAACAGGTGGCCAGTGTTAGGATTTCAGGAGTGTTTTTTTTAACATACCTTCAGGAATTGTGCTGATGCATTTTGAACCACTTGTAGGTGAGAAATTTGAGACATATACTGTAATAATTTAGGTGTATGAATACTTTTGCAAGGCTGTATTATGGAAATATACTTTAAGGCCTGGTTTGACAGGGTTTAGATTAAGCTAGGATTAGGCCTTAGTTAAATTGGGATACTTTTATAAACGTGCCTTAGAAAAAAACGTGTGCATCATGAGACAAAACATAGGCACTGACATATTTTAAGGCATGTCAGTGCAAGTTGTGTTCAGTTAAAACAGCTCAAACATGTATTTTAGTCTGAGCCTTGTCTGTGAAACCTTAAGTGTGAATTGAATGTACTGTTTTTAGACACTTGCTTGTTGTTTGCAATCAAATGAAAATATATTATAGTTTAAAAATTATATCAAATGCAATTATTTGAACTTTTGACTCATTTAAGTATAGGACTTAAGTACATATTTATATGTAATTTCATAATTACTTCTGTTGTCTTTGAAATACTGCCGAATGTGCCGACTGAAACTAAAATATACTTTATGTAATTTCTATTGAAACTTGTACATCATGTATTTTAATTTGTAATGATGAATTTGTAATTCAGTCAAAATATATTTACTTTAGGATGTTAGTCAAAACATCAAAATAAATGTCTAATTCTTTAAAGCACGGCAAACGATTATTAAAATATACTGTGAAGTAAAACTTGACATTGTTGCATTTATGTCATTAATATATTATATGCAATACATTTACACAAGATTTAAAGTAAAATTGCACATTCAGTACAGTTAATCACACTTCTTTCAGTCAGTTAAAACATTTATATACCCTGAATATCATTTGCTATTGGATATTAGCTCATGACCTCCATTTGACATGCACTTTATTCAACGTGACATATTCATTCATTCATTCATGCTGTCTAGGAATCAAACCCTACAAATTTGAACTAGAGTACCCCGTTGTTGGGTTTTTGCTCACACACACACACACACACACACACACACACACACACACACACACACACAAGAGCTGCAGTTCATCCCAATTACTGGCTCAGTATTTAAATAGGAGATGGAGAGAGAGACAGAGACAGAGACAGTGGTACAAACTTGGAAAAGGAGCTTACAGGATGAAAAGCTAAGACGAGGATCAGAGAATGAGCTTAAGTTCTGGAAACGTAGGAAGCAGCTGCTCTTCAGCGGGACAGAGAGACCTGACACCCAAATCTCGTTATCACAGCAACCACTGATTCAATCTGAGCTTTATGCACACAGAGCGCTAATGCAAGATAAATGGTGTTTTCATGCCAACCTAGCATTCTTTTTTAAAGACCTTCTTCAGATGCAAGACCTGAAATCATTCTCTTTTTTGCACAAAAAAAGTTCTTCATAGTGGTTTTGACTTTCACTGTATGGACAAATCAGAAGTCATACAGGTTTAAAATGACCTGAGGGTGAGTAAATGATGACAGCATTTTCATTTTGGGATGAACAATGCCTTTAAAGTCAAATTAGGGGAAAATTAACACCGAAATTCAAACCAGACATTTGCTTAAATTGCTGATGAGTTTATTTTAAAAACAGACAGAAAACATCATATCATAAAATGTATTGAATGACATGAGGGTGTCCTCTTAAATTTCTGGAGTTGGATAATATCCAAAACTACGGTGGATGCTAAACAATTTCAGAGTTTCTAGTACAAATAAAAAAGTAGATGTTGAACAGAGCCCTGGTGCCCCCAGGGCCGTTGCTACGTGATAATGCAGCCTCCCTTCTCCTTGAATGGGTTCTTGTCCTCTGGGACGCCCTTGATCAGGGGGTCTTCGGCAGACTGCTCCTCGACGAAAGCAATGATTTCTGGGGCTGTTTTTGAAATCTGAGAAAAAGAATAGGTTCAAGGATGATTGCCACCATTGATTGGAATCAACTAAGCAAATAAGTAACCACACAGAGGATCTAGCTGCAAATGCTGCCCTTATTCACAGCAGCGCTGTCTTTGATTTTTAACAGGAATGAAAGCGAGGCTGTGAGGGATAGACATGCATCTCTTCAGCGGGTTGTACTGTTATTTTAATGTGTTTTTGGATTGTTCTTCTAAGGAAACACTGGAAAATATCTGTCAGCAGACAAAAAAAACTCAAGAGAACATGAGCTGGGGAAAATTATAAGTGATCTAGGAGCTTTTTACAGCAGATGAAAGTCCTCACAGCCTTGCTTCCATACCTGTCATGGCACTGGTCAGGACGCAGGTTAAAAAAAACGTGCAGAAAAAGCAGTTGTAGTGACAAATTGGGTCCCCCCACCAAACAAACGGGTCTCCTTTAGGACCCCAAGTGATCCCATTGGTTCAAACTGCTTTTAATAGGTATTCACTTTAGCACCTGATTACAATTCCTACAAAATCATGTTACGATAAATGCTACTTCAACTACATTATAATGACCATTTATGTCTGTATTAGTTAGCTTATATACTAGCATAGCATACAGATAAGTATGAAAGCTTGTTTCCACCACAGAATAAAACATTTCAAAAGATAATTGCAACTTTTTATCTCACAATTGTGAGTTTACATGATTTATATGATTGATTGAGAAATATAAAGTCAGAATTGAGATATAAAGTCAGAATTCAGATATAAACTCAGAATCGAGTGATATAAAGTCAGAATTGAGATATAAAGTCAGAATTGAGAGATATAAAGTCAGAATTGAGATATAAAGTCAGAATCGAGTGATATAAAGTCAGAATCGAGAGATATAAAGTCAGAATTGAGTGATATAAAGTCAGAATTGAGTGATATAAAGTCAGAATTGAGTGATATAAAGTCAGAATTGAGTGATATAAAGTCAGAATTGAGTGATATAAAGTCAGAATTGAGATATAAAGTCAGAATTGAGAGATATAAAGTCAGAATCGAGAGATATAAAGTCAGAATCGAGAGATATAAAGTCAGAATCGAGAGATATAAAGTCAGAATCGTGTGATATAAAGTCAGAATTGAGTGATATAAAGTCAGAATTGAGATATAAAGTCAGAATTCAGATATAAACTCAGAATCGAGTGATATAAAGTCAGAATTGAGATATAAAGTCAGAATTGAGAGATATAAAGTCAGAATTGAGATATAAAGTCAGAATCGTGAGATATAAAGTCAGAATTGAGTGATATAAAGTCAGAATTGAGTGATATAAAGTCAGAATTGAGAGTGATATAAAGTCAGTCAGAATGAGATATAAAGTCAGAATTGTGTGATAAAGTCAGAATCGAGTGATATAAAGTCAGAATTGAGATATAAAGTCAGAATCGTGAGATATAAAGTCAGAATCGAGAGATATAAAGTCAGAATTGAGTGATATAAAGTCTGAATCGTGAGATATAAAGTCAGAATCGTGAGATATAAAGTCAGAATTGAGTGATATAAAGTCAGAATTGAGATATAAAGTCAGAATTCAGATATAAACTCAGAATCGAGTGATATAAAGTCAGAATTGAGATATAAAGTCAGAATTGAGAGATATAAAGTCAGAATTGAGATATAAAGTCAGAATCGAAAGTGATATAAAGTCAGAATCGAGAGATATAAAGTCAGAATTGAGTGATATAAAGTCAGAATTGAGTGATATAAAGTCAGAATTGAGAGATATAAAGTCAGAATTGAGTGATATAAAGTCAGAATTGAGATATAAAGTCAGAATTGAGAGATATAAAGTCAGAATCGAGAGATATAAAGTCAGAATCGTGAGATATAAAGTCAGAATCGTGAGATATAAAGTCAGAATTGAGTGATATAAAGTCAGAATTGAGAGATATAAAGTCAGAATTGAGTGATATAAAGTCAGAATTGAGAGATATAAAGTCAGAATCGAGTGATATAAAGTCAGAATTGAGATATATAAAGTCAGAAGTCAGAATTGTGATATAAAGTCAGAATTGAGATATAAAGTCAGAATTGAGTGATATAAAGTCAGAATTGAGATATAAAGTCAGAATCAGAGTGATATAAAGTCAGAATTGAGAGATATAAAGTCAGAATTGAGATATAAAGTCAGAATCGAGTGATATAAAGTCAGAATTGAGTGATATAAAGTCAGAATTGAGATATAAAGTCAGAATCGAGTGATATAAAGTCAGAATTGAGAGATATAAAGTCAGAATTGAGATATAAAGTCAGAATCGTGAGATATAAAGTCAGAATTGTGTGATAAAGTCAGAATCGAGTGATATAAAGTCAGAATTGAGATATAAAGTCAGAATCGTGAGATATAAAGTCAGAATCGAGAGATATAAAGTCAGAATTGAGATATAAAGTCAGAATCGTGAGATATAAAGTCAGAATCGTGAGATATAAAGTCAGAATCGAGAGATATAAAGTCAGAATTGAGTGATATAAAGTCTGAATTGAGTGATATAAAGTCAGAATTGATATAAAGTGAGTGATATAAAGTCAGAATCATTGAGATATAAAGTCAGAATTGAGTGATATAAAGTCAGAATCGAGTGATATAAAGTCAGAATTGAGATATAAAGTCAGAATCGAGTGATATAAAGTCAGAATTGAGTGATATAGATATAAAGTCAGAAATCGAGAGATATAAAGTCAGAATTGAGTGATATAAAGTCAGAATCGTGAGATATAAAGTCAGAATTGAGTGATATAAAGTCAGAATTGAGAGATATAAAGTCAGAATCGAGTGATATAAAGTCAGAATTGAGAGATATAAAGTCAGAATTGAGAGATATAAAGTCAGAATTGAGAGATATAAAAGAGAGATATAAAGTCAGAATTGAGTGATATAAAGTCAGAATTGAGAGATATAAAGTCAGAATTGAGTGATATAAAGTCAGAATTGAGATATAAAGTCAGAATTGAGAGATATAAAGTCAGAATTGAGAGATATAAAGTCAGAATTGAGAGATATAAAGTCAGAATTGAGTGATATAAAGTCAGAATTGAGAGATATAAAGTCAGAATTGAGATATAAAGTCAGAATTGAGTGATATAAAGTCAGAATTGAGATTGAGATATAAAGTCAGAATTGAGAGATATAAAGTCAGAATTGAGATATAAAGTCAGAATCGAGTGATATAAAGTCAGAATTGAGTGATATAAAGTCAGAATTGAGATATAAAGTCAGAATCGAGAGATATAAAGTCAGAATTGAGTGATATAAAGTCAGAGATATAAAGTCAGAATTGAGTGATATAAAGTCAGAATTGAGTGATATAAAGTCAGAATCAGAATTGAGATATAAAGTCAGAATTGAGTGATATAAAGTCAGATAAGAATTGAGTAAAGATATAAAGTCAGAATCGTGAGATATAAAGTCAGAATTGAGTGATATAAAGTCAGAATCAGAAGAGATATAAAGTCAGAATTGAGTGATATAAAGTCAGAATTGTGAGATATAAAGTCAGAATCGAATCGTGAGATATAAAAATATAAAAGTCAGAAATTGAGAGATATAAAGTCAGAATTGAGTGATATAAAGTCAGAATTGAGAGATATAAAGTCAGAATATAGAGATATATATAGTCAGAATATAGTGATATAAAGTCAGAATCGAGTGATATAAAGTCAGAATCGAGAGATATAAAGTCAGAATTGAGTGATATAAAGTCAGAATCGTGAGATATAAAGTCAGAATCGTGAGATATAAAGTCAGAATTGAGTGATATAAAGTCAGAATCGTGAGATATAAAGTCAGAATTTGAGAGATATAAAGTCAGAATCGTGAGATATAAAGTCAGAATCGTGAGATATAAAGTCAGAATTGAGTGATATAAAGTCAGAATCGTGAGATATAAAGTCAGAATTGAGTGATATAAAGTCAGAATCGTGAGATATAAAGTCAGAATCGTGAGATATAAAGTCAGAATTGAGAGATATATAGTCAGAATATAGTGATATAAAGTCAGAATCGAGAGATATAAAGTCAGAATCGTGAGATATAAAGTCAGAATTGAGAGATATAAAGTCAGAATCGTGAGATATAAAGTCAGAATCGTGAGATATAAAGTCAGAATTGAGTGATATAAAGTCAGAATCGTGAGATATAAAGTCAGAATTGAGAGATATAAAGTCAGAATTGAGAGATATATAGTCAGAATATAGTGATATAAAGTCAGAATTGAGTGATATAAAGTCAGAATCGAGAGATATAAAGTCAGAATTGAGTGATATAAAGTCAGAATCGTGAGATATAAAGTCAGAATCGTGAGATATAAAGTCAGAATTGAGTGATATAAAGTCAGAATTGAGTGATATAAAGTCAGAATTGAGTGATATAAAGTCAGAATTGAGAGATATAAAGTCAGAATTGAGTGATATAAAGTCAGAATTGAGTGATATAAAGTCAGAATTGAGTGATATAAAGTCAGAATTGAGATATAAAGTCAGAATCGAGAGATATAAAGTCAGAATTGAGAGATATAAAGTCAGAATTGAGAGATATAAAGTCAGAATCGTGAGATATAAAGTCAGAATTGAGAGATATAAAGTCAGAATTGAGTGATATAAAGTCAAAGTCGTGAGATATAAAGTCAGAATTGAGTGATATAAAGTCAGAATCGAGAGATATAAAGTCAGAATTGAGTGATATAAAGTCAGAATCGTGAGATATAAAGTCAGAATCGTGAGATATAAAGTCAGAATTGAGAGATATAAAGTCAGAATTGAGTGATATAAAGTCAGAATTGAGAGATATATAGTCAGAATATAGTGATATAAAGTCAGAATCGTGAGTGATATAAAGTCAGAATCGAGAGATATAAAGTCAGAATTGAGTGATATAAAGTCAGAATCAGATATAAAGTCAGAATCGTGAGATATAAAGTCAGAATCGTGAGATATAAAGTCAGAATTGAGAGATATAAAGTCAGAATCGTGAGATATAAAGTCAGAATCGTGAGATATAAAGTCAGAATTGAGTGATATAAAGTCAGAATTGTGAGATATAAAGTCAGAATTGAGTCAGAATTGATAAAGTAGTGATATAAAGTCAGAATTGAGTGATATAAAGTCAGAATTGACTGATATAAAGTCAGAATTGTGAGATATAAAGTCAGAATTGAGATATAAAGTCAGAATTGAGATATAAAGTCAGAATTGTGTGATATAAAGTCAGAATTGAGATATAAAGTCAGAATTGAGATATAAAGTCAGAATTGAGTGATATAAAGTCAGAATTGAGATATAAAGTCAGAATTGTGAGATATAAAGTCAGAATTGAGAGATATAAAGTCAGAATTGAGATATAAAGTCAGAATTGTGAGATATAAAGTCAGAATTGAGAGATATAAAGTCAGAATTGAGATATAAAGTCAGAATTGAGTGATATAAAGTCAGAATTGTGAGATATAAAGTCAGAATTGAGTGATATAAAGTTGTGTGATAAAGTCAGAATTGTGTGATATAAAGTCAGAATTGAGAGATATAAAGTCAGAATTGAGATATAAAGTCAGAATTGAGATATAAAGTCAGAATTGTGTGATAAAGTCAGAATTGAGTGATATAAAGTCAGAATTGAGATATAAAGTCAGAATTGTGTGATAAAGTCAGAATTGAGTGATATAAAGTCAGAATTGAGTGATATAAAGTCAGAATTGAGAGATATAAAGTCAGAATTGAGTGATATAAAGTCAGAATTGAGATATAAAGTCAGAATTGAGTGATATAGTCAGAATCGAGTGATATAAAGTCAGAATAAAGTCAGAATTGAGATATAAAGTCAGAATTAGTTAGCTTATATACTAGCATAGCATACAGATAAGTATGAAAGCTTGTTTCCACCACAGAATAAAACATTTTAAAAGATAATTGCAACTTTTTATCTCACATTTGTGAGTTTACATGATTTATATGATTGATTGAGAAATATAAAGTCAGAATTGAGAGATAAGATCTGATTTCGAGGGAGGACCCGATTTGTCATGACACCACGCGCAGCGGTTAAACAGGTCCGTACACTGTAAGACAATGGAAAAGTATGGACAGGGTTACTTCAGCGCACCTCCTCTCCATCTCTCGCAGACTAATGGTTGGAGGGGAGTGGTTAAGGATATTCAAACCCAAGCCATCAAACTGACATCATCCGAGAAGGAACGCCATTCCAGACCGGAAGTAACTTTTCAGACTTTGATTAAAGATGAACTTTTCTGTGTATTAACTTGCACGGATTAATTGTTCACCCTAAGACCTGTAATGTGTGCTAACAAAGTAAATAGGGTCAGTTTTGATTTCATGAGGACTTTAAAGATGCTGGAAGTTCTCACCGCAATTCGGGAAGTGTTCACTTCCACCTTCAGCTGATCCAGCTCCATCTTCAGGATGTCTTTATCTGTCATATCCCGAGCCATCCTGACTATTCAGAGCAAATAAAAGATAGGCTATGAAATTAAGAAATTATGAAAGTTCCATAGTCACAAAAAAAAAACAAATATGAAGATCCACAGAGAACCCTGAAAAATGCACTTAGTGTGATTAAAACACAAAAATAGATTTGTATAAAGCTTTTCACAATGCATATTGCTCCAATCAGCTTTAAAATAATGTTCAGTAACTCACTATTTATACATATATCAAAAAGTGCATTTATTAATAAGAAAAGATTTCTCAAATGTCTCATGACATATTTATAAAAATATATATATTTTTTTAAAAATCAGTCCTGGTGGATTTAGTAAAACAGATTTTTCATTTGAGAGTTCTGTCAATATAACATTTGATATATTCTGAGCAAAAATAAATAAATCCTCCATTTACCTGTTGAATGGATGGACTCACGGCCGTCAGAGAAATGTCCTGATGTCTCCTAGGAGATCATCAGCGTGGAGGTCTTCCTTCGTTCCTGTCCTCTGCGTCTGTGAATCTCTGGCTCTTCTCCTCTATTTCTGTTGTCCGGACCCCCTCCTTCCCCTCGTTCTTTCACAGGTGTAGAGATTGATCCTGGTGAGGATTGCGCTCTGATGTCATCAATCTCCACTGATCTCATTAGGCCAATGAGAGCATGAGTAGTAACCTCTAAACAACATTGAAATACTGGAGGAAAGGGCAGCATGTGACAAATTAGGGAATTACTGTGTAAAATTCGTCAACAAACTACCTAAGCCTAAAAACCATCAGTGCATCTTAAAGATCTTCAAAATGTGGCATAGAAAGAGCTCAATGTGAATTGCATGAAAAGCAAGAAGCAGAGCATTGGTTGAACATAATCAGACAGTAGAAGCAGTGAATGTGCATTTCCAAAGTGAAATGCTCAGTGAAGAAGTCATCAGACGGTCTGGAGCCGTGCATGTGGCTGATGCCTTAAATCAAACCAATTCAATTTAATTCCATTTAATATCTATGGTTTTGTTTTATACAAGACATTGATTGTGCAGTCTTCAAGTTTTTCATCAATACAAACTCCATTAGCCAAGCATAATAAATACTGAGTTGTACACTACTGTTCAAAAGTTAGGGGTCAGTAAGTATATGTTATTTTAAATTGATCAAAAGTAACAGTAAAGATTTATAAGGCCACAAAATGTGAAACATAATTCCACAAAAATATGAAACAACATGCTAAAACATACTAACAATGTGTATGAAATACTAGCATAATGTAGTAGAAACAAGCTAACAACATGCTAAATCATGCTAGAAACATTCTTAAACTTTTTAACATTGTGCTGATGCATGATAGAAACCTGCTATTAACAAGGTAAAATGTTAGCCTAGAAATCTAGACGCACCCTAGCGACAGCAAATGTAATCTGCAGCCAGGGTGTCTAGCAACTCTACGTTGGCTTGCGAGCTGGAAAAAAACAAACTCTAGTCAGGCCAATCACATCGTGTATAGAGTTGGTGGGTGGGCTTAACATAATGACAGCAGAGTTGCGACGGTTCCACGTGCTACTTAAAAACAAAGATGTGGGTCTGGCTTGTCAGGTTAGTAAAAAGTGTTAACAATGTGCTAAATCATTTCAGAAACATGCGAATGATGCTAAAACATGCTAAATCTAGAAAACCTGCTATCAATAACATGGTAAAACATGTTAGCAATGTTAAATCATTTTAGAAACATGTTAATGATGCTTAAACATGCTAAATCTAAAAACCTGCTATCAACATGTTAAACTTGTTAGCATTGTGCTGATGGATGATATAAACCTGCTATCAACATGGTAAAACATGTTCATAGCAGATAACAACATGTCTTAGCAATGTGCTAAACAACAATGTTAAATCTAAAAACATGCTAACAATGTGTTATATCATGCTAGAAACATGCTATTAATGCTAAATCTAGAAAACCTGCTGTCAACATGGTAAAACGTGTCAGCAATGTGCTAAATCATTTTAGAAACATGTTAACAATGAGGCTAAACCATGCTAGCAAAGTGTTAAATCATGCCATAATCATGCTATAAACATGCTAGCAACATGTTATCATGTTAGAAATGTCAAATCACGATAGAAACATGTTATCCTAGCAAACATGCTAAAACCTGCTATCAAAATGTTAAATCCATAGACTGTAAAAAAAAAAAAACACCAATTATGGACATAGTGTCCTTGATGTCACCCATAAGGATCTGAAGAGAGTTTTTGAAGCCTCAAAGTCGGTTGTTGCCATCTTGCTAGCGCGTCACTCCCGGATAACAGAAAATGGGCAAAGAGGCGGGACGTGGCTGGAGATGAGGTGATGCGATGACTAACAGACAGCAGACAAACGACAATCCAGCTGTCACTCAAAGTGGCCACGCCCTTAATTATGCAGAACTTTAAGGCTTTATATAATGTAAATGAATGAGTTATATTAAAATTCACCCCCCTCGCAGTTGTCATGAAGGGCAAAGTTAGCCGTATAGACCAAAACCACAATTTGTCCCAGGCTGTAAACATGTTTTTTCTGCTGTAAAGTTGGGCATTTTAACATGGAGCTCAATGAGATTCTGCTCATTGAGCGACATATTAAAGATTCTGCTGCTTACTTTTCTGGTCAGGCTTTCTCAAGCCAACATCAAAGTTTGTCTTCTTGACAAACTTTTATTTATCTAGTTCATGAAGTGCATTAACCATTTGAACTTTTGTTTACAGTCATTCATGAAATAATGAAACTCAGTCTTGGGGTCTCTAGATCCTAAAGTGAACATGAGGTTTGAACTCAATATCTTAGATCCAGTGTCAAAGAGTGTCACTGAGACTTTTGGCCATCAGCCACGGGCATCACTGCCCAATAAACTGCTCAGTGCAGGATTACTCTTACCACAATCTGCTTAATAACTGCAATGCTTTCTCACATTGCCCATGTTGGAAAAACAAGACTGATGATTATCTGTTGATTGAGAGTGTTTCGGGGCCAACAAATCACTTTTAAAAAGCTCTTTTGGATAGTTTTGGACATGGCAATTGAGGAAAACAAGTGAGCCAGACCTGAGCGGGACTGAATTCACTCCAAACTCCAATGTTTTTCCACTCAGACACATCTTTGCACTCAAATGTGTATTGAACTCCCGAATAAGCTTGTTGTGGCACTGACTGACCTCACTTGTAAGCCGGTTTCTCGGGATCTGGGTCAGGCCCCCTTTGTCCAGAATTAGCAAGAGGGACCTTGAAGCCTTGATTCGTGATGAGTGACGTTATGGCGAGGAGCTTTACTCCAGTGCATCAGTCAAGAAAGCAATGTGACATTATTGAGATGTTATATTACCAATACACTTTGAATAAAATACTATGGGTAATTCATTAAAGGGATAGTTCATCAAAAAATACAAATTCTGTCATCATTTGCTCACCCTCAAGTTGCACTAAACCTGTATGAGTATGAAAAGTAAGCAATTTCTGAGTAAAAATCATTTCAAAGTAAATATTTTTAAAAGTAAACAAATTTTTTCAGTGTAGTAAGAAAAAAGTAATAATTGTTTGTATATTCTGTGCAACCGCATATTAATAAATATTCATCAAAATAAGGGAGATGCAATCAGAAATAACACACCATGTGTCACCATGTTGTTTTCTAAAGCCAGTTAGACAAGTGGTGACAACTGACTTATCGTTTAGTCACATGCTAAAGCTTTGGTAATTGAGATAAGACTAATCAAGCACCAAGGAGGATTATGGGCAATAGATATCAGGAGATGTCACTATCTCAGAACCAGGACAACGTACTTTTCTTAAAAATGATCTCTCACCTAGTTTTGTGAGTGAACTGTCAGAATACCAAGCCATTCAATTCTGATAGTGTTATTCAAAGACATCTAACAAAATAATGATTTTAGTTCATGAAGAACTTTTGCTGTGTCCCAATTAGCCTACTTATACTACACCCTAAAAGTATGTACTCTTTTTGTGAAGAAAAAGTACATACACTAAGTATTGGGACACCCCTCCAAATCATTGAATTCAGGTGTTCCAATCACTTCATGGCCACAGGTGTATGCTTCACAAACAGTTGTGAAAGAATGGGTCGCTCTCAGGAGCTCAGTGAACTCAAGCGTGTTACCGTGATAAGTCAATAGCTACAGACCTCCAAACTTCTGTGGCCTTCAGATTAGCTCAAGAACAGTGTGTAGAGAGCTTCATGGAATGAGTTTCCATGGCAGAGCAGCTCATCCAAGCCTTACATCACCAAGTGGAATGTAAAGCGTGGGATCCAGTGGTGTAAAGCACGCCGTGTTCTCTGGAGTGACAAATCACGCTTCTCTGTCTGGCAATCCGATGGATGAGTCTGGGTTTGGTGGTTGCCAGGAGAACGGTACTTGCCTGACTGCATTGTGCCAAGTGTAAAGTTTGGTGGAGGGGGGATTATGGTGTGGGGTTGTTTTTCAAGGGTTGGGCTTGGCCACTTAGTTCCAGTGAAAGGAACTCTTAATGCTTCAGCATACCAAGACATTTTGGACAATTTCATGCCCCCAACTTTGTGGGAATAGTTTGGGGACGGCCCCTTCCTGTCCCAACATGACTGCACATCAGTGCACAAAGTGTCGGTCCATAAAGACATGGATGAGCGAGTTTGGTGTGGAGGAACTTGACTGGCCTGCACAGAGTCCTGACCTGATAGAACACCTTTGGGATGAATTAGAGCGGAGACTGCGAGCCAGGCCTTCTCGTCCAACATCAGTGCCTGAGCTCACAAATGCGCTTCTAGAAGAATGGTCAAAAATCCATAAACACACTCCTAAACCTTGTGGAAAGCCTTCCCAGAAGAGTTGAAGCTGTTAGAGCTGCAAAGGGTGGGCCAACTCCATATTAAACCCTACGGATTAAGAATGGGATGTCATTAAAGTTCATGTGCATGTAAAGGCAGGCGTACCAAAACTTTTGGCAATGTAGTGTACTTTTGAGTATGTAGCAAAAGAGTAGACAAGCTTTAGGACATACTATTACGTCATACAATTGCATCCTGACACCTGGCCTGTCAATCAACTTGTCACAATTAAAATCCTCCACATTTCAATCAATTTCCTACCTTATATTTTTTATCAGGTTAAACTGATTGTTAGTCACTCAAACCCTTATCTAAACTTCTCACAGTCGGTCGCACATATCCGCCATGTTTTGTAGTATTTTAACACTTTTTACTTGTGTTTGTAGTTCTGAACAGAATCCTCCTCCAAAGCGCAATGGGTTGTGGGTAGTATTAGCCTTTATTATTCTAAGCTCACATATTATTTAGGATGGATATTATGGACATTGGGATGCAGGGTTTTTCATTACTGAAAGATAATTTTTGTAATATTTTTGGTGTCAGTTGATTAAAGGGACAATATGTAGTTTTTTGCCGCTAGGCGTAGCTTGATAACGGATTCTTGGGAGATGTCGTCTTCACGTCACACCCAGTGGAAAAGAATTAGGACAGGACTCAAGGCAGAAATCATGTTCATGGATGAGATTATTAGCGTTACTGTAGTATGAAGCAGAGCAGGGCCGAGTGTTGTGGGAGCTAAACTTGGCTGTTTGAGCCATTGCTAATGAGAGACTAGCGTGACACACGGCTCAAGAGCGGTGGAACTTTTATTTTATCACAGTCGCCGCTTCCGCTTCTTCTGCTCATGTATGTGGGGTAATGCTGCACTGTTTTATCATATTGCATACATTTTTTGAGTGTGTTGACCGTTATGTTATAATGCTACTCTGTGCGTTCGCACGGTGGCGACAAGGAGACACTTGTTCACACTGCAGTGAGCTAGATCATATTAGGCATGGTAAAACATGGTACTCGCGGTAAATCAAAAACACCAGATTTAAACAATAAGACTAACTGTGTTGAGCTGGAGATCAATGATTCATTTTCTGTCCATGAAAGTATCTAAACAGTTGCTCACCGGTCTAATAAAACACATCATATATTAAAGCGTCTTTGGTGTTTCCGTGGTTTCCACAAAATAAAACAGAAATCGAGGGTAACGCGGGTATGATGTCATTGATAGGCGACGCACGGACTGTGTCCTGGTTAAAATTGCTTATTTCTCTGGATTTAAACATTCTTGGAAACATTTGGGATAATGTAAGTACACACGCCATATATAACATTGTTCTAGTGGTTTTTGAATATTTTAATCCAAAAATCTTACATATTGTGCCTTTAAGGCTTAATCAGTTATTAAATACACATAGCAGCATCATTTGAGTATTTGAAGCCAATATGACACTTCCATGTGCACTGTTGTTGCATTTTTATCTGGTAAACACTAGATGGCACTAAAAGAACACTCACATGTTCATATACATTAATATCTTAGTTACTAGTGTTTTGTTTTGCCTATTGGATGCCTCCAACATTGGCGTGATCATGTTTCTCAGGATTATTAATTCGCAGTACAAGGTGTTCTCTTCCAGAAACAGTTTTTATGACAAGAAATGCTATGACAAGGGTGTCAAAACCACACCTCGTATATCTATCTTGATCTATCTTTGACATAAGTCTGTTTGACCTTTTTTTATCAGACCAAAACACAAGTGTTGCTCTCCTTTCATTCGGCAAATATCTTAGGCCTACTTCTGTTGGGTCATTCTTTCTCTTCAGAATCTTCATCTGTTAGATACAGCACTTTAAATTTGTTATAAACTAGAATAAGACAGATCTTATTTTTGTTTAAGCTTTGCTATTACAATTTTAATATTTACTTGTTTAATTTGTTTGTTTCTATACTACTAGCCTACTACTACTAAAGTTTGTTGTTGTTTTTAATCCTAGGTTAACTTTTCAGGGCATCTTTTTCACTGAAATGAATCAACTGAAAACAAATCAAGTTGTCATATTTAGGTAGAATATATATATATATATATATATATATATATATATATATATATATATATATATATATATATATATATATATATATATATATATATATATATATATTCAGGTAGCATATTCATTGCTAAAGTAGCTAGCTAATGAATAACGTTGTCATATGAATCATTTATGAAACACATTATGACAAAAATACAAATGGTTTATATTGAATTAGGCCTAGCCTATGTCAAATAGATTGAGATCAATCAATTAATCTGAAGAAAAACTTCGATATTAGAATACAGTTTAATGGGGAATTCGGCTCTCTGAGCCACCTTGCGCCCTCTGGAGGAAAACTAATTTGTTTCTATATTAAAGAGTTACTATCGAGCAGCAAACGTTCACTTTTTTCCCCAACAAGGTTCCTGAACGGCGTGGCGATGGACAGCCCGCGTCATTTCCAAGAATCGGTTCGTTTGAACAGTTCGTTTCAAGGAAATGGTTCAAATTAATGATTCATTATTCTTTTACGTCATGACGCATTACGTCCTTGCTGCAGCTATCAGGTAATTCTTCGAAGAGTAAATATCATGAAACTACTAATAAACAAGTTATTCAGTTATATTGTGGTGTGAGCCCACATTTATCAATGAAAATATTTGGTATTCAAGACCTTTCTCAGTTTTACGGGAAAATGTAGGCCTTTTTTTTTTTTTTTTTTTTTTTTTTGACTATTGTAAAGAGGAAACTATTTTTATTTGATGATTATTCTGATTTTATATTAGTACCCCACGGCACTTTTTATTATTTATTTATGATTTTAAAAAGTATTATTATTTATCACATTTTGTTATATTATATATACAATATATACACACACACACACACACACTTAAAACAACTTAAACTTAAAACACACTTAAATCAGCTCAACAATAATATTTAACAGTACTACAGTTCATTCTTCATCGGTTGGCTAACAACAGCTCTTTTTGTCCCACGAAGCGTTCTACTGATTCAATCAAAAGATTCGACTCAAAGGAATGATTCATTCACGATCCATAGGAAGGAGATGATACTTCCGCCATCCTGAGCCATGGCTGCTGCAACCCGCAAAAAAGCACTGAGGTTCTTCTCGCAGTTCGGAGCCTTTATTCTGACTCGGTTCGGGTTCTGGAACTGCTTTAGCATGCTGATGCTGTTTGCGGAGCGCGCGGATGTGAAACGGTACGTGAATGTTAGAGGAAAGCTCAATAGATCGCTTGCAGTGACACAGTATAAACACATGTGACATAAATAAAATTCATAACGAAAGTGCTTGTGCTCAAACTGGATTTGAGAGACGTGTTTGTGCACCAAGCAGTTTTGCAATGCTTTTAAGTTTTATTCAAATAATTGACAAAAAAAAAAAAAAAAAAAAAAAAAAAAAAAAAAAAAACCTCCCCCCATACCACATAAAGTTGACAAAGTCTTAAATGAAGCTACTATCCATTCTCTTAAAGGTGCAGTGTGTGTGTGTAGTATTTATGAGGATCTATTGACAAATTCAGAATAATATACTATGTTTTCAGTGATTGATAAAGACCTTACATAATGAACTATTATGTTTTTATTACCTTAATATGAGCAGTTTCAATCTACATACACACCTTACAGTGAGGTCACCTTTTTGCGCCGCCATGTTTCTACAGTAGCCCTAAATGGACAAACTGCTCTACTGAGCGCTAGCTACTCTCTGCTGTCTCAGACATCTTTGTCCTGTGTCGGCCACCGTAGCGTCTCTGTGCTTTGAAAGGGAGGGGTGGGTGGTTGCAATTCATAACCTCACCTCTAGATGCTGCTAAAATTCACAGTGCGCCTTTAAACAACTGCTCATTATTATTTTTTTAGGAAGCCGGACATCCAGGTGCCGTACCTGTACATAGACCTGGGAGCTGCGGTGTTGTGTGCCAGCTTCATGTCCTTCGGGGTGAAGAGAAGATGGTTTGCCATGGCGGCTGCTGTTCACTTGGCCCTCAGCACATATGTGTCCTATATGGGTGGACAGGTCCATTATGGAGACTGGTTGAAGGTAAGAACATACAGGACTTTTGTGTAACTTCTGTAACAGTTTCTAGTGGCACCAAAAATAACAGCACTGTTGCCGTAGATCACAGCAGTGATGATGTATTAACCCAACCCTTAAAGGGACACTTAAGACAAAAATGACAATTCTATCATTAATTACTCACCCTCATGTCATTCCAACACTTTCATTTATCTTCGGAACACAAATGAAGGTCTTTTTAATGAAATCTGAATGCTTTCTGTCCCTCCATTGACTGTCATACGCAACTACAACTTTCAAGCCCCAGAAAGGTATCATTAAACTAATCCATGTGACTCCATTGGTTTAAAGTCCCACTGAAGTGCCTTGAAACGCGCAGCATTATTCAATGTGTGAAACAAGAAAACAGGGCGGGGCATATCGAACAGCACCTCCCCTTTTTTTAAATGGCCAATAGCGTTTCATTTATATCACAGCTTGGCCAGAGCCGTTGAGCTCGGTAAAGCCACAGTTTCCTCCTAATCTCTAACCGTTTCTCCTCCTAATCCCCTCCATATCGCTTTAAAATATTCTGGGGATCAATATTTTTCTGGGGTTCATTCACCCCAATGGCAAGCATATTTACACTGTCTGATCGTTCCCTATCCCCTATATAGTGCACTGTCTGATCGTTCCCTATCCCCTATATAGTGCACTGTCTGATCGTTCTCTATCCCCTATATAGTGCACTGTCTGTTCGTACCCTATCCCCTATATAGTGCACTGTCTGTTCGTTCCCTATCCCCTATATAGTGCACTGTCTGATCGTGCACTGTCTGATTGTTCTCTATCCCCTATATAGTGCACTGTCTGATCGTTCCCTATCCCCTATATAGTGCACTGTCTGATCGTTCCCTATCCCCTATATAGTGCACTGCCTAAATCATTCCCTATCCCTATATAGTGCACTGTCTGATTGTTCTCTATCCCCTATATAGTGCACTGTCTGATTGTTCTCTATCCTCTATATAGTGCACTGTCTGATTGTTCTCTATCCTCTATATAGTGCACTGCCTAAATCATTCCCTATCCCCTATATAGTGCACTGTCTGATTGTTCTCTATCCCCTATATAGTGCACTGTCTGATTGTTCCCTATCCCCTATATAGTGCACTGTCTGATCGTTCCCTATTCTTCCCATTTAGTCTGCCTCTGACTGCTCATGCAAATCCATTTTTCATATCACATCCACCCAAGGGATTAACCATTTGCAATATAGTGTTATATAACTGCAATGATATCTCTGTTTGATCATGATACAGTGGTCAAAGGAAAGTTTGTTGGAATGCCAAGCATCTATGCCGTTTCGAGCATATATGGACAATATAAATAATAAATGTTCACCTCCCATACTTTTTCTCCTAACCTGCATAGGTGAGGATGTACTCCAGAGCGATGGCCATCATAGGAGGGTTTCTGGTGCTGGCCAGTGGAGCCGGAGAGGTTTACAGACAGAAACCCCGCACGCGCTCGCTTCAGTCCACTGGACAGGTGTTTCTGGGGATTTACTTGATATGTATGGTGAGTTTGCCCATCTGATCACTGCACTGGCCTCACAGACACAGATCAGACTGTGCCATACTTTGTTGCAAGCTGTTATGCTTGCCATATGGAAAACCTGGGAATATTAGGTAATTTTAAAATGGCGTTTTGCAGGCCTGCAAAATCACAGAAATATAAGATAGAAATGTCTATTTTTAATACATTGTGTATGCAGTTCCCTACAAATATTTAAAAACAGCTGTGCATTATTCACTGATAAGGCTTCAATTAAGCATTTCTGAAATGTAAACTAACTTAAGCATTATTGATTAAACTAATTTTGCATACTTAATATCGTGAGTGACTGAACATAATATAACATTGTTCTGAATGATCTAATTTGATCATTAATATCCTTAGCCTTGGAAAGCCTGACATATGAGAAGTTTTTTTTTTTTTCTAAATGGAACTGTAACAGTTTGTTGTTATAGGAAGGAGGAGGCGGGAACCGGTGAACGTTTTAACACTTTAATAAGTCATAAAACAAATAAACACCAAATGTAAGTAAAAACGGCAGCCTCCTCACGGATGACTGCTGCACACACATAATAAAACTTAAACAAAACATAACATAAAAGTCCAGGCCTGGTACTCTCTCGTCCTCCATTGTCATCGCTCCTCCTTTTATGCATCCGAAGCTCCTCCGTGAGATACGAGACGGTGCGCAGGTGACACTCATTATCAATCACGCCACCGGCCTCGTGCCATTTTCTTGCGTCCCTCAGACTCGTACTGCTTGCCACAGGAACAATTTATTTAAGCTTTAGACAAAATATTTTACAAATATTTGTATACACGTTTAAAGGCACATGTAATTTTCGCCACTAGAGGGTGCTTATTCAAAACAAAGGCGTAGCTTGATGTCGTCTTGATTTTGTGGAATCATGGGAGTTGTTGTCTTCACTTCTACAGCTGGTGCACTGTCTGAAAGTTCCCTATCCCCTATAGTGCACTGTCTGAAAGTTCCCTATCCATTATATAGTGCACTGTCTGAATCGTTCTCTATCCCCTATATAGTGCCCTGTCTGATCGTTCCCTATCCCCTATATAGTGCACTGTCTGAAAGTTCCCTATCCCTTATATAATGCACTGTCTGAAAGTTCCCTATCCCCTATATAGTGCACTGTCTGAAAGTTCCCTATCCCTTATATAGTGCACTGTCTGATCGTTCCCTATCCCCTATATAGTGCACTGTCTGATCGTTCCCTATCCCCTATATAGTGCACTGTCTGAAAGTTCCCTATCCCTTATATAGTGCACTGTCTGAAAGTTCCCTATCCCTTATATAGTGCACTGTCTGATGGTTTCTTATCCCCTATATAGAGCACTGTCTGATGGTTTCTTATCCCCTATATAGAGCACTCTGATGTTTTCTTATCCCCTATATAGAGCACTGTCTGATGGTTTCTTATCCCCTATATAGAGCACTGTCTGATGGTTTCTTATCCCCTATATAGAGCACTGTCTGATGGTTTCTTATCCCCTTTATAGAGCACTGTCTGATGGTTTCTTATCCCCTATATAGTGCACTGTCTGATGGTTTCTTATCCCCTATATAGTGCACTGTCTGATGGGTTCTTATCCCCTATATAGTGCACTGTCTGATGGTTTCTTATCCCCTATATAGAGCACTGTCTGATGGTTTCTTATCCCCTATATAGAGCACTGTCTGATGGTTTCTTATCCCCTATATAGTGCACTGTCTGATGGGTTCTTATCCCCTATATAGTGCACTGTCTGAATCGTTCCCTATCCCCTATATAGTGCACTGTCTGATGGGTTCTTATCCCCTATATAGTGCACTGTCTGATGGTTTCTTATCCCCTATATAGAGCACTGTCTGATGGTTTCTTATCCCCTATATAGTGCACTGTCTGATGGTTTCTTATCCCTATATAGAGCACTGTCTGATGGTTTCTTATCCCCTATATAGTGCACTGTCTGATGGTTTCTTATCCCCTATATAGTGCACTGTCTGATGGGTTCTTATCCCTATATAGTGCACTGTCTGATGGTTCCCTTTCCCCTATATAGTGCACTGTCTGAAGGTTCCCTATCCCCTATATAGTGCCCTGTTTGATCGTTCCCTATCCCCTATATAGAGCACTGTCTGATGTTTTCTTATCCCCTTTATAGTGCACTGTCTGATGGGTTCTTATCCCCTATATAGTGCACTGTCTGATGGGTTCTTATCCCCTATATAGTGCACTGTCTGATGGGTTCTTATCCCCTATATAGTGCACTGTCTGATGGTTTCTTATCCCCTATATAGTGCACTGTCTGATGGGTTCTTATCCCCTATATAGTGCACTGTCTGATGGGTTCTTATCCCCTATATAGTGCCCTGTTTGATCGTTCCCTATCCCCTATATAGAGCACTGTCTGATGGTTTCTTATCCCCTATATAGAGCACTGTCTGATGTTTTCTTATCCCCTATATAGTGCACTGTCTGATGGGTTCTTATCCCCTATATAGTGCACTGTCTGATGGGTTCTTATCCCCTATATAGTGCACTGTCTGATGGTTTCTTATCCCCTATATAGTGCACTGTCGAAACCTTTCTGTCCTTCTATCCGTGCAGACGTGTTTTTCTCTCTGCTCCCTGCTGGCTCTCGCGCTGTTTTGTTTTGTCTAGTGTTTCGTCTCTTCTCTTTCTCTCTGACTGCTGCTTTGCTGGACTCTTGAAAATACTGAAATGGAATTGATTAACTGGTCAATCAGCGCAATCGACAAGATTTTCTCACTAAGGAAGGGTGCCCCGGGAGAACCCACCTGCCCGGACGGGACCTTTGCCGCAGGGTACGTGAGGGACGCATGGAACAACTGGCAAGTCCTGTGCCTGGAGGCTCTGTCCGTGGAGGATGCGGAAGATTTATACATGATTGGATTATTGATGGCGGGGTTCCTATTCTTTGGCTTTGGGATTGCCCTGACCTATCGGAAGATTGGTAAAACAGCTGCAAGCAAATTCACCCAGTCGCTGTCTGTGGAAATTAAAGAATGCTTCGGGGTTGTGTGTGACCGTCTGAAGGAATTAGATCAGAAAGTGATAGGAATTGAGGAACTGAACCGTAACAACGCAGTCCGGACTGCGGATACGCAGGGTAGAGTGGGCTCTATCGGGGGTCAGATCGGTGAACTTTTACGGACTGTAACCGGTCTGGCCATGAGGCTGGACGTAATGTCTAGGGAAACTGCACAGACCGGACGCGAATGCTGAGGACCAGATCTGATTGATTGATTATGATCCGACAAATTACCAAGATCATCAAATGGATTAAAAATAATAAATTGTATTTGCCTGACCTAATCAACTAGCCCAACGAACCTCACTTGTCCCTATCTCTCGGTTGGGATTTCAGCCTGACAGCTTTGTCTGCTATCTTTCCCTGTGCACTGCCTTATCTCCCTTCAAGGACAAACCATAGAACTGAACTCGAAAACATCTGAAGTTATGGCTAACATTTCAGACTCACTCGCACCATACACAACCTACCCGATCCCACCCCCCCCTCCAACCGTCTGCCTGTTTATCTATCTCCTCTCCCACTCCATACAAAAAATCCCATCACGTGACCACGTGTACTGTGTCATGTTTATGTTTATGTTTTGTTGTGTTTGCTATGTAATGCTTGCTAAATTGCATTTTTGTTGTGTTTGCTATGTAATGCTTGCTAAATTGCATTCTTGTATTTCTGGAGAGCGTAGGGCGGCGCCTGAATAATTGGCTGCGGCCCGGAGGCTTGCTCCAAACTTCATTTCGTTATACTGTACTTGTACATGTGTAATGACGAATAAACTTCAACTTCAACTTCAACTTCAACTTCACTGCCTGAATCGTTCCCTATCCCCTATATAGTGCACTGTCTGAATCGTTCTCTATCCCCTATATAGTGCACTGTCTGAATCGTTCTCTATCCCCTATATAGTGCCCTGTCTGAATCGTTCTCTATCCCCTATATAGTGCCCTGTCTGATCATTCCCTATCCCCTATATAGTGCACTGTCTGATCGTTCCCTATCCCCTATATAGTGCACTGTCTGAAAGTTCCCTATCCCTTATATAGTGCACTGTCTGAATCATTCCCTATCCCCTATATAGTGCACTGTCTGATGGTTTCTTATCCCCTATATAGTGCACTGTCTGATGGTTTCTTATCCCCTATATAGAGCACTGTCTGATGTTTTCTTATCCCCTTTATAGAGCACTGTCTGATGGTTTCTTATCCCTATATAGTGCACTGTCTGATGGTTTCTTATCCCCTATATAGTGCACTGTCTGATGGTTTCTTATCCCCTATATAGTGCACTGTCTGATGGTTTCTTATCCCCTATATAGAGCACTGTCTGATGGGTTCTTATCCCCTATATAGAGCACTGTCTGATGGGTTCTTATCCCCTATATAGAGCACTGTCTGATGGGTTCTTATCCCCTATATAGTGCACTGTCTGATGGGTTCTTATCCCCTATATAGAGCACTGTCTGATGGGTTCTTATCCCCTATATAGTGCAGTCTGAAGGTTCCCTATCCCCTATATAGTGCACTGTCTGATGGGTTCTTATCCCCTATATAGTGCACTGTCTGAAGGTTCCCTATCCCCTATATAGTGCACTGTCTGATCGTTCCCTATCCCCTATATAGTGCACTCAGGCAGAAATCATATTCATATTCATGAATGAGCTAATGTAGTAAAGATTAAAGCGGGGCTAGGGCCGATGCCGCTGGAGCGATTGCTAATGAGAGACGAGCGTGACACGGCTCAAGAGCAGTGGAGCTTTTATTCTGCTGCAGACGAGTATATGTTGTGTATGTGGGGGAACGCAGTGCTGTTTTATCGTATTAGATACATGTGAGTGTGTTAAAGTGATGTTATAATGCTACTCTGTGTCTTCGCTCGGCGCTGCTATGAGACACTTGTTCACAATGCAGTGAGCGAGATCATATTAGGCATGGTAAAACATGGTACTCTGTGCAGTAAATCAAGAACACCAGATTTAAACAATAAGACTAACTGTGTTGAGCTGGAGAACAATGATCAGTTTTCTGTCCATGAAAGAATCTAAACAGTGTCTAATAAAACACATCAGAGATTAAATAAATATTGATAGGCGACACGCACACGGTCTGTGTCCTGGTTAAAATTGCTTATTTCTCTGGATTTAAACATTCTTGGAAACATTTGGGATAATGTAAGTACACAAGTCAACAAAATATATTACATTGCTCTAGTGGTTTTTGGATATTTTAACTCAAATCTTATAATAAAAGCTTATGTTTTATATCACATTTGTTACATCAGGCTTATATAGATATAGTTGAGAATATGAAGCTCACACTCAAGGAGGGAAAAAATTAATTCATTCAGAGGTTTAACCTGAGAAGAAATATAAATCAGTCGTCCCTCTATATCTGCCAATAATATGTCTTAGTGAGGTGATATTTAAATGCCTAGTCTTATGATCTCTGTAGTTTTAAAAAAATATAATGCAATGCAATAATAAGCAAATAAACCTTCCTCAAAAGCCCTATGCATCATCTTTTCTATAAAAAAAAAAGTATGGATAATCAAGTAAACCTAAGTTGCTGCAGTCCATAAATGTTCATCTCGAATTATTAATAACAATATGAAAGTTATTCTTGCGTAAGGCCTTTAACTTGCTAAAAAAAGAATCAATCAGTCGACAGAAGGCATGTAGTAGATTGTGTGCAACAGGTTAAAGTTAAAGGCCTTAGATATTCATGATGATACTAGTTAATGTTCCTGATGTTATTATTATTTCTCCTCCAGGTCTACTCTCTACAGCACAGCAAGGAAGACCGGCTGGCCTACCTGGACCATATTCCTGGTGGTGAGATCACCGTCCAGCTCCTGGTGGTTGTGTTTGGTGTGCTCGCGCTCGCCTACCTCTCGGGCTGCTACGTGCGAGTGGCGTCCCAGATCCTGGCAGTTCTGTTACCTTTGGTTGTGCTTTTCATCGACGGCAACATCGGTTATTGGCACAACACCTGCCACGTGGAGTTCTGGAACCAGATGAAGCTCATCGGGCAGAACATCGGCATCTTTGGATCGGTGCTAATTCTAGCCACAGACAACTAAAGATATAGGGATATATGACAACATCTCTGTACAGGCAGTGCTTAGGACAAACATGAGTCTCGGGATCATGCGAGTTAAAGTAATGCTCAGAAACTGTGTACACACTCAAAGGTGCAGAGGATACAATTTCCAGCTTGCTCTGGAGTCTCCGATCGCAAGCACAAAGTCTTCAAAAGACGGTTTACATTGCATTTGTTTCCTTTTTAATGTATTATTTAAAGTTAAAGAATGACTAGAAGTCTTAAAAAAAGTTAAAGTTGAGTGATGCTTTAAGGGAAGTTTGGTTTTGATGTTCTTAAGCTGTATAGTAATGTGGGATGTTTCCCATGTTACAGACATTTTTTTTTTGTTTTTTTGCTGCTTGTATTTAATTTGCATTCCTTGTACAACTAATATAAAATCAGTCAATAAAAAAAATCATTTTGTACGGAACTTACAAAATAGTTTGATTATTGCATGCATATATACAGTTATTTTATATATACAGAAAGTTTGTGAACCTCTTGCAGAATCTGTGGATAGTTTT
This sequence comes from Paracanthobrama guichenoti, assembly GCA_018749465.1. Lineage (NCBI taxonomy): Eukaryota > Metazoa > Chordata > Actinopteri > Cypriniformes > Gobionidae > Paracanthobrama > Paracanthobrama guichenoti. The sequence continues at coordinate 22,544,413 of CM031954.1, forward strand.
ACAAACTGCATGTTATTTTTTATTTAGCACTGTCCTGAATAAGATATTTTGCATACAAGGTTCACATATAGTCCACATGACAAAAAAATGGCCCGTTCAAAAGTTTATGAACCCTTGATTCTTAACACTGTGTGTTGTTCCCTGATGATCCACGGCTGTGTGTGTGTGTGTGTGTGTGTGTGTGTGTGTGTGTTGTTCCCTGATGATCCACGGCTGTGTGTGTGTGTGTCGTTCCCTGCTGATCCACGGCTGTGTGTGTGTGTGTGTGTGTGTGTCGTTCCCTGATGATCCACGGCTGTGTGTGTGTGTGTCCTTCCCTGCTGATCCACGGCTGTGTGTGTGTGTGTGTGTCGTTCCCTGATGATCCACGGCTGTGTGTGTGTGTTGTTCCCTGATGATCCACGGCTGTGTGTGTGTGTGTGTGTGTGTCCCCTGCTGATCCACGGCTGTGTGTGTGTGTTGTTCCCTGATGATCCACGGCTGTGTGTGTGTGTGTGTGTGTGTGTGTGTGTGTGTGTGTGTGTGTCGTTCCCTGATGATCCACGGCTGTGTGTGTGTGTGTGTGTCGTTCCCTGATGATCCATGGCTGTGTGTGTGTGTGTGTCGTTCCCTGATGATCCACGGCTGTGTGTGTGTGTCGTTCCTGATGATCCACGGCTGTGTGTGTGTGTGTGTGATCCACGGTGTGTGTGTGTTCGTCCCTGATGATCCACGGCTGTGTGTGTGTGTCGTTCCCTGATGATCCACGGCTGTGTGTGTGTGTCGTTCCTGATGATCCACGGCTGTGTGTGTGTCGCTTCCTGATGATCCACGGCTGTGTGTGTGTCGTTCCCTGATGATCCACGGCTGTGTGTGTGTGTGTGTGTGTCGTTCCCTGATGATCCACGGCTGTGTGTGTCGTTCCCTGATGATCCACGGCTGTGTGTGTGTGTGTCGTTCCCTGATGATCCACGGCTGTGTGTGTGTGTGTCGTTCCCTGATGAGCCACGGCTGTGTGTGTGTGTGTGTCGTTCCCTGATGATCCACGGCTGTGTGTGTGTGTGTCGTTCCCTGCTGATCCACGGCTGTGCGCGTGTGTGTGTGTCGTTCCCTGATGATCCACGGCTCTGTGTGTGTGTGTGTGTGTCGTTCCCTGATGATCCACGGCTGTGCGTGTGTGTGTCGTTCCCTGATGAGCCACGGCTGTGTGTGTGTGTGTCGTTCCCTGATGATCCACGGCTGTGTGTGTGTGTGTGTGTGTGTGTGTGTGTGTGTGTCGTTCCCTGCTGATCCACGGCTGTGTGTGTGTGTGTGTGTGTGTGTGGTTCCCTGCTGATCCACGGCTGTGTGTGTGTGTGTGTGTGTGTGGTTCCCTGCTGATCCACGGCTGTGTGCGTGTGTGTGTGTGTGTGTGTGTCGTTCCCTGCTGATCCACGGCTGTGTGCGTGTGTGTGTGTGTGTCGTTCCCTGCTGATCCACGGCTGTGTGTGTGTGTGTGTGTGTCGTTCCCTGCTGATCCACGGCTGTGTGTGTGTGTGTGTGTGTGTGTCGTTCCCTGCTGATCCCGGCTGTGCTGTGTGTGTGTGTGTGTGTGTGTGTGTGTGTGTGTGTGTGTGTGTGTGTGTGTGTGTGTCATTCCCTGCTGATCCACGGCTGTGTGTGTGTGTGTCGTTCCCTGATGATCCACGGCTGTGTGTGTGTCGTTCCCTGATGATCCACGGCTGTGTGTGTGTGTGTCGTTCCCTGATGATCCACGGCTGTGTGTGTGTGTGTCGTTCCCTGATGATCCACGGCTGTGTGTGTGTGTGTCGTTCCCTGATGATCCACGGCTGTGTGTGTGTGTGTGTGTGTCGTTCCCTGCTGATGTGTGGCTGTGTGTGTGTCGTTCCCTGCTGATCCACGGCTGTGTGTGTGTGTGTGTGTCATTCCCTGCTGATCCACGGCTGTGTGTGTGTGTGTGTGTGTGTCGTTCCCTGATGATCCACGGCTGTGTGTGTGTGTGTGTGTCGTTCCCTGCTGATCCACGGCTGTGTGTGTGTGTGTGTCGTTCCCTGTGATGTGTGTGTGTGTGTGTGTGTCCCTCCCTGATCCACGGCTGTGTGTGTGTGTGTGTGTGTGTGTCGTTCCCTGATGATCCACGGCTGTGTGTGTGTGTGTGTGTGTCGTTCCCTGATGATCCACGGCTGTGTGTGTGTGTGTGTGTGTGTGTGTGTCGTTCCCTGATGATCCACGGCTGTGTGTGTGTGTGTGTGTGTGTGTGTCGTTCCCTGATGATCCACGGCTGTGTGTGTGTGTGTGTGTGTGTCGTTCCTGATGATCCACGGCTGTGTGTGTGTGTGTGTGTCGTTCCCTGATGATCCACGGCTGTGTGTGTGTGTGTGTGTCCTGATGATCCACGGTTGTGTGATGTGTGTGTGTGTGTGTGTGTGTGTGTCGTTCCCTGATGATCCACGGCTGTGTGTGTGTGTGTGTCGTTCCCTGCTGATCCACGGCTGTGTGTGTGTGTGTGTCGTCGTTCCCTGCTGATCCACGGCTGTGTGTGTGTGTGTGTCGTTCCCTGCTGATCCACGGCTGTGTGTGTGTGTGTGTGTCGTTCCCTGCTGATCCACGCTGTGTGTGTGTGTGTGTGTGTCGTTCCCTGCTGATCCACGGCTGTGTGTGTGTGTGTGTGTGTGTGTCGTTCCCTGCTGATCCACGGCTGTGTGTGTGTGTGTGTGTGTGTCGTTCCCTGCTGATCCACGGCTGTGTGTGTGTGTGTGTGTGTGTCGTTCCCTGCTGATCCACGGCTGTGTGTGTGTGTGTGTGTGTGTCGTTCCCTGCTGATCCACGGCTGTGTGTGTGTGTGTGTGTGTGTGTGTGTCGTTCCCTGCTGATCCACGGCTGTGTGTTGTTCCCTGCTGATCCACGGCTGTGTGTGTGTGTGTGTGTGTGTCGCTCCCTGCTGATGTGTGTGTGTTGTTCCCTGCTGATCCACGGCTGTGTGTGTGTGTGTGTGTGTGTGTGTGTGTGTGTGTGTGTGTCGTTCCCTGCTGATCCACGGCTGTGTGTGTGTGTGTGTGTGTGTGTCGTTCCCTGCTGATCCACGGCTGTGTGTGTGTGTGTGTGTGTGTGTGTGTGTCGTTCCCTGCTGATCCACGGCTGTGTGTGTGTGTGTGTGTGTCGTTCCCTGCTGATCCACGGCTGTGTGTGTGTGTGTGTGTGTGTGTCGTTCCCTGCTGATCCACGGCTGTGTGTGTGTGTGTGTGTGTGTCGTTCCCTGCTGATCCACGGCTGTGTGTGTGTGTGTGTGTGTGTGTGTGTCGTTCCCTGCTGATCCACGGCTGTGTGTGTGTGTGTGTGTCGTGTGATGTGTGTGTGTGTGTGTGTGTGTGTCGTTCCCTGCTGATCCACGGCTGTGTGTGTGTGTGTGTGTGTGTGTCGTTCCCTGCTGATCCACGGCTGTGTGTGTGTGTCGTTCCCTGCTGATCCACGGCTGTGTGTGTGTGTGTCGTTCCCTGCTGATCCACGGCTGTGCGTGTGTGCGTGTCGTTCCCTGCTGATCCACGGCTGTGCGTGTGTGTGTGTGTGTCGTTCCCTGCTGATCCACGGCTGTGCGTGTGTGTGTGTGTGTCGTTCCTGATGATCCACGGCTGTGCGTGTGTGTGTGTGTCGTTCCCTGATGATCCACGGCTGTGCGTGTGTGTGTGTGTGTCGTTCCCTGATGATCCACGGCTCTGTGTGTGTCGTTCCCTGATGATCCACGGCTGTGTGTGTGTGTCGTTCCCTGCTGATCCACGGCTGTGTGTGTGTGTGTGTGTGTGTGTGTGTCGTTCCCTGCTGATCCACGGCTGTGTGTGTGTGTGTGTGTGTGTGTGTGTGTGATGTGTGTGTGTGTGTGTCGTTCCCTGCTGATCCACGGCTGTGCGTGTGTGTGTGTGTGTCGTTCCCTGATGATCCACGGCTGTGCGTGTGTGTGTGTGTGTCGTTCCCTGCTGATCCACGGCTGTGCGTGTGTGTGTGTGTGTCGTTCCCTGATGATCCACGGCTGTGCGTGTGTGTGTGTGTGTCGTTCCCTGATGATCCACGGCTCTGTGTGTGTCGTTCCCTGATGATCCACGGCTGTGTGTGTGTGTGTGTGTGTGTGTGTGTGTCGTTCCCTGATGATCCACGGCTGTGCGTGTGTGTGTGTGTGTGTCGTTCCCTGATGATCCACGGCTGTGCGTGTGTGTGTGTGTGTCGTTCCCTGATGATCCACGGCTGTGTGTGTGTCGTTCCCTGATTCCTGACATTCACTGATGCTCCAGAAGGAAACACGACGCATTAAGAGCCAGGGGTGAAAACTTATTGAATTTGAAGGTTGACATAAATACTTAATTTGTCTTCCGGGAAACATGCAAGTATCTTCGGTTACTTCTGAAGGGCAGTACTAAAGAAAAAAAATGTAAACGAAATAAGAAAAATTGACGTTTTCACCCCCGGCTCTAAATGCGTCGTTTCTCTTTCTGGAGCGTCAGTGAATGTTTCAACCTTTTTAATAGTTGTGTTTGAGTAACATAGGCCGGGCATCACTTTTGACCACTACTGTATAGCAGTTCATTGACTTCCCAACTAACATTCAAACCATGCAGCAAAAGCAAGATACTTTTATGGGGATTTTGGGCTTTCCTGGAGTTGTTGGAGCCGTTGATGGAACTCATGTTCACATCATTGCTCCAACTGTAAATGAGGAGACCAACAGAAAACGATCCCACAGCATCAATACTAATTCATTATTTTTCAAATACATTTGTCAGTCTTAAATTATTTTAATTACATTAAATGATTGGTGTGCCGCTCTGACTCCACCCTTGCAGGCTCACTATTGGCTGATTCAGAGGGTGGCCATTTTGGGTTGACATCATTGTAGTCCTTAGTTCACAAGAATCAGTCTTAGACTTTACTGAAAGTTGCTTTTAGCTACTTTATAAAAGTCTCCTACTCTTAGACAAGTCCTACTTTTTACTAAGAATTTTGAGACACTTAAGTCAAAGCTTAAGACTATTCTTAAGAGCATCTCTGAGAAGTTTTATACATACGGGCTCTGGTCCGATATTGTAAAATAAGATTGTATTTCTAATAGCTGTTGACTTTTCCTCTTTTCTTCATTTGTGAGACTCCCAAGGCTTCGGATCATTTCCTTATTTTTCCAGGTTCATCTTTTTCTTCTTTCGTTTCCGTTCTGCCATAACCATCGCCGCCACCACAGTTACCATCACAGTTCCGGTTATGATCAGGACAGTGGCTGTTTCTGCAATACACAGCTGACTGTGCATCAAACCCAGAGACGCTCCAGCCAGTAAGAGTGGAGCGTGGCACGTGATATTCATGTAATCATCCACGTGGAGATGCCTGACGTGGAGTATCTTACTGAAAACACGATGCAGTTCGCAGTCACACATCCAAGGGTTCTCCGACATCTGCAGATGCGTGCTGGGCGTCTGAAGGTTTAAGAATGTCTTGAACTTCAGGCTTCTCAACTGGTTGGCTTCTAAGTTCAGTATGGTGAGGGTTTGTAGGGGAGCCAGAGCTTCCGCTTCAATCTTGGAGATATTATTGTGGTCCAAGAGAAGAACCCCAAGACCTTGTTGCATGGTCAGCAGACCTCCTTGGAGAACCGCCAACTGATTCCATGCCAGGTTAAGGTGCCTCAGCACGATCAGTCCACGAAATGCCCCAACTTCGATGACCTGAATGTGGTTGTGACTGAGATCTAACCTCTCCAGGCTTTCTAGGTCTTCCAAAGAGTGGGTCTCAAGACGCTCCAGAGCATTGTGGGAAAGCTTGAGATCTTTAAGATAGGTCAACCCTTGAGAGAAATCTGGAGGAAGGACACAGAGCTCATTGTAAGCCAGGTCCAACTTTTCCAGGAAGGTCAGGGAGGAAAGAGCCTGGAACAGAAACAAGGCACATTCAGCTGGCAATCCTTTTAACCTTCTGCCCTCTTCGTTTAGGGGTCATACTTGGCTCCTTCAGTCAAAAGTGACCGTAGCCTTGAAATTTAACCTCTCCCCCCAGGATAACCAATGTACTTTAGTTCAATATTTTTTTTTAAATTATTTATAATTTTGAGGGGATTTTATAATACTATGCCATATTTATAAAAGAGCTATTTTTCCCTATTGGAAACAATACACAGTTTTTCTGTATATTTTAAAATAATTTTTCAGTTAAAGCAATATTCCATGTTAAAATAGAGATGAGACATTTGCGCCAATGCAAACCCTCTTTTGGATTTAATAAAGACACGCAGTGATAAATTAGCGCTGAAAAGGCGTTGATGGTTATTTTTGCAGCCAACTTTATTGCATATGCATTTGTAGGAGTTTGTTTTCAGACGCAAAATTTATGGGAAGAGAGAATTTAAATGAATCATATGAGGTGATCTACTAAGGTTTGCGCTCGTCAATTTACTGGTGTTTGCGCCATTATTTACCACCACCCCCCCAAAAAAAGTGTCTTATGCTGCCTTCACGTGCTATCGGAAATTTGTTAATTCCCCACTTCAGAAGTCGTGATTACGAGCTTGTTGCATTCAAGGGCTTTGTTGTCGGAATGAACAGGAATCATGGAGGACAGCAGGTTTATTCTTGCCTATTTATTGGGAAAATATTATTAAAACCGAAAGTATATGTAGTGTCACATGCACTGACAACCACATATTCCCACTATATAGGGGATACACTTATGATGCTATCCAGAAAGTCTGCTATCTGCCGATTCTGTTATTTCGGTCAAATAAAGGCTATTTTTGCTGTGTATAAAACATGCTTCAAATGATTACTCGTATATGTAAAAATCGTGTGCTAATCTGCCGTTTAGTAAATTTTTAAAAGTAGATTAGTGCCATCTGGTGGGAGTAAAACAAAAGAAGAACATGTAATGCCATGGTGTGACCACTAGATGCCTGTATAGTTCTATATAAAGTGACAATTCTCTAGTGGTTTTTAGACAAATACTTTATTTGGATTTATACTGAGACATTCTCAAAGACTACTTTTTGTCAAGGTTTAGATTTAGTTTGAAATGTTGATTTGAAGTGTCAGTTTTTGCATGAATTTTACTACAGACAAACCTGAAGACAGGATATTTTGTTACACATAACATCAAAGTTCAATAAAAATGTAACAAAAACAAACAGGTATGCTTCATCACAGCTTAATAAATCTAGATCTGCTCTATCTATTTTGCACTCTTGATATTCTACACGGTCATCCTTTCATTGCTGTGCGCTTTTTTTTTATACACAATGGCTGATTTGTAGTTTGCTGTTTTTTTTTTTTTTATATTTCCCATTAATTTCCTGTCTGTGTTTTCAGTGTCAGTCACCTTTTCTTCCAACCTTTTAACATATCTGGATCATGTCCATGATTTTGTTTGTGTTCACATAGCTAATGCAACAAATCACTAAGTGTGATCCCTTTCTGATGAAACTCACTCATACCAGCACACCTGTCCCTAACTTTCTGGATAGCAACTTTACCCTTAAACTCACCCATACCTCCACACCCGTCCCTAATTTTACCCTTAAACTCACCCGTACCACCACACCCGTCCCTAACTTTACCCTTAAACTCACCAGTCCCTAACTTTACCCTTAAACTCACCCATACCTCCACACCCGTCCCTAACTTTACCCTTAAACTCACCCATACCTCCACACCCGTCCCTAACTTTACCCTTAAACTTACCCATACCACCACACCCGTCCCTTACTTTACCCTTAAACTTACCCGTACCATCACACCCGTCCCTAACTTTACCCTTAAACTCACCCACACCACCACACCCGTCCCTAACTTTACCCTTAAACTCACCCATACCACCACACCCGTCCCTAACTTTACCCTTAAACTCACCCACACCACCACACCTGTCCCTAACTTTACCCTTAAACTTACCCGTACCACCACACCCGTCCCTAACTCTACCCTTAAACTCACCCACACCACCACACCCATCCCTAACTTTACCGTTAAACTCACCCGTACCACCACACCCGTCCCTAATTTTACCCTTAAACTCACCCGTACCATCACACCCGTCCCTAACTTTACCCTTAAACTGACCCACACCATCACACCCGTCCCTAACTTTACCCTTAAACTGACCCACGCCACCACACCTGTCCCTAACTTTACCCTTAAACTCACCCACACCACCACACCTGTCCCTAACTTTACCCTTAAACTCCCATACACCACCACACCTGTCCCTAACTCTACCCTTAAACTCACCCATACCACCACACCTGTCCCTAACTCTACCCTTAAACTCACCCACACCACCACACCTGTCCCTAACTCTACCCTTAAACTCACCCATACCACCACACCTGTCCCTAACTCTACCCTTAAACTCACCCATACCACCACACCTGTCCCTAACTCTACCCTTAAACTCACCCATACCACCACACCTGATGCTGATAGATACAATAAGTACATTGTACTTATTTTTGATGCAAGTACATAATTAAGGCCACCTAATATAAAGTGGGACCAAAATGTAAAATTTCAAAACGTAAAAATGTTTGTCAATTCTGACCAAAGAGGCCCAGAGGGTTGAAATTTAAAGACTAAAGAAAAAGGCAGAGGAACGCATTTTCATATCAGATTTAAAGGAAGGGTGTACTCAATTCTGTAATTATTTACACACACTCCTGTCGTTCCTGAAAGGGGGATTCTGAAATCCACTGCCGCTTCTGTATATATTCTAATTAAATTCATAATCAAAACCTTAATATTTATCTTCCTATATTATTGATTTGTAATGATTCTTTCCAGTTATGCTATTACTTAATCAATAGAACCACCGTCTTTCATTTTTATTATATTTTATATTTCCTTTTACTGAAACACGAAAGAATCAAGGTGAATATTGCCTGTACTACTGTCTGTACCTCTCACTGAGAGAAAGCACATGTTATCAGTATGTTTTGGGAACCTTTCTGGTCAGAACTGGAGCTCAATCAGCTCCAACCTTGGAGAGACTGCATATCTGTGTATGTGCGCAGTCTCTCTGTGTTGAGGTGGTGTACAATGGTCATCCTAAGAGATGGGTGAACTTCTGGGCAAACTGGCGCCTGCTCCAGTTCTGGAAGGTCACTACGTGCCTAATTCCAGAGTGAAAGCATCAACAAGTGATTTATGGACGCGTGCATCTGATTAACCGTCAATATGTGGAAATTTACCATGACTGTTAATTTTCTCTGAGCCAATCAGAATCATCCGTGGATAGACCTTGAAAACTGTTGGGACAATTGTATGTACGGTACGAGACCGGTAGAGAGGGAGCAGGGCCTACGAACTCCTCGTGCGACTTGAAGCTGGCTTCTGCTGATGAAACTGCAAACTATTCTTCAGTAATTTTGTCTTTAATTAATTGCACTCCTGACTCTTGGTCTTCATTATTCACTACTTGTCTTGGGTCATAAACTGTTAACCCCTAACAGTCCAAACCCACGTGATTTTTCTTTCTTCTGTGGAACACAGAAATATGATATTTGGAAGATGTTTCAACTGTCTTTGTCCTCACAGTTAAAGTGAAACATTAGACAGTGGACAAAAATGTTCAAACATCACAATATTATTTTTGGTCCACAGAGGTAAGTCAGGTTTGGAAACGTCAGGAGGGAGGCTAAATAATGACAGAATTTTGTTTTGGACTGAACTATCCTTTTAAATACACCTAAAAATAAAGGCTCCAAAAAGGTGTTAAAAATATATTGGCATCTATGGTTCCTAACTACCTAGCTAGAACCTTTCCATTGGACAAATGGTTCCTTATAGTGCAAAAGGTTCTTTAGATGATTAAAATGCTCGTGACAACTAAGAAAAAATGGTTTGTTTGAGAACGGTTCACTGAAAGGTTCTTTTGGGTTCCCCAAATACTTGTTCTAAACTCTAAAATAAAGCTTCCAAAATAATTTTTCAAAGTGATGCCATAGAAGAACTTTCCCCAAAGTTCTTGAACCATTTTTATCTTTACCTTTTTTCCACTATAAAGAAGATGTGCAATGGAAAGTTTATCCATACGCCATTAAAGACACCTTTTTAAGAGTGTAGAATCACCATATTTCTTAGTGTGAAGGACATTTTAATCTGAAGAACCTTTTTCTACAAAAACTTTGTGCAATGGAAAGATTCCATAAATGTTAAAGGCTCTTCATGGAACCATCAATACTAATAAATAACCTTTATTTTAAGAGTAGTTGGAAAAAGAAATTCGTAGAGGCAATCCAAATGAAGCGCACCTGAGAATGCACCACCTGCATGTTGCTTTGTGAAAGCAGAAGGACCCGGAGGGCCCATATCCCAGTAAAAGAGGTACTCCTCAACTCCGACAACTTATTCCCACTGAGGTCCAGGAGCCACGTGCCATGTGGAATACTGTGGGGAATGTGAGTGAAGCCTCGGGATCGGCAGTCCACCAGCTCAGATGCTTCGTAACAACAACACTGATGAGGGCAGAGCTTTGAGCTCGCGGCGAATAGGAAAATGATGGGTAAAAATATGACGCAGAGCATCTTCAACTCAAGAGAAAGTTCCAGATCAACGAGTTCCCTTGTCCTGCTCGGTCTCAGTGCAGAACCGTCTGGTTGAGCTGAAACGACAGTCAACGGATATATTCCTGTACAATTATAATTCATTTTTATTGCAATCCCTACAAGGATTTGTGGCTTGGCATGAGTACTCAAATTATATAAAGAGCCAAATCCTTTAATCCGTTTATCATTTCACACAATCAGCATCAGAGTTCATCAATATGCCGGTCAACATTCTTCCTTGGCCAGCTGTGTATAAATCAAGACATTCATTCATGCTTAAAGAATCACAGATCAAATGTACTTACCACAAACTGCACAAGTCGGTCTTCAAGAATACGGAGCCACTGGTTGAGTTTAAACAGGTCATATCAAATGGCACATTTTCCCCTACATAATTCAATTTACATTCAAACTATTAGATTCCTACCTCGAAAACTGAACAATACTCCATTTAATAATTTAGCAGATGCAAGTTGACATCTGTGCCCTGTTCCACTACTAATAAAGAAACACAAAGCCAACTCTTCAAATTCTAGATTTAGATCTAAAGCTAACTGGATGCAGAGCGTCCTGCATGCAGCCCTGCTTTTGAGTCTCTATGACAGACTTGATTTTTCCTCAAAGCACACTGCATCACTCAAGAAACAAGAGTACTTGGTACATACTGAATATTTCATTGAACCATCAATTTAGAAGCAGGACGTGTAGTCTTACACTTAAGCATGTTAAAAGATCTCAATAGAAATCCCAAGGAGCATCTTACACCATGTTAAATCTTTGACGTGTACATGGTGAGGTGTTTGGAAACGGGTGCCAGCAGTGTGAACGGAGTGTGTGTATTAGTTACAGTAATAATCAAACCTTTATCCTTAATCAAGAAAAAAAAAAAAAATCCAGACCTTTTGCCATTTGCTGTAATGGGGTCAAGGAAAGTCAAAACCTTTTATCGTTCATAGCAGCGATGAATAAGTCATTGAAACACTATTCATGTAATTAACCCAAAGGCTGTTGGTATCTAATGAGGTTTGACCAGTAAACCTTACTATAATTACATGTGCATCTAGAACCACATTAAACAGTATACAATAATAACAACAGTTTAAAGGATTATATTTGTTAAAATTATTAAATGAATGAATTTAAATGATTTGGGACAATAAAACCCTCCCTAAACGATAAACATGTAGACACTTTATTTCAACTTTTTAATGAAAATAAACGCCTTTCCGATCTGATATGTGATGGGAAAAGGGCTTAGAGTGAATTCAGCAAAAGGCGGATTTGAACCTCAGGGTGGATGTGTGTCAAAACCAGTGGGCGGAGTTAGTGTAAATAGCATTTGCCAACAGGCGGGATATTTGCACTTAGTGTTAAATAGAGACTCCGATATGCTGTGAGGTCTACATGGTATGGGGAATGGCATGTTCCATTTGTTACAAAGTACTGCTACATTTGTCATCATGCTGCACATTTAATTTGGCAAATAGCGTCCAATTATATCGGAAATAACTGTTGATTTTACTTCTGGTTCAAGCATCATACTAGAACGGCAACGTCAAGCGTATTACACTATGGTATACTGTTTGGCATCCAGTTAGTTACAAAACAGATGCATGCCATGCAAAGAATATTGTACATAAGGCATAAACACTAGTTTAAAAGCCAGCTATACTCAATGTTGTCCGTTAATCTATCAAGGTTTAAAGGTGCAGTATGTAAGAATAACAGCTAGTGGTTGAAATGGGTACAGCAGTTCAAATTAATAATATTGTTTGCTCCGCCCCCTCTTCAGACTCAACGCTCACGTAGGTTGCCAGTTTGAGGACACACAACATGAACGAGCGAGCAACAATGGAAGGTGAGGAGACTTGCACACTGCAAGTTGACATATCTATGTTTTAACGTGCTTCCGTTCAGATTTTTAGGTGGATGACGAGGCTTTTTAGGTCAGGTAGAATCTGCGATCTCTGACCCAGTTTGTTCGCTGGCTTCCATGGCAGCAATACGCTGTGTTTTCCGTCAACTGGCAACCTGTGGTGTCGAAACACTATTGGGTAAACTGGCAATGTGCGTTATCACAGAGCAAAACAAAAACAGACATTCCCACACGGAACGCACATTTCAAAGTAGAATAACTGGCTGTAGCGTTGCTTTCCTGAGAAACGAGTATGTGAACTCAGCATGTTCCCTAAATATCTGCAAACATATGATGGTATTTAGTAAAGTCAAAAACTTACATACAGCACCTTTAACTACTGTGGTTTTGGCAAAACTAATAAAATGCTATTTGATTAGAACGTGAACACAAAAGCCACAACCAAAGTGCAGCACTTTTAAACCTTTGACTAAAAAAGGCAAATATTTCAACCCCTTTTTGCAAGCATAGTGTGTGTCTAAACATTTCTGAAGAAACAACTGAAAGTACAATATTACAGTCAGAAGTTTTGTTATTTTTATTTTAGAAAATGTCCTTTGTAACGTGTGGCATCTGAAGTCACATTTTGTTTAAAATACAGAAAAGACAGACACTTGTAGAACAAACAGCCAAAAGAAAGAAAAAAAGCATCAAAGTAAATAAAGCTAACAAGCTTTTCTGACTGGTTTGTTTTTTCTTTTTTTTGACAAAATGGAATAGAAGGCGAAGGAGGGATGTAAGAGAGAAGAAAATATGAAAAGCTATTTTTAGATGAAACACAGGAGGAGGAGGAAGGGGCAGAGGGGGGATAAGACACTGTTAGTCAAAGAAACTATGGTTTGTTTGATGGTTGGTGTTTTAAATTATCTTTATAAAGTCTAATTTAGAATGAACTCTTCACTCTCATGTTTCTTAAAACATTTTTGCTTTTTTTTTTTTATGGTTTTTTGTTTCTTTTGTTGATCTTCCAGACCCTAGGCCCTTGGCGCATCCACCCTCGGACTACGACGCAGAGGGGGAGATGAGCGCTGGTTTCGACCAGCTGTTAGGCCCTTGATGCCCGTGGTGCCCTCCCCAGATGAGCCATACCCCCCACTCAGGAGGATAAAGACGAGTCCTTCTGTGTTTGCTGTGCTTGTGTACGCTGCATCGACTTCTGGCTTTCCACATCTCTAAAATGTTTCTCAACCTGAAAAAACAGACACAAAAGTCATGGCAAGCGATCGATGACAGCTATATACGCAGATGCACCATCAAGCATGAAACATTCAGACAGTTGTCACCTGCCTTGTATAAAATAAAGGTTTCTACACTGACAAGCTTTTCAGTAAAATATAAACAGCATAATGTATTCACAGGGAAAACACGGCAGCTATGTCAGTCAGAGTACATTAACATGTCAATAATCTTTTTTTTTTTTTTTATAGTGGAAGTGAACAACACTGCTGCTGTGTTCGGTGTTTCCCATACATTGATTTATTTGTGTAGGCCACAATATTAACACCACAAATTGATTTCAGTGCTTCCCATTCATTAACCAGACTGTGGTGGCCCAAAAATATATTTTAACTTCTCATAATAACATAAGTTCTTTAAAATGTCAACTAAAATCAAACACATCAGGCACCAGTTACACATTTGCCAACTTAGTAGTGCGTCACTATGCGTCACTGCCGGATAACAGAAAATGGGCAAAGAGGCGGGGCGTGGCTAGAGCTGAGGTGACGTGATGACTAACAGACAGCAGACAAACGGCAATCCAGCTGTCACTCAAAGTGGCCACGCTCTTAATTATGCAGAACTTTAAGGCTTTATATAATACAAACGAATGAGTTAAATTCACCCCACTCACAGTTGTCATGAAGGGCAAAATTAGCCGTATAGACCAAAACCACAATTTGTCCCAGGCTGTAAACATGTTGTTTTTTTTCTGCTGTAAAGTTGGGCATTTTAACATGGAGCTCAATGAGATTCTGCTCCCTTCTGGAGCCTGTCGATGAATTTCAGTTTAAGTCACTTCCATATTGGCTTCAACAGAAACTGGGGGAGGTTGCCCCTTGGGTAGAGCATGGGGGTTTGGCATATACTTAATGTTAAAATTAAGAGCGTAAATATAACTTGTTCAGTGTGGATGGGTTATTTCTGCAGAATTTGAAAGTACAAAGCTTATTGCCATTGAATGGATGGTGTGCATCAAATGTTTAGTGACTGAAAACAGCATAGACTTAAAATATTTATTCTTGGGATTTAAGAATCAACATCAGTTCATCGAAATGAAGGTCATTTAAAAATCATTAAATCAATATTGCAGGGCACGACAATAAGGACTGCCCGATGGCCTGGGGCCAGCATGAAAGACACTCGGGCCAGTTGACGGAATAGTCACTAGCCCGATAGGGACAGAGCTGCATCTTCACTGAAAGATGATAATTTGTGCATGTTTTTAATATTCAAGCGCAAGTAGATGCGAACATACCCGCATCTCTCAGTGCTTGCTGTGAGATAAGTTTTATGTGTGCAACACACATTCAAAAAGCACGCCCAGTTCTCACAGCGTGCGAATACATCTTCACGTCTTCCTGAAATTAAACGGGCATATTCACACAAAATGTGAAAATGCCGTCTTGTCAAGTATCACCATAAACATAGTCGGTTATGTCTTAAGTGAACGTAAACGTGTGAGATAAAATGCATGTGTAACAGTATATTTGATCTGTGCAACTCTTCAAGTGACAGCAGCCTAACATTCCCGCTGTCGTCTGGTTTTATGTTAATCAAACAACAAAAACTGCTTGACTGAATAACTCTACATTTATACCGTGAAGAATATGCAGTGATATTTTCCATTTGATTACTATTTCTGTACCTGAAAATCTTGTTTAGACCTATATGAAAAACCTGAAAATAACTCTAGGCTTTCCTGTTGCTCAAACAATAAGAGCATGGCGCTAGCAACGCCAAGGTCATGGGTTCGATTCCCAGGGAAAGCACAAAATGACAAAATGTGTACCTTGAATGTGCTTTGGATAAAAGCGTCTGCCAAATGCATAAATGTAAACTGTAAATAAAAAGAACCGTTTCATTTGTATATCATTTTCATCTGCCCTTTTTGCGATTGCTCGTAATTTTAATTATTTGTTCTTATTTTATTACTGAATGTTTTTAACAATGTTTAACATTCATAGGAGTTAGGCTAGTAGTTTTGGCGTCATAAGCTTATTTATTAAAGTTACATGGATCAAAAACAATAACTAGGCCTATTTTATTTATTTTATTACTTTTTTTGTGGTGGGGTCAGTGAACATATTGGCAGGGCAAGTAAAAATTTGAACCACTGGCCTGACTGGGCCAGCAGAAAATATTCTTAGCGTTGAGCTCTGAATATTGTCTATCTATCCCTACAGTTGCATTCAACTACACTTGTAAAGTCTCAATTTACAATACGAAATATGCCTTTTATTGCACTTATCCAACTTAAAAGTACTTAGTTGCAGGAAAACAACCGTCATGCCAATTTTGACAGATGAGAGTGAATGACGTCACAAAACACCTGTAGATCAAATGATGGCACTTTATTTGAATCATTTCTTGTCCAGTTTGGCTGCTAGGAGACGTCGCTGACAATTGACCTGCAAAGCTAACAGCAGCCTTGCCTTTTGTTTACGTCTTTCAAGCATCAACCAATGGAACGACTTTATTGTTAGGAGTCAGAGAGATCCATTTAAAATATCCCACATTTGACTTAGGACTTAAAATTGACTGCTAGCTTAACTTAATATTCTCTTCTCTAAAAAAAAAAAAAAAAAAAAAAAAAAAAAAACCCTATGGATGCCACTGGAAGAGAGCTCTTAACGCATTACTGAATTGAAAGATATACTGTGATACTCACAATTTTGCGTATATGACTTAGAGCACTTCCCTCTTTGCCTTTGCAGTTCTCCACCTGGTAAGGTGGTGAGATTACGACATCATCCATCACAATGATGTTCTTCTCCTGCCATTTACAGTCTTTGATGCTGGATAACAAAGAGATCAAACAACAAACTCAAGATGGGCACACCAGCGGTGAGCAATAACACTTAAAATGATCAAATGAAGAGTAAAGGCCCCGATATACTCACGGCGAAGCTCTTTTTCGTTCTTTGCTTTGGGGTAAAAAGAAGTTTGAAATACGTGAGCAGCGGTATACTGTTAGCGAACATCCTGACGCCGCCCACGCTACTGAAAGCGGCGTTTAGATGAATATGTAAATATGTGCTACATGCGTGCTTTCCTCTCAATAAAATAAACATACAACCAAAATGACAGCGGTGAGAAAACAGTCTAGAAATTCAAAGAAAGCATCTGATAGCGATGTGGATGTTTGCACATGCTCTGCAATTCAGCACTCCAGTCACGTCACGTTTATTTATATACCACTTTACAAAATAGATTGTTTTCAAGCAAGCAGCTTTACAGTATTAAACAAAAAACAGTGTTAGTGTCTCTTTCAATTAGAATTACAACTTCTACAATTCAAGGGCAACTACATTTTCTACTATAAAGCAGCTCTCCAGTGTGTGTTCATGTTTTTACTCACGGATGTCTGACCTCGAGGGACTGAATGGAAGAAGTGAACCGGAGAAGATTTCCACAACAAAGATGGTGGAGCCTCAGAGCCACACCCACATCTTATGTAATCACCATGGACCAATGGTAGTTCGAAGGCGTTTACCAGCCTGGGGTGTGTTTCCCAAAACCAACAGCGGCTGCAAGTTCCGTCAATACCAACAGAAATCAATGGAAATTGAGACAATAGGTGGCTAATGATGGTTTTTGGGAAACACACCCCTGAATGAACTTTTCCATAAAGTTCACTGTGGCAAGATGTTTCGACCTCACGAAACAAACTTTCGATTACGCTTGAAGTATATCGGGGCCTTAATATAGAAATACGTTTCATGCTTAAAAATAGTTTAAGCTCAAGTTCTCAGTAAATGATGGTGTTTATTGAAATCACATTTTGACCTTGTACTTTAATTCAATCATGGCAGATTGCACGAGGGGGGACCACCTTGTCAAATGCAGAAGAATACAACTTCTAAGCTACAGATTTGACTGCAGTCTTTATCCCATATGTTTTTAAAACTCAATTCAGTACAATACAATCTTTACAATTCAATACAATACAAACATTACCAACATCACTTTGATTATAGATAAAGACTGTGGTCTTACATTTGGTTTCACAATGCAAGTAAAGTTTGCAAGTCTTACGTTTTGTGTATAGTCTGGAATAATTGCTGGCCCTCAACTGACACCCCAGCACTGATTGCATAGGCTTGGGACAACTTGTCTTCCTTTTCCGTCCTTGCCCGATTTGCAAGCTGCAGAACAAAACATGTCAAAATAAGTGTCAGACAGGCATCGTCTCAATCTTGTATTATTTAGCATCACATGTTCATCTAGTACACGTGTCAAACTCTGCTCCTGGAGGGATACGATCTTGCAGAGTTTAGCTCTAGTAGTGTTGTCAAAAGTACCGACCGCGATAGCAAATCGGTACTGAAATTTTAAAAATGTGACGCTTTGAGCACCCTGGCCATTGTGCTCACACGCCTTTCAAACATGTCTGTCATTGGCTACAACAATCAGCGCTTCACAAACATGTTGTAAATATACATCAGTGACACTTTTCAGAGCGCTCGCACAGATACACACGGAGCGTTTGAATGCAGGCGTCTATCAGCCTACCGGTCCACTGATCAACGCCTGCTTGTGCTTTCAGACGCTCCCGTGTGTTGACCATTGTAGCCAATCACAGACACATCCGATGAGCGCGTGAGCACAATGGCCAGTCAGAGGTGTTTACGATTACAGCTCAACAGCGCTCAAAGCATCACATTTTTAAAATTTCAGTACCGATTTGGTATCGCGGTCGGTACTTTTGACAACACTAGTTTCTAGTAATCCTGAAGACTTTTGCTGTATCCGAAATCACCTCCTATACCCTAATTTTTATTCCCTAGATTAGTCCACTAGAAGAAAAACGAGTGAGTGAATCCGGACACCGAGTGCTTTTGGATTTTTTGCGTTTGTTAATAATCATTTGAAACTTAAACCGGCTCGGGTAGTAAAATTAAAAGATTTATCTTTAACTCGTTCCTGGAAACTAAGTACAGACCTCAAACTAAGCAATTTAATAATTAAAAATGTATTTATACCTGTATGATATTATGCAGTAGCCAAATTGGACCAGCAGTTTGGAAAAGGGATGGATGGAGGATTCAGCTACGGACACCATCTTCTGGTCAGATGTGGGAATTCATGCGCAACAATGGATTATGGGTATTCTCTAGCTGTTGAGTGTACATCAGTTGTGCATTGTGGGATTGAATGAGTGCACTCGATAACGTCCACTATGGTTTCAGACAACACTACAAATGGCTGCCACCTCAATAGTGGGCTATTTAAGGGTATAGGGTGCAATTTTGGACACAGCACTTAATTAGCTGGTTGTGTTTAATTAGGGTCGGCGCTAAACTCTGCAGGAACGGAGTTTGACACCACCCTGATCCAGCGCAACATGTGAAAAGGTTTTTTTTTTTTTTCACAAACCACCATGGCTCTGTTCAGATCTTTTGCATTTACAGATTTTACCCAGATGGGTTTTTTTGTAAGTCTACAGCAAAAAAAAAAAAAAAAACCCCATGAAATAAGAATTTTTTCAAATCTGATTAAAACCACATGTGGAGATTTTTAGAGATGTGTCTCAGTCTGGATGCTCTGGCTGCTCAAACCAGATTACAAATAGTATTTTGCGTCACTCTTAACGCGATATATATTGATAACATCAAAAGCGGAAGTGCCGGAAGTATTCATATGGTATGTCCAAAGATTTCAGCCATGACTACAGCACAGAAGGGAATCACAATGTGTGACCCTGGAGCACAAAACCAGTCAAGAGTCTCATGGGTATATTTGTGGCAATAGCCAACATGACATTGTATGGGACTGGTTTTGTGCTCCAGGGTCACATATATACTAGACTCACCAAAATCTCCACCTCTGAAAGGTTTCACCTCCATTTTACCCACATCCGTTTTGAAAGCTTTATCATGTGTGGGAACGCATACATCATTACCAAAGCAAACCATGCAGTTAGAGTGGTTATGTCTGGACACAAATCTTTTTTTTTTTTTTTAAACAGGGGTTTAAAAGAGGACATAAAACTATAAATATGGGACAAATAACATCAGAAATCACAGTATTAGTTTTCCACCAACAAATTACGCGTATAGCAGTGCTGATGGTGGTAGAACTAAAACTGAGCAAAAATCTCTACCGTGGTAGATAAAGTGCCTGGCTATTAGTGGGAGGAACTGCTTTACTTTGACACAAGAGAGTGCTGAATGAACAGACTTTAAAGCAACTGCAACTAAACTAACTATTACCATGCATGCAGTCAGGTGTGAATATATAGTCCATTTTACAAAACCAAATCGAATGGGGTTCATTTAACTACAATTTATAGTCATTGTGCAACATCTCTAGTGCACACAAGTTCCAAGTAGCTTAAAAATGCTTTCTTTTTAGTTCTGTGCATGCAAGATGTCATCATTGTGTGTACCACAACAAAAGCCCTGTATCTGTTCAGTTCGATATGGATACATGCCATTGCAACCGTTGTTAAGTGAACATGATTTTTGGAGTCTCACATGCATTTTGTGTTACAATGAAACAATTAATTGACTACATATGAATGAAAATCGATTATTAATAAATGCATAATAAATTCCCATTCCTAGTCAGGATCATCCATTGCATACTATAGTTTAACTTTGAGCCTTTTTCTTTTGAAGTACAATAGACGTATTACCAATAGGGATGAGTACTGAAAACGGTATTAAATTATGAGTATCGATAAACTCCGATGCTATCGGTTCTGCTGTCGGCACTGGGGAAATTAAGAAAATGCACTTACTAATATTGCAAATTCTATCTTTGCCAGCCGTTTCTATGAGATATTAAACATTTGTCTGTGATTTTTGCTATTTGCAAAAGACACGCACAACATGACAGTCCCAGCTTAATGAGTGACGAATGCCAAGAGAACTAAACTAAAGTTTAGTCTGTTTACAGATTTTAGGGCTGTGATTAGGGCTGGGTATCGTTCAAAAATATTCAATACCGGTTCCTGAACGATACTTTTTTCTCGATACCAAATTTATTTTTCCGTTTTAACAAGATTACAATATCCACAATAAAAAAAAAAAGTATATTTTCTCAATTTGTTGACTTTTTTTTTTTTTACAGACTCAAAGGCTCATATATAGGGTGGGGATATATGCCTCACGCTCAAGCGCACACAAAGCTTGCCACAAAAGTAGCCTAATGTTTATAAAATGTAAAAATAGCAAGGAGACATTCATTTTAATTGTTTATTAACAAACTAGTGTTTTCTGAGTCCGTGACGGCTGCAAAGATGAAGCTGACGATGCCGACACGTCACCTCCGCAGTAGTGAACGCGCACCTATAGAGAGCAATACAGCTTTCATTTGGATTATGTAATCAAAGTATTCGGCAGATATTTCAAGTTTTCTATAGGCCCATTTCTCACATCTGTGAGTTTCGGTTCATTTATGTGACGCGCTGCAGTTCTTCTTGCAGTCGAATACTGAGAAACTTTCTGCTCTTAAATTTACTCCGTGCACTGTCAAGTGCTTCAGATTTGTTGTGTTGTCGATCTCAGTATCAATTATCTTGTGGTGAATATTGCATTGCGTGCTGTTGGCATCAAGCCTGGTGAAATGTAGCCACACTTCTGAGCTTCTCCACATCTTTTCCATCTATGTAAGTTGTGACGCTTTTTACACTGCACACGCCTGCGGCGCATCACGGCTCCGACAAGGTTTTGTTCCGTCCTTGTGCCGTGGCGCGGACGGTATAAACAGCAGGATTGACTAGAGTGGACCTGATCAGCTCCGGTGGCCGTGTCGGAGCCGTAATGCACCGCAGTCGGGGTTACACACTACATCCTTACGTGTGAGCCACGTCTCTGGGCGTAACCGCCGTAAACTAATGTCTTTTCCACCACAGCCAATCATGCTGCATGCTCATTGGCTCACTGACATTGACGAGATTAACCTCTTAGGTATCGAAATTTGGTATGGAACGACAAGACCTTTTTTACGATACTCGATAGTATCGAGGCAATTCATTCGGTACCTAAAAAGTATCAAACTCCATACCCAGCCCTAGCTGTGATATTAATCTAATTTTATTTTTGATTTAAATTCAGGCTTCCACGGATTATAAAAAGATGGTATGAGGTAAAACTATTATAAACTAGCCGTGTTCCCTCAAGCACAATTTCCTTTCCTTCACAGCAGTGCGCTGTCATTTCTCCCTAAACCCAAACTTAACGCCAGATTTAGCACAATCTGTGATTTTTGTAAAACGCAATCTCTACTGTTGCTAAATTGCAGGACGTGTTTGATAATAAAGAGAGCTCTTAATCCGCATAAGAGACACTGTTTCCAACTTCAAGGCATTAATGTGAATCAAACAAAAAGCAAAGCGAAATTTACTCGTAGCTCTTGAATTAATAACTTTAGCTTTAAGCATTCGATTTAAATCTCGATACTGAACTCACGATATGTATCCCGATATTTTAAGCCAAAATAAAGAAGAGAATATTAAAATAATATTATCATCATCAGGACCCACAGATATTCCCCCCATTGCATTATTAGACATTATATATAGTTTGTTTAATGTAATAATGTCACTGAAACATTACTTGCGCTTTCAATGCAGGCAGCATGCTCTCCCGTGCTCGCTCTGTCCCGCCTCTCTCGCTATTAATGCACTATACATATAAGAATAAACCTTCTAAAATGCTTTGAATAATCATACTACCAAAGCTAAATGTGATCTGATGATTTAAATGATGTTTGCGCTTTGACTTCGAGGAGTGCCGTTCCGGCAGCGCGTGCACCTCAGATGATCAAAGCAATCAATCACAGTTCTAATCGCAAGAACCTGTGTCAAAATGACCGCTCTCAAACTGTCATTTTAATTCTGCATTTACTCACTCGTATTGATTTACTCGTTCGTGTCTCTTCAGAAGACTTGGATTTGGATTAGACCACTCGATTAGTTCTTTTTGCGATGCCTAAGTTTGAGAGTAATGGACTATAACTGGAGGGACAGAAATCCCTCAGGTTTCATAAAGAATATCTTCATTTGTGTTTGGAAGTTAAACGAAAAACGACTGGATGGCGAGTACATGATGACAGAATTTACATTTGTGGTACATTTGTAAATTTGTGTTTGGGTGAATTATTCCTTATAAATAGGCCTACTACAGCAAGTTGAGCCTTGGATAAAACAACTGTATATCACGAATCATATCTTTCCATCAACGATACATAACACATCTTTAGATCACGATATAAAATGTGACTGTATCGTTGATGGAAAGATATGATTCGTGATATACAGTTGTTTTATCCAAGGCTCAACTTGCTGTAGTAGGCCTATTTATAAGGAATATAATATGTATATATTTAACGATATACTGTTACAGTGAAAACTATGCACTAAAGCACTGTTATTTCATTTGTATCTTTATTCATTTGACCATTTGTTTGCACTTTGTTCTTGTTGCATCTTATTTTATATAAAACACAAAATGCCTGCACACTGGTCCATTTGCAAACAGATGTTTTATATATTTTTTTGTTCAAACATTACTGTTTCTCTTGCTACAGATATTTTACTTTGCAGATGATCAAGCAATGTTCTTAATTAGGTGCAGTATCTGTAATAGTAGTAACACCGTTAAAATCTTAACGATGCCCATAGCTAAGTACCAATAATCCATACTGTCATATCAAGTGGTACCATAAATTAAACTGTATAAAACTGATCTTAGAGCATACATTTAAAGTGCAAAAGATGATCTTACCTTGCTAACATTCAAGGATGCTAGAGGAGGAGGAGTTTCAGTTCGGTCATTAATTATATCCACCTCTGAAACATAGGCTAAGTTAATCAAGATGACGTCGCTGAGGTTGGGCTTACCGCTGGAGGAAGGACATTCTGGGAGGAGGTTTAAGGATAAATCAAAGCAAGACATCAAGACAAGATTATGCAGATGTTCTTTCACTTAAAAAAAAAAAAACAGGTAGGTGTTGAAATCTCGTTTGGGAAATGACTTGGTTTACTAAACATCAGAAGTAGTTACCGACACACTTGTTGACATAGACAGCGAGCAGTTCAACCACCACCATCTGCATAAGGTTAGATGGCCGTTATTCTAAGGCCCAGACGTAAAAGACGAGCAGAGAGTATAAAATGAAACCAACATGAGTAATTGGTTGAGCAATTTGGGGGGTGGGGGGGTGGATGAGTGACAAGTGATGTCATACATGCATCAAACCATCACATTTAAACAAGTGTGCGTACTGAACAGGAACAAGTGGGATTTATAGAAATATGAAATCATGAGGTCAACCTTATGTGTGACAAGCAGATTCATTCGTTCATCACTAAGAGCAATCTCCATCTTTTGTAGATACCTGAAAAACACGTTCCCTCCTTAGCCATTTAATCCATCCTTAACCATACTGATCACATTTGATACACAAACTTCTAAAATGATCAAAAGTGCTGAAAACAAACAAAACTGTACAATCTACTACATGGCTTCTGAGTGATAGTTTATGATGATTTAGCATGTCATTTTAGTATAACTGAATAAAG
This sequence comes from Paracanthobrama guichenoti, assembly GCA_018749465.1. Classification (NCBI taxonomy): domain Eukaryota; kingdom Metazoa; phylum Chordata; class Actinopteri; order Cypriniformes; family Gobionidae; genus Paracanthobrama; species Paracanthobrama guichenoti. Next base: position 22,568,620 of record CM031954.1, read on the forward strand.
AAACATCCAGGTCGTGGCGATGTGAAATCTTCAATGATTTTTAGCAAACCAAGCCAGGTCAAAGGGTGTCAACACACATCTGGGTCACCCTTTAAAATGGCATGTCGAAAGATGTGAACTATATTTCAGCAAAATCATTTGCATGGAAGGAAAGGGATTGTGATACATGTAGTGCATTAAATATGTAGTGAATAGGATGGCCTGTCATTCTTCCAATCTCAGCATTCACAAACTCCCTTATTTGTATGACACGGGCAAAAATAAATTACTATGACCATTCAGTCTGATATTATTGATCCGAGAACAGTATAACTATATCCCGCTTGTGGTGTGATGGTAACCCAATGTATGCTAAGCAGCCTGGGGATATCTCCTCCTCCTCCCTTACAAATTAATACTTACTGAAGTGAAAAAAAAAAAAAAAAAAAAACCTTAACATGCCGTATGATAGCTGCCATTATTACACTGGAAAGACGTTAGCTTAGCGCGCAGGCTAATATTGTCGGTCGCGAGGACATGCTAATCAAGAAGCTAACCACAAACAACACTTTTCCAACACGTTTTCAACCGTGAACCCGCGTCAAATCAACTAAGCACAGAAAACTGCAAGCGACAAACATAGCTGATCGTGTCCAAACACAACACAGAAGGTAAACGAAGCCAGAACAGGCGTTGAATGCGGCCACTAGCGCACACATAAACACGCTCGCGCGGAGCATCAGTTTGACACAGTCCGGCCGTCTAAACGCACATATCCGAGGGATAAAGGATACTCAGAGTCAACATCTTGGACGGGTAATCGAAAGCCACCACCTCTCCCTGCAAACGTTGGCCTAAACAGGTGAGGCAAGAGACATGGCTCCCGACACTGAAATACTCCCCCGGTCCAGGAGCCGCCATCTTCTCCGCCAGGGAAACCGGAGCGCGAGCTTTACGTAAACGCACGCGACGGCGTGACTGCTACGACTCAGCGGCACGTCAGCTGACAGGAAAGAGCGGTAACGCGATTATCATTCTATTAATAAATACAAATAAATTATTATTATTAATTATTATACATAAATAAAAAATAAGTGTTACCACTCTTGTTTATGCAATCTATGCATCTATTAGAGATGGCTGGACAACATATTCATTTTTTTGTATTTATTTTGGAAATATATACACAAAGCAAAATATATGTCAAGATCCTTTATGACTCTTTAATCTAGACGAACAATCGTACAGTTGTTAAGACATCTTCGCCATTGAAAAAGATAACTGATGTATGTGACTGACGTCTGATATAAGATGAAAAAGACTAGATACTTTTTTTTTCCTTCAGTTTTTAATTGTATGACTGTATTCCTCTAATGTAAATGCAATAAAAAGCTACAACACATAGCCTATACATTTGTCTATTTATTTTTAAGTTCTATTTATTTCAGAAATAACAGTCAAATATAGAACCGCTCAGAGAATGCGAGGTAAGCAACAAAACAAAAAAATACTACAGAATAAACACAAACTAACATTTGGCGATTACATGAATTTGAAAAGTTTTAGAATAGGCGTATTTTGTTCTCGTGCTTAAAAGGGTTTCAAAGTACATCTTTGGATTTTGTTTTTCTAGTTAATAAGTAGGCCTATAATAAGGTGAATTTTTTTAAACGTTTGCGGTAAAAGTCTGTAAGATGTTCGAATGGGCAGGTGATTCAAGGCTCTTATTTAAAATGTGCGTTTTAATGAGTTTTGGCCAACTGCGGTACCCGTAATAGCGGTCTGGGGTCTGAGCTCGTGACGGATCAACAGCCGCTGCTGGAGCGCCTTTGACAGTTGGTTTAACTCTGTCTGTTTCCTGTAAGATGAACAGGCGACCTTAATGTTATCTATATCATCCTATAATGGAGACCTTTCACCGCCAAGGCGTTTGGATGGCGGAGGCTCTTCAGCGGAGAACCAGAAGCCTCGAGGATTTCTGGCTGGTCGCTTCTCATATGGGAGACCCGAAAGCTGCAGTCCTCCTGGTCTTTCCTGTCGTGTTTTACATTCACCGACGGACGGGCATCGCTGTTCTCTGGGTAGCAGCTCTGTCAGAGTGGCTTAATTTGGTTCTCAAATGGTATGAATTGCTTTGCATGTTGGGGTGTTTGAAAATGAAACCGAACTTCAGATGATGGATAAACTATGGTCTATGGTAGACAAACGTGTATAGGGTAAACTAGTTTTATGATTACTTCTTATGTAGTATATATTTCGTATGAATTATACACACACACACACACACACACACACACACACACACACACACACACACACACACAGGTGCTGATTATATAATTAGAATATGTATTTCACTAATTCTATTCAAAAAGTGAAACTTGTATATTATATTCATTCATTACACACAGACTGATATATTTCAAATGCTTATTTCTTTTCATTTTGATGATTATAACTGACAACTAAGGAAAATCCCAAATTCAGTATCTCAGAAAATTAGAATATTACTTAAGAGCAACACAAAGAAAGGATTTCTAGAAATCTTGGCCAACTGAAAAGTATGAGCGTGTAAAGTATGAGCGTGTAAAGTATGAGCGTGTAAAGTATGAGCGTGTAAAGTATGAGCGTGTAAAGTATGAGCGTGTAAAGTATGAGCGTGTAAAGTATGAGCGTGTAAAGTATGAGCGTGTAAAGTATGAGCGTGTACAGCACTCAATGCTTAGCTGGGGCTCCTTTAGCCTGAATTACTGCAGCAATGCAGCGTGGCATGGAGTCCATCAGTCTGTGGCACTGCTCAGGTGTTATGAGAGCCCAGGTCGCTCTGATAGTGGCCTTCAGCTCTTCTGCATTGTTGGGTCTGGCGTATCGCATCTTCCTCTTCACAATATTCACAAAATCTTCTGCGGGGTTAAGGTAAGGCGAGTTTGCTGGCCAATTAAGAACAGGGATACCATGGTCCTCAAACCAGGTACTGGTTTCTTTGGCACTGTGTGCAGGTGCCAAGTCCTGTTGGAAAATGAAATCTGCATCTCCATAAAGTTGGTCAGCAGCAGGAAGCATGAAGTGCTGTAAAACTTCCTGGTATACGGCTGCGTTGACGTTGGACCTCAGAAAACACAGTGGACCAACATCAGCAGATGACATGGCACCCCAAACCATCACTGACTGTGGAAACTTTACACTGGACCTCAAGCGACGTGGATTGTGTGTCTCTCCTCTCTTCCTCCAGACTCTGGGACCCTGATTGACTTTCATCAGAGAACATAAGTTTGGAGCACTCAGCAGCAGTCCAGTCCTTTCTGTCTTTAGCCCAGGCGAGATGCTTCTGCCGCTGTCTGTTGTTCAAGAGTGGCTTGACTCAAGGACTGCGGCAGCTGAAACCCATGTCTTGCATACGTCTGTGTAGTGGTTCCTGAAGCACTGACTCCAGCTGCAGTCCACTCTTTGTGAATCTCCCCCACATTTTTGAATGGGTTTTGTTTCACAATTCTCTCCAGGGTGCGGTTATCCCTATTGCTTGTACACTTTTTTTCTAATTATATGACTAGCACCTGTATATATCCTTGCAGAATTTGTGGAAATGTGAATAATTTTAACAAAATAAGAGATCGTACAAATTGATGTTGTTTTTTTGTTGTTGTTTAGTGCTGTCCTGAATAAGATATTTTACTTTAAAATGTTTAATTACATATAGTCCACAAGACAAACATTTATGAATTTATTAAAATGACCCATTCAAAAGTTTACATGCCCTTGATTCTGAACACTGTCATTCCCTGATGATCCACGGCCCTGTGTGTGTGTGTGTGTGTGTGTCATTCCCTGATGATCCACGGCTGTGTGTGTGGTTCCCTGATGATCCACGGCTGTGTGTGTCATTCCCTGATGATCCACGGCTGTGTGTGTGGTTCCCTGATGATCCACGGCTGTGTGTGTCATTCCCTGATGATCCACGGCTGTGTGTGTGGTTCTGATGATCCACGGCTGTGTGTGTGGTTCCCTGATGATCCACGGCTGTGTGTGTCATTCCCTGATGATCCACGGCTGTGTGTGTGGTTCTCTGATGATCCACGGCTGTGTGTGTGTGTGTGTGTGTGTGTGTGTGTGTGTGTGTGTGTGTGTGTGTCCTGTGTGTGTCGTCATTCCCTGATGATCCACGGCTCTGTGTGTGTGTGTGTGTGTGTGTGTGTGTGTGTCATTCCCTGATGATCCACGGCTGTGTGTGTCATTCCCTGATGATCCACAGCCCTGTGTGTGTGTGTGTGTGTGTGTGTGTGTGTGTGTGTCATTCCTGATGATGATGATCCTGTGTGTGTGTGTGTGTGTGTGTGTGTGTGTGTGTGTGTGTGTGTGTGTGTGTGTGTGTGTGTGTGTCATTCCCTGATGATCCACGGCTGTGTGTCATCATTCCTGATGATCCACGGCTCTGTGTGTGTCGTTCCCTGATGATCCACGGCTCTGTGTGTGTGTGTGTGGATCAGGGAGTCATCAGGGAATGACACACACACACAGCCGTGGATCATCAGGGAATGACACACAGTGTTAAGAATCAAGGGGATGTAAACTTTTTATAAATTCAGCTATTTTTTGTCTTGTGGACTATGTAAACATATTTTATGTAAAATATCTTAATAACAAAATAAAAATAACATGCATTTTGTACAAACCCGATTCCAAAACAGTTGGGACACTGTACAAATTGTGAATGAAAGAAACTAATGCAATAATTTACAAATCTCATAAACTTATATTTTATTCACAATAGAATATAGATAACATATCAAATGTTGAAAGTGAGACATTTTAAAATGTCATGCCAAATTTCATGAGAGCTACACATTCCAAAAAAGTTGGGACAGGGAGCAATAAGAGGCCGGAAAAGTTAAATGTACATATAAGGAACAGCTGGAGGACCAATCTGCAACTTATTAGGTCAATTGGCAACATGATTGGGTATAAAAAGAGCCTCTCAGAGTGGCAGTGTCTCTCAGAAGTCAAGATGGGCAGAGGATCACCAATTCCCCCAATGCTGCGGCCAAACATACTGGAGCAATATCAGAAAGGATATTGTCAGCGCTCAGTTCAGAAGCCTGCATCTCTGATGGGATGGGGTTCATGAGTGCGTGTGGCATGGGCAGCTTACACATCTGGAAAGGCACCATCAATGCTGAAAGGGATATCCAAGTTCTAGAACAACATATGCTCCCATCCAGACGTCGTCTCTTTCAGGGAAGACCTTGCATTTTCCAACATGACAATGCCAGACCACATACTGCATCAATTACAACATCATGGCTGCGTAGAAGAAGGATCCGGGGACTGAAATGGCCAGCCTGCAGTCCAGATCTTTCACCCATAGAAAACATTTGGATCATCATAAAGAGGAAGATGCCACAAAGAAGACCTAAGACAGTTGAGCAACTAGAAGCCTGTATTAGACAAGAATGGGACAACATTCCTATTCCTAAACTTGAGCAACTTGTCTCCTCAGTCCCCAGACGTTTGCAGACTGTTAGAAAAAGAAGAGGGGATGCCACACAGTGGGAAACATGGCCTTGTCCCAACTTTTTTGAGATGTGTTGATGCCATGAAATTTAAAATCAACTTATTTTCCCCTTAAAATGATACATTTGATGTGTCATCTATGTTGTGTTCTGAATAAAATATTGAAATTTGAAACTTCCACATCATTGCATTCTGTTTTTATTCACAGTTTGTACAGTGTCCCAACTTTTTTGGAATCGGGTTTGTATGATCTCTCTTATTTTGTTATAATTATTCACAGTTGTACAGATTCTGCAAGGGCTTCACAAACTTTCAAACAGCACTGTACACAAGGTTATTGCGTTAAGTTGTAATTCAGAATAGTCAGAATACCAGCATAGCTTATAAAAATATGGATACTTGCAATATGACATTACATACTAAAGCCATCTATAAATCATTGAATTATAAAAATGATTATTTTAAAGCAGCTTAAAAAAAAAAAAAGTCATCACTTTAGTTTCAAAACAGTGCTGCTAGTATTTTTGTGGAAACATTGATACACTACCATTCACAAGTTTGGTGCAATAATTGAGCACTAAATTAGCATGTTTTAAAAACCTCATTAAATCAGTTTAGTCATTTCTTACTCTTTTGGTTATAAATGTGTGCATTTAGAAAGTGAACTGTGGAGAACTTATTTTAATTTTCATAGAATGATCATTTTAAGCTCAATGTTGTGAATGGCATTTCACGTTGACTGTAATTTATGTGACTTGACGTTCAGGATCCTGTTTGGCGAGAGGCCATATTGGTGGATTGGAGAATCTGGATTGTTTTCTAAAAACCCACCGAAAGTCCAGCAGTTCCTGTCGACCTGCGAGACTGGCCCAGGTAAAGCAGTGAAATGATCCTCTTATTATAGATCATTTTACCTGAACCATTTCCAGATGCCAATGAAATGAGCCGTAATACCTCAGCCATGTTTCTCAGGCAGTCCTTCAGGTCATGCCATGGTCACTAGTGCGGTCTGGTGGCTGATCGTCTCTTCACTGGCATCATTCTTTCACACTCGCACAGGAAGGTCTGTCTTTAACTCCATAAAGCCTATAAAGTAAATGTCAGAATAACTTTTATTGGTAACACTTTACAATAAGGTTCATTAGTTAACATGAACTAATAATGAGCTGCACTTATAAAGCATTTATTCATCTTTGTTAATGTTAATTTCAACATTTACTAATGCATTATTAAAATCTTGGTAACATTAGTTAAAGCATTGTGAACTAACATGAACAAACTATGATCAGCTGTATTTTTATTAACTAACGTTAACAAAGATACAGTACAGTAACAAATGAACTGCTCATAGAGTTCATGTTAGTTAATACATTAACTAATCTTTAACTAATGAACCTTATTGTAAAGTGTTAACCTTTTATTTTGTAATATTTCAAGATCAATATTTACTGGACTGAAGCAACTGAAGTAAACCTTGCTTGATTAGACATACACATATATATATATATATATATATATAATATAAAATGATGATGATAATAATAATATATACAGTGTATATATATCTGTAAATATTATAATTTGTTTGAAAATTCAAGTTTAAATGTGAGAATATAATCCATCAGGATTTTAAGAAAACGTTTATTTGTTCATCTCTCAATCATTATTGTATTGCGTTACATTATGTTTTAAAACTACAGAGCTTTGATCATAAAACTGAGCATTTAAATATCAAGTCATATTATTACTGAAATATACAACTTATGAAGTGACAACTATATCCACTTTATATGTGGTAATTTCATTGTACATTTTGGCCATGTAAATATTGTCATATGCACCAAATGTTTCTCCACAGAGTGTGCTTTAAATATTCTCACTATATCGTACTTTATGAGCCACAAAAGCCTGATGTATCAAATATGATACTCCATACAAAAATGCAAATGTTTTCCAATACTTTTTCCTACTATCATAAGGTTCTAGTGCAGCTATATAAATGCTGTTTATTCATATGTAATACTAACTAATCAAACGCTTTCCTGTACAGTAAGATATTAGCTGCAGTGCCGTACCTGTTGTACGCAGTATTTTTGGGATGTGTGGGCCTTTCTCGGATCTTCATCCTAGCTCACTTCCCTCATCAAGTCATCGCAGGTCTTCTGACAGGTCAGTCATAAATACATACATGCATACTCACTATTTAAAAAAAGAAATCTATGGTGTTCTTTATGCACTTTCTCCACAGGGGTGTTGCTGGGGGTTTATCTGAACCGGACTGTGCCTGAATGTCGCCCCCTGCTGTTCTTCTTTTGCTGTAGCTTGACTTTGCTCTTTGGAGCACTTGTGCTGCATGGTGTGCTGGAAAAGACTGGGATTGATCTCTCTTGGTGGGTACAATGTGACGTTGAGTTAATATTGTGTAAACATGTTACATTTCTTTAGCTTAACATGTTTAATTTCAGCACATGTACATCTCAATTGTTACAGATAACTCTTTCCCTTCAAGTGGTTTTAAAAAAAAAAAATTGCTAACCACTGCCAGCATTTTTGATTTTCACAATTTTCATGGCCTCCAGAATATTTTGTTGTATGAATATCTCTGAACATGCAATATATCAAAAGAAAGCAACATTTTGACCAAAAAAGCTGAGAAAGACTACAGAACAATGGTCAAAACACAGATGGAGAAGTTTGAGTCCATTGACACCCCCAAAGCTTCACAGTCCAAGAGCTCGTCCTGGGTCGACATTTCATTCAGTAACATTAGGCAGTTTTGATTCATATGCTGTTTAATGTTGATGATCGCGTTATTTTACAAGCATATGATTACATACAATATTGCTTGTTTCTGCTTCTGTTTCATCCGTGTTTTGATTAGGAGAGTCTGTAATCTTTCAGAAGATGTGTCATAGCCCTCTCTGGTGTGCCCCAAGGGTCCATTTTAACCCGCTTCTCTTGTCACTTTATATGCTGCCAGTGGGTTTGTCTGGCTATCACCAGACCAAGCTCAATTTAAGATTGAACTCTGTTGCTTTTAAATGTGCTGTAGAAATACATTTTGACTTGACTTGACTACCGTATAACCGTGAAAACACGGAAAGCCAGAAAGAGTTAAATTGTATCAGGCATCAGATGTGGACCATGGACCCTTTTATATTACCTTGGCATTACATTTAACAAAACTACCGGTAGGTAAAGTCGGCATGAAACAGAAGTTGTGACGTATATCCGAGTGAATTCGGCTTCTGGAACAAGAACAAATGTAGGGTGGGGCTTGGTTTTGACCATAGAGACTGAGTGCATTTAGACCACGCCCACACGGGGGGTTGGGGGAAAACAATCCAACGCTCTCCATTGACTGTATTGTGTGAAGCGGTCTCCTTGTCATTTCTGACTTATAACAAAAAACAGAACAATGTCTAAAAGCTACTGTGTGACAAAGTGTACAGCAAACAAACTAATAAACACAGAACTAAGTTTTTATAAGCTGTTGACCCAATAAAAAAAAAAAACAGAAACGGAGACAAAAGTGGATACAGACAATGAGACATGAAGCTTCAGCAGGAAGAATGGGTAAATATTGGGATCCTGACACTCAGTATGCCTACATGTGCAGTAAACATTTTGTCACTGTTAAGTCAGATATCCAAATGTCAGTTTTATATATTATATTTCCTGTCGCTGATTACATTCCCCTCCTGTGGATGTAGTTCTCAGTGTAATATAACAGGTCGTGCTCTGTCTCAATCACCTGTATCCACTTTTGTGTCCTTAAACGCTCGTTTTTTTGGGCCAACAGCTTATAAAAACTTCCGTCTTTTTTTTAGTTCTGGGTTTTTTAGCTTGTTTGCTGTACACCTTGTCACATATCAGCTTTTAGACATTGTTCTGTTTTTTGTTACAAGTCAGAAATGACAAGGAGGCCGCTTCACACAATACACAGTCAATGGAGACACTTGATTTGTTTTCCCCCCGGTGGGCGTGGTTTTCAGATTATGACACGTGTCGCTCTGTCTTTATGGGGAATTGATTGGATGGTTGTGGTTTGCTATTGGTGGATCTCATGTGAGTGACAGGTTGCCCCGCCCTCGTCATGCAGCAGCTCTTCTGCCTCTCAGTTTGGCTGAGGGGGCATGTTTCCGGCGGGAAAGTGACGTCAATGCATACCCTCTATAGAAGTTTACCAAACTATGACGACTTTGGCCTCAAAATATCTCTATACATTACATATTTGTATTAATAAGTCTTAATCTGTATGAATGACTTCTTACACTCTTATATTCTGAACCACAGGTCCATCTCACTGGCTAAGAGGTGGTGTTCTCACTCCGAGTGGATCCGTTTGGACACCGCGCCCTTCTCCTCTCTGAACCGTGATGCCGGGGTTCTACTAGGGCTTGGACTTGCACAGTATTGGAAGCCAGGTGGATGGGCTCTTGCATGGGTACCCAGGACTCTGTGTCTGGCTCTCTCGTCTATGGCCCTCCACTACATCAGCAGTTTCCCTCTTCCCACTGTTCCTCCTCTTCTCTTCTACTCCCTGTTCTTCCTGAAATACACCATTGTGCCGCAGGTGGTCATGGTGTTAGTACCAGGATTTGTGCATCTCCTCACAGCCAAACCCAAGAGGGAGTGAAAGGGAATGCCGCAGCGTTCTGTGTTTGAACCATTGACACAAATCATCTTGAAGGTCAATCATCAGTGGAGTTCCATTTAAATACAAGCAGACAATGCAGTTGCTTGCAGCTTTAAAGATTGTTTTGCCAAAAAAATATGGATTGCTGCAGTTCATAAACATTTCGTTTGTGCCAAAGAAAGTCTTAAGTGAAATTTTTTTTTTCTTGTTCTTTGATTATTTTTTAAAAAGTTCAATTGTTTACTCTGTTTTAGACCAGTCAAAAACCAAAAAAACTATCTATATTCTGTCTCAGCAAAGTGATGAAAAGTCTGATTCTAAGTTCTAGGTGGTTGCTAGGGTGTTGCTAAGGTGTTTAGAATGGTTTGATTTATTTTTGTTTTAGTGTCTGCCAGGGGAAAATCCAATATCTGATCACTTAGAAATGTAACTTTCTGTCCTCAACAACCTGCATGATTTTGAGGTATCATATGTGTCAGCTTAACACGTGGGCGTTTGCCAAATGTGAGCAATAGTCCAGATGCTCGTCGTGATTTGATTATTAGCTGGTTGCCACTGACAGGACAAATAGTGTAGTTCTGTTCAGCTGTAGGCCTATATAAAGTAAACCACATTAAAATGAACAATCTTTTGACCAGTGTTATACATTTCCTGTATGTAAAGTAACTCAAACATAAACCACATAAAAATGACAACTGACATGATAAAAACACATTCTGGTTTATTGAAGTCATTAAACGTTGTCACAGCGCTCTGAAAGCTCACATTTACAGACGAGAAACTCTGCTTAGCAAGCAAATACATTAAAATCAACTCAAATCCAACTGAAAAATAAAAAGAATGGCCAAAACCTTTAGAGGTAAATGTCAGATGAGTGTGAGAGATCTTTTTTTTTGTGATCATTATTTCTGTTAAGTTCCTCTATTGGAGACATACGGCAGATTCACAAATGTCTGTGTATGTCGATTTCGGAGGGGAATGGAGGATAAATCATGCGTCAGGTTATGTACAGCAAAAATAACTTGCACTCGAAACCACAACACTCTAAAGAGGCCCTTGATGAGCCTTATTTCGCCTTTCCCCAAAGTTGACCATGAGGCATCTCTCGATTCAAGCAGGTTTACACCGACAGCAACAGAAAGGTGAATATGGTTGCCTTTAAGACAAGCTGTCTAGATATCTGTTCATATACTGTATTTTTGAGAAGATCTGACCAAAGCCACATTTAAGCTCTGCATGTTAATAATATTGCATTCTGAAGCAGAGAATTTCAAAAGGAACTAGCTGAATATTGTTTTTTTAACACGACAAATACACTATTTCAAAACGGCTGGTTTGCTTTTCGGTAGTGTGTGATGCCACTGAACTGTGTTTGACGCGTGAGGCTCATCAAGTCCTGCGTTCGGCGACACGTTTGCAGAGGAGAGCAGGATTTTGTATGCATGAACACATTTGGCCACTATATACAGCAAGTACACTGCGCTCTATAAAGGCTGTTATATACACATCTTTTTAAAAACATAATTTTGCTTTTATATTATTGTTCATTCATTTGCTTGAAAAATTAGAATTGCACCAAGGACAATGACTTCTATTTGTTTTCTAGTAGTACAACTAATCACAGGTTATTTTCCAGTGTTCACTGAACGTTCGTTAGTAAGGATGTCCTATCCCAGATAAAAAAAAAACAAAACAAAAAAAAACACATCTTCAGCCCCCCAATATTCACATTCCATACAATCCTTACAAATGAATAAAGTGCTCTCTTTCTTCAAAATGTCACAGACAGTCAGTGCAGACCAAAGTTACAAATAAAAGTTTAAAAGTTAAAACAAACATACTTCACTTGATATACTGATGCTTCTCTGTGACAATGCAATATTCCATTTCTTAGAACAAAAAAGAAAAGAAATTGTATTACTACCTTGCAAACGCCCCTGAAACTTTGTGTTGTGTAGTATACATACTGTAGAGTTCATAAGACGTCTATGGTGTGATACATTCTTCCACTTGAAATACGGCAGGATTGCCACTCCAGTACTTGGTAACTAACTCAAATCTTTTCATTTAAATAAAGACAAAAGCTATATGAGGGTTACTTGAAAATCATATTAAGCTTATCCCCAAGAAATTGATTAAACTAATATTATTGCCACAGTACAACTGTGAATTTTGACAAACAATATTTCTGCGTGGGAGCCAGAATTAGGAGGTAATAACTAAAGATAATAATCTCCAGTCATAAACTCTGAATCATTATTTTGAAAATATCTGATGCTATTTCCAAAATGAAAGACAAAAAACCCCAAACAAAAATGAAAAAATAAACTTGACACAAAAACTGCTTTAATATTTCTATACATCATATAACTTAATTATAAATATTCCTCTTTTCCTTCTGTAACTACAGCTTAGTTTTTCTGAAACATTTTTTCCTTTTACAGTATTGAAAAATCCAACAATATGATGTCCAGAAAGCCTAGCATATTGGTTTAGTTTCATTGGGAAGAGAGAGAGAGAAAAAGTAAATGAGAGAGAATGAGTTCAACACATAGATTCCCAGTTTTATATCCGCTTTAGTGCTAGGAACGATGGCAAGACACTATTTCTCTGCATGTAGGCCTCTGTTGTGGAACGTCAATAAATGTGCTTTCTTATAATGTGCAGAACATTTTTTGTCACCTTTACATACTTTATTCTAATATTCCAAAAAGGTGCCGTCAGGATATTTGGAGCCTGTTCACCACGCAAATTCTAAAAACTAAGTTTTACCAACAGAAGTAGGCACAGGTATTTGTACACAACTTTGTAACACTGTTTTTTTAGTTTATTAAAAGTATGTCTATTATTCAGTTTCCTTTACTTGAAATACTGGTTTTAGTATCCTGCACCTACACAGTCCCTTACGTACAACCTGACACAAACATTCACTGTCACACACACCTTTGTGCCCACCCTTTTGGGTGCCTATTAAACATTTGACTCCACATAGGGTCTCTTTGGTTTGATGGGCGAGGTGGGACCTTGTCTGGCATCACGGGAAAGCTGGCGGTACATGTTCTCCTGGTACGCCTGTGCCACGGGCATTGTCCGTGCCACTTTAACATCCTGGTACGTTGGCACCTGGCTCACCCGCTCTAGGAGGTCTCGATCACGAGCCCCTCCGTTAGCAAGCTTGCCTAGGGAGGAGGGCTGTGGCTGGACATAGTACTCCTCCTCTAGCATGTGTCCATTCTGGGCATTATTGGTCTTATTGTAGTAGGCAATATTACCTAGAGATGTAGGTGGGCTGTAGGAAGAGGCGGTGGAGGCTTGGTGGATCAAGTTGCCAGGCGATGTAGGGCTAGTGATGACCGATTCCAGGGACGAAACGGGCCAGGCCCTGGAAGGCTGGTGAAGGTACTGCTGCTGAGTCCTCGCTGTCTTGTCGATGACTCCCATAAATGGAGTGGTCCGGGATCGGGCGGGTTCGCCCGGGTAGAGCCCGCTCTGAGAGGGTGAGAGGGCAGATGGCTCATCAAAGCTTCGCTCATATGTGGTCTGCAACGGGATTTCCATTTGAGCCATGGAGGAGGAGGGCCTGAAGCCAGGGGCTAAATTGCAACTGGAGCCTGAGGAGATATTACTACTAGACGGGGAGAAGCGAAGATTTACGCTCTGGGAGTGGATCAGTGGTCTGGGGGTCGGCACATGCTGCTTTAGGTCACTTGTATTGGCACTGATAGGTCTGCGCACTAGGTGGGGAATCTCCGGAGAGCCCAGTTGGCAAGGTGGCAAAGCAGAAGCGGCCACTGCTCTCTCAAGTTCATGCTTGGAGACAGGATAGTATGCTGCTGACTGACTGCGGCTAATCTGGGGGGTTTGGCTGAAGCGCATGCCTCCAGGTCCCCCTGTAGTTGAACGGTAGGCTGAAGCAGGACGTTGAGGGAGCTCATCTTTCCCCAAGTTTGACTCCATTACCACGGCAGGCCCACCTCGGCCCCCGTGCTGACAGAGAGCTCCCACACTCAGGCTGGATTGCACTTGAGACATTGACCGGCCATCCAATGAGGGCTGGTACACAAGTCTTGGCTCCCGATCTCTCTCCCTGTCCACATCCATGGAACTACCCTGATACCTGCTGCTGAGAGGATGCGCCAAATGGCTGTACGCACTGTTACTGGGCTGGTTAGTGCGGACGATCTGTGCCATAGAGGGCTGCAGGCGAAGACCCTGAACCTGGTGGTGCTGACTGCTCTGAGAGCTCTGGGAAGGTTGCGACTGGAGCTGGAAGGATCGCTGGCTGCTCATCTTCAACAGTGGCGATTTAGGGCGGCTAGGTAAAGGCTCCTGCTGGTAACGGACTGGAGAGCCAGACTGGGAACGATATAGACACACACTCTCGACTGGAGGACTTGCTCTGAATGGAACCCCACGCCGAAGAGGAGATGGCGGAGGACTCTGGTAGTCCATGCCCTGGTTTCCTCCACCACCCATGGGTGGAGGACTGAACCGGTAGGAGGACTGGTGGGCGGGTGAAGTATGGGGCGGACTCTGGCGGTAGTGGGAGTTCTGATGTGTTGGGGAGATACACGGGGAGGTGGACTGGTAACTATGATGGGTAGGAGATGACATGGAGGATGAGCTCGGGTGGTACTCAAAGGCCTGCCCACCTGATAGGTAGCCAGTGTCATGATGGGTTGGAGAAAGGGGTGGACTACGTATTATGGCTAGGCTCGAAGCATTCGAGTGAATATCAGAGGCAAGACCGATTGACACAGCTTCTAGCTCTTGTTCAAGGAAGTCGTCATCCTCAAACAAGTCTTGAACAGGTTCCATATCATCCAGTCTTGGCTCAGGGGGAGGGGTATGATGAGGGGGCTCCTCATCTTCCTCCACTGGTAAGGGAGATGGTGGTGGAGATGGAGGAGGCTCAAGCTCTGGCTCCTCTGATTGGTTAACTTGCCTGTATTCCTCATCCACGCGCTGAAGGAGGCGCTGGATTTCACGATTGTTGGGACACAGCTTCATGGCTTCCCTCAGGTCTTCTAGTGCTTCAGCGAATTGCCTATGGAGTGGCAATTGAAATATTAAGCCATCTACAAGTAATCTGATGTGAAAGGAAAGAAAATAATGAACCCTACCTGCTGCTACGCTTGGCACGGGCTCTAGCATAGTATGCCTCATAAGACTTAGGCTTCAGTTCCAGAGCCTTGGTAGCAAACTCTTCCGCCATACCAAAGTCCTGTGACCAAGAAAGAGTGTTCAGTGAAATATATTTTATTTTTGTATTCTGGGGGTTGACATTTTATTTATTTGCACAGTTGTCCTAGAGGTATATCAGCAAGGTTCTTATGACATGCTGCAACAATATTACAGCATCACAAGCATATATCCAGAACCTTACTGTGTGCACTAATAATCAGAATGAGACTTTGTAAAGAGTATTTTTAGAAACGTTCATGCTGTTCTCACATTCATTTTCCTCCGACAGCGAGACAAGTTCAGGAACAAAGACACTTTGAGCTCTTTAAAGGTCTTCAGGTCCTCACTTAATCCTTCACGGGGAAATTTCTTCAGAGCATACTGGTAGCGCTGAGCTGCCTCCTTCACTTTACCCTTCTGCAGGAGAAAAGGCGATTGACTGTGTAAATACATAGAGCCAATGTCTTTGTTCTAGACAAATCTGTGCAAACATGAGAGGTAAATGATGAGTAAATCTGACCTTGTAGAAGCCATCTCCTTCCTCTAAAAGTTTACTCAGTAGGATAATCATGATGTCAGGTTTAGACGTCGCCATTGCCCAGGTAGCAGGACCTATGGGGTAACAGGATGTTTGATGGGTCAAAATGGACAATCAAAGGTTTGAGGGGAAAACATGGAGAGAGACAGAGGAGTGCATGGACAACAGGATGAGGATGCCTTCAGGGCGAACTTCTCATTCCCTGTAACCTTTAATCCTTAACCATTAACAATAATACTATTGTTCAGTACAGGATTTCCCAAACTTTTTGCCATGCTTCAACTGTTGCCTAAGTAAATGGGGACCAAAACAACATTGGACCCTACTGATTTTCATTCTATAGGAAAAACAAAACAAAACATTGACATCTTTAAAAATATCTTCTTTTGTGTTTTACTCAAGAAAACTCATATAGGTTTGGAATTACATGAGAGTGACGAGTAAATATTTTTTTGGGAGAACCATCCCTTTAAATGATCTACAGAAATGCCCCATGACATTTTGTGAGTTATGTTGATCTTTATATTAATAGCGCACATAAATTTCAAACTAATTTAATACATTACCAAAAGATTCTATTTTCATAGTTTGGGAAACCCAGGTGAGGTAGGTAGATAACAGAAATATACAGACAGATGATAGATAGATAGATAGACAGACAGACAGACAGACAGACAGACAGACAGACAGACAGACAGACAGACAGACAGACAGACAGACAGACAGACAGACAGACAGACAGACAGATAGATAGATAGATAGATAGATAGATAGATAGATAGATAGATAGATAGATAGATAGATAGATAGATAGATAGATAGATAGATAGAGAACACTTCATCAGGTCAGTTTACAGTGGCAGTTAAACCCAAGCACCCAAAAACACCACTGGACACAGAACATAGAGAAGAGAGCTGCCGGGATGCCTGAAGGGAAGCAAGATGCAAGCAGCCCGAGCACAAGCATTACCTCCTTTGTGGCGACTCGGCAGTGTCTGACATCCTGTGGCCGGGGTCAGGGGTTGTGAGAGCGAGGGAATGAGGATTAGGGTCGCGGGGAGGGCGAGATCGAGTGAGCAGCACAACCAGAGGTGGTTATGAGAGTGACGTGTGTGTAGGTGAGTGAAATTGAGAGTGGGAGAAAGAAGAAGTGAAGAGAGATGGCGGTGGTTGTGGAAGAAAAGTGAGGGGGAACACAAAAAAGCAGCTGTGAGTGGTGGGGAATAAGAGCTTCAGCTAAAAAATAGAAAATTAAAAGTTCAACAACAAAACAGCACCAGCACTAACAATGTTTAACTCTCTCTCACCAACCATTGAGTTGACAAACATAGAGAAAGATTTTCTCAGCAAGAGAGTGAAAACAAAAAGCAAACATCACAAACAAAAAGGGTCCCGGTTTCAGAGAGTGAGAGAGACGTGTTAACCAAGAGCAGCTGAAGTAAGTGAAGTAAAGCACAGAGCAGCAGAATGCTAGAGCAGCCAAGCACAAGCTGAGCTAAATGAAAACATACACATACATGTTGGGTTTTGCCGTTTTACTTTTGGATCACTTGCTGGTTGGGGATTTCTGGTTTTACTATGCTTGTGGCAATGTTGGCAAAGCCTGAGCCACACACCAATTCATCAATGAATCCAATAAATTTTTTTAAGATTCTGAATGTTCTGTTTATATGAACCTTAAACTTTGCAATCCGATTCACATATTCATTTACATGTGCATTACATATATTCTGACCAAAACATTAGCGCATGCACATTTCCCAGTCGCTGCATTACCTTCACTGACCAGTTTGTTCGATGTAAAATGCATGTAAATAAACACATCACAGCACTACGCCAATTGAGCAAATGTTCAGATTCAAGCGTTCACATGCTTACTTTTTTTGACTGATCAGATTATTTCAGGTCTACACTCCTTCCAATCCGATCTAAATGTAATTCAGATCAAGCTCAACTGGATGGATTTTTCAATCTGCTTGAACCATCAATCCAATTACTAACAGATTATTTGGTTGCATGTAAATGTAGCTATTTTTGTACCGATTTTGGCTCCTTTCTTCAGCAGGGCGACCACCACTGATGTGTTTCTGCAGCCGACTGCCCGGTCCAGAGGACGCATTCCACTGTAATCCACATGCTCGATCAAAGCCCCATGATCCACCAGGAACTGCACCTGAGACAGAAAAAGAGCACGAAAAGATGAGAGACTCATCTCTCTATAGGAAAAACTGTAGCATAATAGTTCAAAACAGCCAAAAGGGTGATGCCAGGTTTGGAGGATCTACTTTGAACGCTCTGGGAGGAATTACCGTTAACTTTTCAATGCAAGTCTATGAGATTTTGGGAATTTTTAATAGTTCTAGGCTGAAGGCGTGTGGTGGAAAGAAATTTTGGTCTCAGATTAAATATTTTGAAAAATCTGAAATATCGCTCACCACTTCTGAGTCTCCATAGAAGGCGGCCAGATCGAGAGGCGTCCGTCCATTTTTATCAGCATGGTCTGTCGCGGCACCCCTTTCCACCAAGCAACGAACCACAGACAGATGTCCTTTCAAACACGCCCAGCTGAGAGCAGTGAGACCCTCCTTATCCATAAGATCCATAGATGCACCTACAAATAAACAGCTATTTTTGATGCAAGCCTCATAAAACTGCCCCTCTGCGTCATAAAGGTGTATATCATGTGTATACCCTGAGCCATTAGGAACTCCACCGTGTCCAGGTGCCCTTCTGAGGCGGCCATCATGAGCGGAGTACGGCCTTGTTTATCAGCCAGGTTTACGTCTGCTCCATGCAACACCAACAGATCCACAATCTGAAAGAGAGGGTCCAGCTGAAACATGTAGACAAACTCTTTATCTTTAATGGATAAAGCTGGAAAAAGTGAAATTGAAAGTGACATGCGAAGGCCAAGTATGGTAACCTATACTAGGAAGTTTTCCTCTGCATTTAACCCATCCAAATTAGTGCACAAACATTAGGAGTAGTGAGTAGTGAACACATACACACGGCAAACCATGGACACACACACTGGGAGCAGTGGGCAGCCATTTTGCTGTGGCGTTTGGGGAAAATCAAATCAAAATATCAATTACCTGCCAGTGCCCTTGACGCACAGAGCTGAAGAGTGGCACCACCCCTCTCCGATTGGGCTGTGCCACAGCAGAGCCCTGCTCCAACAGCAAGCGGCAAACATCCAGCTTTCCTCGCCCTGCCGCTGCTGACAGTGCTGAGGAGAAGAGCAGTAGAGAGCTGTCAATCATGAGCTACCCATCTAAAGCTCAAACACTGCATATTACATGCATTCTTCACACAGAAAGCAATGCCAAATGGCAATGTGATTGCAAAAGGAAAGTTATTATATTATATTTCATTCAATATGCATCACAAGTATTGCAGTACAAAGACTTTTGCACAGTTAAGTCACTTGAGGTTCAACAATTTTTCAAACAAGAGTTTTGTTCCACCAATCAGAGATTAGATTTAAATCCATAGATTTAATTAATTTTATGTTGTTTTTTTCATTTGATTATGTTGTTGCAATGCTTCATGGGATTGTAGTTTTTTAACTTATACAAGCTGTTAAAGGGTTAGTTCACCCAAAAATGAAAATTCTGTCATTAATTCCTCACTCTCATATCATTCCAAACCTGTAAGACTTCCGTTCATCTTCGGAACACAAATGATCTTTTTGTTGAAATCGGAGAGATTTCTGTCCCTCCATTGACAGTCAACGCAACTACCACGTTGACACTTCAGAAAGTTCATAAAGAGATCATAAAACTAATCCATATATTGTGAATTGAGTAGTTTAGTACAAATTTTCTGAAGAGACACGATCGCTTTGTATGATGAACAGGCTTTTATTCACATATAAACACTGATCTGCAAACATAAACAGAAGCTCAACCATACTTGCTTAATGTGCAAGAACAAACCTCTGGTTCTTGCGGAAGCTCAAACGTACCGTGTAACTCGAGAATGAACCTCATTGGTTCTCGGGGAAGCTCAAACGTGCTGCGTAACACGAGAATGAACCTCATTGGTTCTTGTGGAAGCTCAAACGTACCGTGTAACTCGAGAATGAACCTCATTGGTTCTTGCTGAAGCTCAAACGTACCGTGTAACACGAGAATGAACCTCATTGGTTCTTGTGGAAGCTCAAACGTACCGTGTAACTCGAGAATGAACCTCATTGGTTCTTGCGGAAGCTCAAACGTGCCGCTTAACACGAGAATGAACCTCATTGGTTCTTGCGGAAGCTCAAACGTGCCGCGTAACTCGAGCATGAACCTCATTGGTTCTTGCGGAAGCTCAAACGTGCCGCTTAACACGAGAATGAACCTCATTGGTTCTTGCGGAAGCTCAAACGTGCCGCGTAACACGAGAATGAACCTCATTGGTTCTTGCTGAAGCTCAAACGTGCCGCGTAACTCGAGAATGAACCTCATTGGTTCTTGCTGAAGCTCAAACGTGCCGCGTAACACGAGAATGAACCTCATTGGTTCTTGCTGAAGCTCAAACGTGCTGCGTAACACGAGAATGAACCTCATTGGTTCTTGCGGAAGCTCAAGCGTGCCGCGTAACACGAGAATGAACCTCATTGGTTCTTGCTGAAGCTCAACGCGTGCTGCGTAACACGAGAATGAACCTCATTGGTTCTTGCTGAAGCTCAAACGCGTGCGCGTAACACGAGAATGAACCTCATTGGTTCTTGGGAAGCTCAAGCGTGCTGCGTAACACGAGAATGAACCTCATTGGTTCTCGCTGAAGCTCAAACGTGCTGCGTAACACGAGAATGAACCTCATTGGTTCTTGCTGAAGCTCAAGCGTGCTGCGTAACACGAGAATGAACCTCATTGGTTCTTGCGGAAGCTCAAACGTGCCGCGTAACACGAGAATGAACCTCATTGGTTCTTGCTGAAGCTCAAGCGTGCGCGTAACACGACAATGAACCTCATTGGTTCTCGCTGAAGCTCAAACGTGCCGCGTAACACGAGAATGAACCTCATTGGTTCTTGCTGAAGCTCAAGCGTGCTGCGTAACATGAGAATGAACCTCATTGGTTCTCGCTGAAGCTCAAGCGTGCCGCGTAACACGAGAATGAACCTCATTGGTTCTTGCTGAAGCTCAAGCGTGCTGCGTAACACGAGAATGAACCTCATTGGTTCTTAGCGCGGAAGCTCAAGCGTGCGCGTAACGAGAATGAACCTCATTGGTTCTTGCTGAAGCTCAAGCGTGCTGCGTAACACGAGAATGAACCTCATTGGTTCTTGCTGAAGCTCAAGCGTGCGCGTAACACGAGAATGAACCTCATTGGTTCTTGGGGAAGCTCAAGCGTGCTGCGTAACACGAGAATGAACCTCATTGGTTCTCGCTGAAGCTCAAACGCGTGCTGCGTAACACGAGAATGAACCTCATTGGTTCTTGCTGAAGCTCAAACGTGCTGCGTAACACGAGAATGAACCTCATTGGTTCTTGCGGAAGCTCAAACGTGCCGCGTAACACGAGAATGAACCTCATTGGTTCTTGCTGAAGCTCAAATGTGCCGCGTAACACGACAATGAACCTCATTGGTTCTCGCTGAAGCTCAAACGTGCCGCGTAACACGAGAATGAACCTCATTGGTTCTTGCTGAAGCTCAAACGTGCTGCGTAACATGAGAATGAACCTCATTGGTTCTCGCTGAAGCTCAAACGTGCCGCGTAACACGAGAATGAACCTCATTGGTTCTTGCTGAAGCTCAAACGTGCTGCGTAACATGAGAATGAACCTCATTGGTTCTCGCATGTCAAGAGAACATGCTTGAGCTTTCATTTACCGCAACTTATGTGTATGTTTATGAATGTTTATATGTGAATAAAGCCTAAATTCAATCTGTTCATCATATAAAGCAATCGTGTCTCTTCAGAAAAGTCGGACTAAACCACTCAATTCATATGGATTAGTTTTGTGGTCACTTTATGAACTTTTTGAAGCATTAAAGTGGCAGTTACTGTATGTAGACCGTCAATAGAAGGACATAAAGATATTTCATTAAAAGAGTTTGGAAGGACTTGAGTGTGAGTTAAGCATACAATCTTTTATTCTGGTTTTCAAATACTCTTTTTGCTTCTAATCAAAGTTTGTAATGTTGTAATTCTCCTCGTAGCTGGTTGGTTTGGTTCAGGGCTTATATCTCTTAAATTAAGACTTTTTAATAATCCCTATGGCAAAAATTAAAAGGAAAAATACTTCCAGAACCAAAGCTGCTAAGAAAAGTGATGGATCTAAACAGTGTATGTAGAGTGCTCTAAATCAGCCACTTTAGACTCCTTCATGTCAGTTAGGATGCTGCCTTAGTAGGAAGTTCAATATACATTAGTATACAATTATTTGACAAATAGTGTAAGAGTGAAACTCTACCTGTCTCACCCCACAGGGTATCATAGCTGTTAATCTGGGCTCGTTGAGTGTCCTCTTCATCCCTCTCAGGCAAGTCCAAGAGATAAGATACAATCTTAAAGACAGACACAATTAGTAACTATATGAGCAAGAAGCATGCAGGGACTTGTATGACACCAGCAGGCCATTACCTCTGTGTAACCCATGCTCGCTGCCGCTATAAGGGCCTGCTGTATTGCGAGGCTCTTGTTGAAGGTCACAGGCTGTGGAGATGTCTGCTGCTGAGTCTGAGCGTCTGCTTGTGTCTGTTGTTCCGACTCTTCTGGAGTCTCTTCCTGCTCCTCCACTTTCTGCTCAGACTCCTGCGGCGTCTGTTCTGAATCATCCTGCTGCTCAGGGCTGGAGGACTGTGATTCCAGAGGCGTGTCTTGAGTGGGGGAGGGCGTGGCATCTGGCGGTGTGGGGGAAGGCGTGGCCTGTGGCTGTGTTGGGGAGGGTGTGTCTTGTGATTGTGTGGGGGAGGGGGTCTGGAGGTGTGTCTGGCCCCAGTCGCTCTGAATGAGGAACTTTACCACCTCCAGGTGCCCCCTAAGAGCGGCATGCACTAGGGCACACTGACCGTGCTTGTCTGAGTGGTCGAGCTATAGAGAAGACAGACACACACACAGAAATATTATTCATCAAGGTCAGATGAGAACTGAGCACACAGAAGCCAAAATTGTAAGCTCATATCTGATTGACTGGCTTTATGCAATTTCCATGGATCATGGCTAGATTTGTATCAGTCCTACAGGCAGCAAAAGTGCATTTACAGGGTTCTGTGGCACTAAAATTAAGAGAAATATCTGGTCCAGTGTTTCTCAGTTGGGGCAATGAGATCTTCTTGGGGGCATTTTTTTATGGTAAGTTTATACCAAAGATTCACAACGAGATGAGTTAAAACTTGTAGCTTACTTGCAATAGAATATGGTTTGCAACAACATCCGCCATGTTGTTACTATTACGTGGCCTACCAGCGTCAATTGTGTCGCTTTACTGCCATTCATAAATCCTCTCCCATGGCCTCATGGGATAGTAAAGTGTCCATTGAAGTAGTAGGTCAACACGGCGATGACCTACATTACTGTTTTTCAAATACTATGTATTTGGACTACATTGGGGTACTGTTTTCCACATACTACATAGTAGGGAACAGGGCTTGACTAACTTTTTTGCTCACCAGCCACTATGGCTAGTGATTTACTAGCCCCTCAGCATTTTCACTGGCCACAATTTTGACATCAACACCATGGGGGAAAACTGCCATATAGATTTTTTAAATATTATCTCATAATTTGGCAGCAGGTATATTAGGCTGCTGTCACTTTAAGACCTGATGCAGGGATCCATTATACTGTTACACATGCATTGAATACTCGCCAAGACCGGTTGTGTGCATAGAATTTGGCACAACACCAGCAATTTGATATTATTTTGTGTTTTTGACTGTTTAAGCGCAATAAGCAGCGAAATCTAGTACTGAACTCAATTTAGTGCTGAGGCGGCTTTATGTGCGTGCACTTTGGGTGTGAGCACAAAATCTGTGGGAATTATGTGGAATAAGAGCAATCCCACGCTGAAATTCAAGCCCTGTAACATTCCCTGTAATATTCAATCAGACCAAGTGAACCGAGTGAGTGAGGGGAGGCGGGTTTGTGTGTAACTCTCTGTCGAAGAGATGAGAGAGAGAGAGAAAGAGACGCTGGTATTGTGTGTCTATTCTGCAGAAAATGAGTATTGGAAGCGTTTCAGATATTTCAGTATAGATATGTATTGAAAAATCTATATTTTTGACAACACTACATTGCACTTAGTTTATTATTTCAGATGCCTTTTTAAAAGACTACAATTGAAAAATTAATATTATATATACAATTCAACCCACCAAAGTGGCTAGTAGGCATGAGTGTTACACACCACTGCTGAAATACACATGCATTTGGCGGGCTGGTGGGTGTTAATGTCAAGCCCTGGTAGGGAAGTATTCAATTTCGGATGCAGCGAATGCATCAATGCAAACATTCCAAATCCATTGTCCTGTTGTCGGACATAGCATGGAGTAAGTCAGAAACAGAACAGGACATCCGTTTACTTATGTTTACTCTGCCGCTCATGTCCGCTGTTGACAGGGTATAAAACCTTCTAGTTTATGATTAGATGAGACAGTGTATTGTTTCCATAGCAACGACTCTTTACTTCAGCGTTTTATCAGCTTTTTGTAGCACAGCTGTCAGACGTCCTGTGAAAGTGACTTAGTGTCTAGCATCCAGGCACGATGTTAAAGCAAACCAGACATTAAAGATAAATCCTTCTGTTTTTTTTCTTGTTCTAATTTGCACTGGAATATTTAATGAGAATGCGTCTTGTTTGCTGATTGGCTGCTGCTTGTGATGAGCTTAACTTAATTAAAGTTTGAATGTCAAATTTCTAATTGTCAAATTTTCTGTTGCATTTGCTTAACTCATAAATATAACTGCTATTCACATGGCTTTTTTGCTCCCTGGGAAACTAATAATAACATTCCAACCGTCCAATCAAATCTGTTATTTGGCATTAATAATAATAATAGTAATATTTAATTATTATTTAATCATATTGGTGTAACTCAAATTATTCTGCTGATAATATAATTTGATATTACATTTTTAAAACCACAGTATGTTAAATTAGAAAAGTGCAAAAGAGAAACATTTTTACAAGTGGACTCTTGAACAACACTGTAAGTAGTTTCAATGCAGTTAGTAATTTTTGATTGTAGCTTATAGGTAAGTATTATTTTAAATGGGTAGCTTGTAGGGTGTAACTGTATATCTATTCGCCCCAAAACGTCATGGTACACACGTCACGGTTCGGTGCATACAGTCAGACGATGAATTTAGTCAGTCATAGGCAATCCACACTCCAATCCACAAGGGGGTACACATGGTAATGCAATGCTGTTTGCTGGCCGCCACAACAGGAAAAACAACAGAAAAAGAAGAGACAATCTATGCACCAACCCAAAACAATAGTTCTGATGGCACGCAACAGCTTGCTAGTAGCCTATACGCTGAGTTTCGTTCATTTTTGTTTTCTTTACTTTACAAGAGCACAATGTTGTGATTTTACTGTGAGTGTACACAAATAAAAACAGTCCCATTACGGTTTCAAATGATTATCTGTCTGACCATAAATGACAGAGTATTTTACGTTGTTTCTGCTGTTATAATGAGACAAAAACATTTGGCATTGTGACCTATGCAAGAGTGCATTCTGTTTGCTGCTTAGTGCTTAAAACACTAAAGGAGGCTGGACTGTACCATCTACCTCAGGGGGACTTAATGCCACTAGGTGGAACAAACTGTAATTTGCTAAATAAATGAAGAAACCTAGCACTGGGGATTTGTTGTACTTTCCTGTTGTACAGAATTCGTATTGAACCGTGACCCCAAAACCAAGGTACGTGTCGAACCATGACTTCTGTGTACAGTTACACCCCTAGTAGCTTGACTAGCTATAGTAGGGGTGTTTTTCAAGTTACAGGGTTTTCAGCATTGAGTACTCAATCTTAGAATGTATTTATTGTGCATAAAGTATAAATTGTGATTCATGAATTGTAGATATTTTAATGTAACTGCCTGTCAGATACTCTCGTACCATTGCTTTCCTCTTGCAGAGGGCAGTAACTATCCCCAGGTGTCCAGCGGCAGCCGCATAGCCCAGAGGAGTGAGGCCGCTCTCAGATGCCGAGTCCACACTGGCTCCATATTCCAGCAGCAGGTTCACCATGTCCACGTAGCCCAGGTGAGCGTGCACACACAGCACCGGAGCGTTGTTCAACACCTCCGTACGGTAGTTCACATTAGCGCCACCCAACATCAGCAGCCGTGACACCTAAAAAAAATTAAAGTGCCCATATTACATATATTTAAAGTAAAAAACACATTATTTTCCTCATACTATTCACTGCTGTAGCACTTCTTTTCACCCTGTGCTTGAAATGCTCTGTTTTAGTTCCTGTCTCTTCAAAGCCTGCCTTCCCAGAAAGCCAAGTCTGCTCTGATTGGTCAGCTGGCCCAGTCTGTTGTAATTGGTCAAATGCTTAGAGCGTATAACACCCCTTTCCACAATTGGTTTTCAGCTCCTGAGGCTTCATGAACAGCTGTAGTATTAGATCTATGGTAGTCTTGTGAAGCCAGACCTTCAGACTGAAGGCACAAGACTCTATAGCAGCTTTCATTGGCCAAGGAATGCCTAAGAGGCCATTTGACTGACATGTAAAGCAACCAATCACAGTTCAGTTTTTTCCTACAGCGTCATGTTTATGGGCATGAAAATGTAAAGCTGATGTCCCTACAATAACAGACTGGCGTGCAAATATTCTATGCAGTGAATTTTGCATGCTTTTGAAAATCCAAATTTAATTGATCCTGTTAAGTGCATGTTGTCAGTTGTAAACACAACAGCTTTCTTCTACTATAAGGGGGTTTGGCGTCACGATGGCTTGGGGGAGGGCAGACCGTTACGTACGTTTCAGATCAGATGACAACTTCGAAAATCCCAAAATGTTTCCAATTTTGTGTGCCTTATGCATCAGACGTTCAGCCAAAGGTCCATGGGTCTGAGGCTGAAACTTTATTTATGGTAACTGTAGTGTCAGTATTGAAAGTTCATTTTTTTTTGCCCTCACCACGAAAAAAAAACAGTGAAGCGAAGTCACTTACCCAAATGTTCTTTGAGCTTTGCTTTCATTTGGAGAGATTCACTCCCTTCTGACTTTGCAGATTGTTTACAGGTATATTAATTGGGTCCTATTATGTAAAATAAAATACCCCACAGATCATTTTTTATGGCATGTTAAAATTTTCACTTTTTGAGGGTGGGCAAAAACGTATAATTTTTGTGTGTGTCCCTTTAAATGCAAATGAGCTGCTGCTCCTGGCCCCCTTTCACGGTGAGGGCGGAGTTTCAAGAGCCCATGTTAGCAGCTCTGATTACCTCACGCAGACACACACTGAAAATGACAGTTCATCCTTTTATGTTCAAGAATACCTGCTGCATGAAGAACGGTTTAGTTTAGTTTAATTACGGTTATAACTTCTGTTGTCATCTTGCTTTTATGACATGCTATTGCATTTGTGTTCGTACTGTATTACAATAAAAGTGAAAAGACGGATGTGACAGCTTGAGCGACTCCTAAATGTGCTCGACTACAGCAAATCTTCCTCTTCTCTAAAGCAGCCCAACATGGCCTCACCCCCTTTGTTGTGTGTTTCCTGGGGCGGGTTTATGTAAATTTTAGGGTTAGCGATGTCACTAACCCGTAAAGAAGCTCATTGTAGTCTCTACCAGCCATTTGTTGTAGTCCTTAAAAAGCAATTTATTTTAGTAAATATCTCCCTTTGCTTTGAACTTTGAGCGTCATAACTTTGCAGATGTTATGCTCAAACAGCAACATTACACACCAACTAAAGTTAAAAAAGTGAAATCATAATCAAGGACCCCTTTAAACACTAAAGGAAAGGTAAAATAAGAACAAGCATAATAGGTGTCCTTTAAAGCAAACATTAAATCCATAGTGTTGGTTTTAGAGTAAAAACAAATGCAAGATCTGTAAATTGGAGCAGTACCTTTATGTTAGGTGTGTAAAGGTTTCTGAGTGATGAAAGAGCCGTAGATAAACTCTCTGTGCTGTATGACACCCACAGCCCTTGCAAGATGGATGAAGAAACCCCGACCTTCTTACTCAGGCCCTACAGTATGATACAATAATGAGACAAAAAGCCTTAATGCATGAAAGCATTACCTGTGAATATGAGCATTATGGTGATCTATTATCGCATACTTGCATAACACGCTTACCTTGAATATGTGCGCTTTCAGTATATGGTGACCCAGTTCAATTGTCTGCTGTCTATTTAGTTTGTTTTCTTGTCTGGAGAACCAGAAAGCCAGAAGAGTATGGCCATTCCTTCAAAAAACAAAACATGTTAGGAACATAAAAATTTCTCAAAAAACAAATAATTAGTTTGGACTGTCTATTTACACTAAGTGCAAATAGCCCGACTTGTTGGCAGAGGCTATTTACACTAACTCCGCCCACTGACGTCTGGTTGGGACAGACAAAATTACTGAAGATTGTCAACAGTAGGAATAGTGTAGGAGTAAGGCACGTGGCAGAATCCGCCTTTTGCTAAACTCGCTCTACTCCCTTTTCCCATCACATATCAGATCCCTAGATTTATTTTCAATAAAATTAAGAAAATATTCGAAAAGTGGGAATAAAGTGTCTAATATGTGTTTAATAATAAAGTGTTTAGGGTAAGGGGTAGGTTTAGGGAGGGCTTTATTGTCCCAGTAAAGCGGCATCCATTTAATAATTTTAATTAATATAATCATTTACACTTTATGGTATTATGAGATACCGTTTAATGTGCAACAACTTTGAGGTGCAAATAGTATCTGCCACCATTTATAAGTATAAATAGCATCAATTCATAGTTTTCAGTCATGTGACTGTCACGGAGCCCTGGAGGGCAAAACAGCCGTAGAACTGCAGCACAAGCCTGTCAATTTAAAAAAAAATATGTGAACAACATGCAAGTTTTTGGCACTTGTGATCCATGTACAGCACCTGCTGCAGTATTTCAATCCCTAAAAACAAGTTTTTAAAACGCTTAATGTGAAAAAACACTTAGGGTGGGTTGCACCAATAAGGATTCAATTAAGCAAAGTTTAACGCTAATCAAGGATTTGTTGATCTGGGTTTTATTTAAAGTCGAGCTTAATTTTTAAACACAGATTAAATACGATTAAATAAGGGCTGATCGAGCAGCACAGGCGGAAGGTGAACCGACACCAGGCTAAAGAATCCTTGTTAATGCAACTCACCCTTAATATCAAATTCAGTTTGCACCTTTTTGATGCCGCATACTATAAACAGGCGAGTAGATGAGCCAAGAATATGAACGCAACAATTTTTTAATAATGGCTTTCGATGGAAAAAATGCTTAACGAGAAACCTTGTGTTGCATTATTGTGTTTATTTGCTTGCCTGTACAAAGTATGCATAATCAATAAGGTGTATATTAAATTTGGTCTTTTAACACCGTCTTACTACATTAGAAGTTACTACAAACCTAGGAAAAATTAATAGTGGGCAATGGAGGAAAGCCTTGTTTTGCCCTCCAGGTGGGACTCCTATAAGGGTGTGATGTCACGTGAAATTATGAATTGCTATTTTCACTAAGTGTAAATATATTGCTATTTCGCTTAGTGCAAATAACGTGTATAGTGTTGGCTCTGTAACAAAATACCATCAAACCAGAAGGCTGGTAGGCCAACTAACACCAGCAAAACATCTTATGCTGTTTCAAACTTTGTTTGTCAGTTTGTTCATTTATTTTCTTTCACTCGCCAAAACCAATTTTTACTCGCATTTGGTATTTCAAGTAACTTTTGTCAGACCTGGGATCACAGAGGAACTTGGTCTTCTCTCCCTCCTCCCGCCATATGAGCCATTCTCTAAAGGAAGGGTGCACGAACATGCGCGTCCCATCCCGTCTCTTCACCAGGAACACTGACAGGTTCTCCATCCTCTGCTGGTAGTCTTCCCACTCCAGTGTGCCCTTCACAGAGCCGGCGTTGATGGCTTGGTAGATCTGCTCATCGGTGAGCGGGTGCAGGGAAGCCAGGGCCACATTGAGCAGCGGCAGGGCCCTTTCGAAGGACGACTGCGTTGGGAAGCGCATGTTACACTGCAGAAGGTACACTTCAGCTAGACTAACCGGGACCACCTTGTAGTTGGAGCTTTTGAGCACCAGGTAGCCGCGTTCGATCAGGTCAAAGGTGAGCTTCAGGTAAAGCAAAGAGCCCTGGCTGAGAGCCTTGAGGTGGGAACTGAGCTTGCCGAAGCTGGTGTTGTCCATCTTGCCGTTGAGGGAGATGTTGTTCTGGATCTCTGCGCTGCTGTGGATGCGGTGGAGGATGTAGCCCTGGAGATCGTGGTCGATGGCGTCATTTTCCTCTAGGGCGTCCAGAGAGATTTGGTGGAAGGGGAGAGGTTTGGTGATTTCCTGGAAGGTAGATTAGTAACTTTCAAAAATCATGCTTGTATTAGATTTTGTAGCTGCTTTTTGCTCTGTTGGGTACAGTCAAAATGCACAATTAAATAGTAAATGTTAAAATTATTTTCACTAAAGGAATAGTTCACCCAAAATTTTTAATTATTCACCCCCATGTTGTTCCAAACCCATGAGACTTAAAAATTAGGATATTTTTAATGAAAACTGAGAGATTTCTGTCCCTCCACTGAAAGTCCAGGTAACCAAAACTTATATGATCCATATAAGTCGAGCGGTTAAATCCAAGCCTTGTGAAGAGATAAGTTTGCTTTTTATGATGAACAGATTTAATTTAGGCATTTATTCTCAGAAACACACATACACAGAGCATATGGTAAACGTAGACGCTTGTGTGTGACAAGACTAGAGTTGAACTGCTTAATTCATAAAGCACTTTTATAACCTTTTTTGGATCTTTACGTTTTGGTTACCTGGACGTTCAATGGAGGGATGGGTTTTTATTAAAAAAAAATCTTAAAGAGATAATTCAGCCAAAAATGAAAATTCTGTCATTATTTAGTCACACTCAAGTTGTTCCAAACCTGTATGAATTTCTTTATTCTGCTGAGCACAAAGGAAGATCTTTGGAAGAATGTTTGCAACCAAGCAGATCTCGGCAGACATTGACTACCATATTGGGGGGGGAATACTATGGTAGTCAATGTCTGCCGAGATCTGCTGGGTTACAAACATTCTTCCAAAGATCTTTTGTGCTCAGCAAAATAATTCATACAGGTTTGGACCAATTTGAGGGTGAGTAAATGACACACTATATTATTATACAATTAGAAAAATATGCCCTCATAAAGTTGAGAATCAATTCCAGAAAGGCAAATATTGTAAATGTGTGTTTACCTGCAGTGAGGTCCTGACAGTCACCACCAGTTTGAGCCAGACTGGAAACTTGTTGATGGTCTTACAGAGGAAAGACACGATGGTGTCTCCATAGTCTGGTTTGTGGAACTCAGCCTCATTCAGACCATCAATGAGAATGATGAGGTCTTCATCCGGAGTGATCTTCCTCTCTGAGAAAAACAACAACATACAAACTTTTACACACAATTAGCATTTGTGCATTTATTTTATATTCAAGACACAATTATAAACACAAACTCTTGTGGAATTGGGTCATGTGTTTGTTTCAGGGTTAAACTAAAACCATAAAAAAAAGATAACACTTTACTATAAGGTTTCATTAGTTAACATTAACATGAACTAACCATGAGCAATACATTTGTTACTTCATTTGTTCATCTTTAGTAATTCTAGTTAATAAAAATACAGCTGTTTATTGTTTAGTCCATGTTAGTTCACAGTGCATTAATTTAAATAATGTTAACAACTTTTGATTTTAATAATGTATTAGTAAATGTTGTAAATGGTTTGCAAAGTTTCCAGAATGTTTGGAAACTTTCCAGGGTTTTTGGATTTTCCAAAAACTTTGCAAAGTTTCTGGAAATTTACTGAAATGTTCAGCCCCTTTGCAACCTCAACATTAACTAAGATTGATAAATGCTGTAGACTGCTGTGCAGTTCATTATTAGTTTGTTAACCAATGTAGTTAAGTAATGAAAGCGTATTGTAAAGTGTTACCAAAAAGAAATGCATTTTGCTTGCAAAATCAAAATAAAATAAAAGTGAAATAAAAGTGAACTGAAATAAAATAAAAATATTAATTTAAATAAAATATTAAATTTAAACTCGTGCAACATTTTTCTTTTCCAATTAGGTTAACTTGATGTGCTAAAAAAATTAAATAAAAATTTATAAAAACGGTCCCACTTTATATTAGGTACTTGCATCAAAAAATAAGTACAATGTACTCATTGTGCTCATATTGTATTGCAAAACACTTTTGCTGATATTGAGGTGGGATACGGGTAAAGTTAGGGACAGGTGTGGTGGTGTGGGTGAGTTTAAGGGTAAAGTTAGGGACGGGTGTGGTGGTGTGGGTAAGTTTAAGGGTAAAGTTAGGGACAGGTGTGGTGGTGTGGGTGAGTTTAAGGGTAAAGTTAGGGACAGGTGTGGTGGTATGGGTAAGTTTAAGGGTAAAGTTAGGGACAGGTGTGGTGGTATGGGTAAGTTTAAGGGTAAAGTTAGGGACGGGTGTGGAGGTATGGGTGAGTTTAAGGGTAAAGTTAGGGACAGGTGTGGTGGTATGGGTGAGTTTAAGGGTAAAGTTAGGGACAGGTGTGGTGGTATGGGTAAGTTTAAAGGAAAGGGTAAAGTTAGGGACTGGTGTGGTGGTGTGGGTGAGTTTAAGGGTAGAGTTAGGGACGGGTGTGGTGGTATGGGTAAGTTTAAGGGTAAAGTTAGGGACAGGTGTGGTGGTGTGGGTGAGTTTAAGGGTAAAGTTAGGGACAGGTGTGGAGGTATGGGTGAGTTTAAGGGTAAAGTTAGGGACGGGTGTGGAGGTATGGGTGAGTTTAAGGGTAAAGTTAGGGACAGGTGTGCTGGTGTGGGTGAGTTTAAGGGTAAAGTTAGGGACGGGTGTGGTGGTGTGGGTGAGTTTAAGGGTAAAGTTAGGGACGGGTGTGGAGGTATGGGTGAGTTTAAGGGTAAAGTTAGGGACAGGTGTGCTGGTGTGGGTGAGTTTAAGGGTAAAGTTAGGGACGGGTGTGGTGGTGTGGGTGAGTTTAAGGGTAAAGTTAGGGACGGTGTGGAGGTATGGGTGAGTTTAAGGGTAAAGTTAGGGACGGGTGTGGAGGTATGGGTGAGTTTAAGGGTAAAGTTAGGGACGGGTGTGCTGGTGTGGGTGAGTTTAAGGGCAAAGTTAGGGACAGGTGTGCTGGTGTGGGTGAGTTTAAGGGTAAAGTTAGGGATGGGTGTGGTGGTGTGGGTGAGTTTAAGGGTAAAGTTAGGGACGGGTGTGGAGGTATGGGTGAGTTTAAGGGTAAAGTTAGGGACAGGTGTGGTGGTATGGGTGAGTTTAAGGGTAAAGTTAGGGACAGGTGTGGTGGTATGGGTGAGTTTAAGGGTAAAGTTAGGGACAGGTGTGGTGGTATGGGTGAGTTTAAGGGTAAAGTTAGGGACGGGTGTGGTTCAGTTTAAGGGTAAAGTTAGGGACAGGTGTGGTGGTGTGGGTAAGTTTAAGGGTAAAGTTAGGGACAGGTGTGGTGGTGTGGGTGAGTTTAGGGGTAAAGTTAGGGACAGGTGTGGTGGTGTGGGTGAGTTTAAGGGTAAAGTTAGGGACAGGTGTGGCGGTGTGGGTGAGTTTAAGGGTAAAGTTAGGGACGGGTGTGGAGGTATGGGTGAGTTTAAGGGTAAAGTTAGGGACGGGTGTGGTGGTATGGGTGAGTTTAAGGGTAAAGTTAGGGGCAGGTGTGGAGGTATGGGTGAGTTTAAGGGTAAAGTTAGGGACGGGTGTGGTGGTGTGGGTGAGTTTAAGGGTAAAGTTAGGGATGGGTGTGGTGGTGTGGGTGAGTTTAAGGGTAAAGTTATGGACGGGTGTGGAGGTATGGGTGAGTTTAAGGGTAAAGTTAGGGACGGGTGTGGAGGTATGGGTGAGTTTAAGGGTAAAGTTAGGGACGGGTGTGGTGGTGTGGGTGAGTTTAAGGGTAAAGTTAGGGACGGGTGTGGTAGTGTGGGTGAGTTTAAGGGTAAAGTTAGGGACAGGTGTGGTGGTGTGGGTGAGTTTAAGGGTAAAGTTAGGGATGGGTGTGGTGGTGTGGGTAAATTTAAGGGTAGGGTTTGGTGTAAGGGACGTGTCAACAGTGTAATTATAAATGTAACTACAGAAATTAATTAGATGCATGTAATTTTTCAAATGCAAGTGCAGTGTAAAAATATGTATGTACACAATAAGTGCATTGTATCAAATTATTAATTTAGATGTAAGTACATAGTAGTTAAGGCCACCTAATAGAATGCGGGTCCATAAAAACTATATAGACATGACAACAAATTTCAACAAAATTACTAAAATTACTAAACTAAAAATAAAATTATAAAATTAAAATAAAATATAAAAATAGAGCCCAATTCAAAATATTAATAAAAACTGTAATTGTATCTGAATGATGCTTATGACTATGCCTTGACAAATTGCAAAGTCAGTTTGGATGCATGAATGTAATCGGTACATGCCTTTATAAAGTGCATCCAGTGGTTCGAGCACCCCTCGTCTGAAGGCAGTGGGCGGATCTTGGACGCAGGACCGCAGACTGAGCATGCTCTGTATGTGCGGCTCTTTCAACAGCAGCTCTCTGTACGCGGCGAGTTGTGGCGAGCGACACAGCAGTGCCGCCACGTTGTGCACAAACTCCGGCACCAGGCAGGTGTAGGCATTATCTGCTTGACAGTAGTGATACGCCACCACCTGCAGGGGGCAGCAAAGAGAAGAGCAGCTGAGAAGGGCCAGAGAGAGTGCAGATTATGCTGATCTAGTTTGTTATAAATACAAAATAATTATAAAATGTTACTAATAATATCTATGTTTTACATGATGATGTGGGACAACAGTACCCAAATGAAGAGCAGGAAAACAATATGCTGCTGCTCTAGTGCATCTTTATTTGTCCCCTGAGAGGAGTGAGTGGCACAGTGCTGAATTGCAAACTTTTTCTCCCTCAATTTGGAGCGAGGCCCTGACGAGCCTCAGGAATTTCTCTGGGACGCCCATCTTTGAGACAAGTGCGCATGATTGGTTCCATTAAAGCAGTAATTATTTTAATTAGCTGCTTTAATACTTGATTTGAAGGGCAAAAAAAACCCCTCTGAAGTATCATGAGGCCTTTTCTGAGGTAGAGGTAGTAAAAAAAGATTATGACATCAAGAAGTATATAATCCACATAATTTTCTAAAGAAACGCTGTCTAACAGTGACACCAGCAGATAAAAGATTCACAGAGAGGCAGTGTTTCTTTTGAGCTCATTTGCTTTGCGAGTAAGAATCTGTTTAAGG
Source organism: Paracanthobrama guichenoti (assembly GCA_018749465.1). Lineage (NCBI taxonomy): Eukaryota > Metazoa > Chordata > Actinopteri > Cypriniformes > Gobionidae > Paracanthobrama > Paracanthobrama guichenoti. The sequence goes on from CM031954.1 coordinate 22,603,895, forward strand.
TCTGCTATGACCTAACCTAACATCACACGACAACACTAAGGGGAACTACACTGTATTGGGCATTCATGAGCATTTCTGATTAAATGTAATAGTTTTCAGTGAGGGGGAATAATCTTCCTACTGTGTACACCTGGTATTAAGATTTCAACCTGTCCTGATTTCTTTGAGGGGAGGGTCTATGGGCAGGTAAATGTATGGGTTTTTCAGATCTTTCAATCTAAGTGACAAGATAAGCTCATGCAATTTACATATGAACACACCCATCCGGCTAGTGCGCTTCCCATAATGTTTACGCGATAGGGCAGTAGGTGGAGAGTAGGGGGTCTTTTGTGGTTGTTTGAATGCATTTTCCACTACCTCTGGAAGTGGTCGAAAGTGGACAAGCTCAAAATGTTTTAGACCCTGTTTACACCTGTATCTAGAGTCGTACACTTGTGATCCGACTGCCCACCTTAATACCAGGAGTAAACAGGGCCTGAGAGTCAAACTGTGTGAATATTTACATGTCTCTTGTTCTCATGACCAGGTTCTGCTTAAACCATTTGGGCTCAAGCTTTGCTAAATCTTCCAGTGTGATTTCCTGTATCATCTTTAGAAGCTTTGGTTGAGTGGTCAAGGTCAACACCTTTAAGGACTGCCTACTGAATGCACATAAAATACAGTGTAATACAATGACTGCGGCGACCAAGCAGCACATTCTCAATGAAGAAGTGTTCGCTTCTGAGTTACTTACAGCAACAATGATCTGTTTTTATGGTGTGTTTCAGAATAAATTCTAGTTTTTTGTAGTTGGAACAGCTCAATACTACATGAAACATGACATTTAATTATTATGGAGCTGCTAAAGTGACATATTGATGGGAAAACTGTATTTAAAGATTTTTGATTGTTATTGCAAAATGCAAAGTTTCTCAAGGGAACCTAAAACAAAGGTGCAAAGGTTTTATGAGTAAATGCAAAGTTTCATGAAGAAACACAAAAGTTTGGTGAACAAACGCAAAGTTTTTCGGGGAAACACAAAAACTTTTTTTATACAAACGCAAAAGTTTTGATAGTGAATGTAAAATGTCTTGAGGGAACAAAAGGTTTAGTGAGCAAGCAAAGTTCCTTGGGGGAACGCAGAAGTTCTGCAAGCAGTATATAATGTAATAATAATAGCGAAAATATTTCCTCCCATCTAATTTTTTCCCATCACTATGTCCCTTAAAGGGCTCTATAGTTATATAGAGGATCTTTTTTTTTTTTGCATCTTAGTCTGAATGGTCAAATTCTAGTATGTTTTCATGCATAGACTCGATTGTAATAGCATGCTAATATAAGCATAACACAAATACTATATTATAGAGCAATAGGTTATGATTTAACCTAAAAAAATTAAAGGTGCAGTGTGTAATATTTATGAGGATCTACTGACAGAAATGCAATCTAATATACATAACTATGTTTTCAGCGGTGTATAAAGACCTCACATAATGAACTGTTATGTTTTATCACCTTAGAAAGAGCCATTTCAATCTGCATACACTGTGGGTCGCCTTACAGTGAACTCGCCATTTTGCGCCGCCGTCATGTTTCTACAGTAGCCCTAAAGTTAAACGGACAAACTGCTCTACAGAGCGCTAGCAACTCTCTGCTGATGACGACATCTTTGTCCTGTGTCAACTGTAGCTTCTCTATGTGCTTCGAAAGGGCGGGGTGGGCGGCTGCAATTCGCAACCCTAGATGCCGCTAAAATCTACACAGTGCACTTTTAAAAAAAGGAGAGCATATTATACTATGCTATTTAAAGACTATATAAATGTGCTGTACATTTTTTTCTTGCATGCCAATCAGAAATGCTCAGTCTGTGAATCATTTTGCACATTCAGGATTGCTGACATTTGGTTGGCTGACAAGTAGGGAGGGCGGGGTTTTGGAAAGAGGGCGTGTCATTGAAGTTCACAAAACTTCTGAGATCTCTTATAGCACCTTTAAGGATTGTAGTATCTGTTTAGAACATATTTTCCAGACATATTTATTGCACCTGAAATTGGAAGCGTCAGTAGAAAAAGGGTACAAATCATCATGGCGTATTTTCACTGAGAATACAGCTACAGTGTTCAAAGGAAATCAGCACAATGTAGTGACACCTTCGCAGCTCCGATTTCACCTTCATCTGTCCTGATGTTCATTATTCAACACTTCTGAAATAAGCGTGAAGCAGACAGAGCAGGGGGCCCAGAGCTGCTCATAATTCAGCAGAACTTACAGAGAGACACGCAGATAATTACTCAGACTAAGTCAGACTAGATGCCTATGGCGCTTCTGAAGGCTCAAGAGTTTCATGCTTACTGCAGTTGAGTATGTGTGTGTGTGTGTGTGTGAGAACTTTGATGTGCATAAAAGATCTAAACGTCACATATTGACCTCTTGGCTAAACTCGAAGAACTTCAAATCTTTTAACATTACATAAATACAAACATACATTATAAGTGTATTATCAATGAATGGTTATGGTTTTTTGTGATTAGGGTGAAATTACTTTAGTCTGCATCGAATATCAGTGATAGGATGTGATGTCATGCTCTAGTCATTCTTTTTTACATGCATACATACATACATACATACAAGGATGCATTAAATCAATCAAAAGTGTGAAAAAAAAATCTTCATGCCTTAGCTTGAATGTAACTCTACACCCTTGCTTAATTTAGTATACACAAATTTATGAATATGCAAATGAGCCCCGCCTCCACTCACTCACACCAGCTCAGAGATCCAGTCGCTCAACTTTACTGTAGTAAATGCTGCACAATGGTATTGTTCTTTACAGCATCAGACTCATAACGGTAATTCATATGATTAGTCTTTGGCTTGACTACGTTATCAAACAGCTAGTAATGTGTTGCTAATGTTACACAAACCATGTTCCCGTTCGCCATCTCAGAGTCAGACAGCTGCCTACAATCATCAGAAACACTCTGAACATCACGTCAGTGGAGAAAGGCATATAGTTCATCATAACATAATATACAAAACTAATTCCAAAAAAGTTGGGACACTGTACAAATTGTGAATAAAAAAGGAATGCAATAATTTACAAATCTCATAAACTTATATTTTATTCACAATAGAATATAGATAACATATCAAATGTTGAAAGTGAGACATTTTGAAATGTCATGCCAAATATTGGCTCATTTTGGATTTCATGAGAGCTACACATTCCAAAAAAGTTGGGACAGGGAGCAATAAGAGGCCGTAAAAGTTAAATGTACATATAAGGAACAGCTGGAGGACCAATCTGCAACTTATTAGGTCAATTGGCAACATGATTGGGTATAAAAAGAGCCTCTCAGAGTGGCAGTGTCTCTCAGAAGTCAAGATGGGCAGAGGATCACCAATTCCCCCAATGCTGCGGCCAAACATACTGGAGCAATATCAGAAAGGAGTTTCTCAGAGAAAAACTGCAAAGAGTTTGAAGTTCTCATCATCTACAGTGCATAATATCATCCAAAGATTCTCTGTGCGTAAGGGTCAAGGCCGGAAAACCATACTGGATGCCCGTGATCTTCGGCCCTTAGACGGCACTGCATCACATACAGGAATGCTACTGTAATGGAAATCACAACATGGGCTCAGGAATACTTCCAGAAAACATTGTTGGTGAACACAATCCACCGTGCCATTCACCGTTGCCGGCTAAAACTCTACAGGTCAAAAAAGAAGCCATATCTAAACATGATCCAGAAGCGCAGGCGTTTTCTCTGGGCCAAGGCTCATTTAAAATGGACTGTGGCAAAGTGGAAAACTGTTCTGTGGTCAGACCAATCAAAATTTGAAGTTCTTTTTGGAAAACTGGGACGCCATGTCATCCGGACTAAAGAGGACAAGGACAACCCAAGTTGTTGTCAGCGCTCAGTTCAGAAGCCTGCATCTCTGATGGGATGGGGTTGCATGAGTGCGTGTGGCATGGGCAGCTTACACATCTGGAAAGGCACCATCAATGCTGAAAGGGATATCCAAGTTCTAGAACAACATATGCTCCCATCCAGACGTCGTCTCTTTCAGGGAAGACCTTGCATTTTCCAACATGACAATGCCAGACCACATACTGCATCAATTACAACATCATGGCTGCGTAGAAGAAGGATCCGGGGACTGAAATGGCCAGCCTGCAGTCCAGATCTTTCACCCATAGAAAACATTTGGATCATCATAAAGAGGAAGATGAGACAAAGAAGACCTAAGCCAGTTGAGCAACTAGAAGCCTGTATTAGACAAGAATGGGATAACATTCCTATTCCTAAACTTGAGCAACTTGTCTCCCCAGTCCCCAGACGTTTGCAGACTGTTAGAAAAAGAAGAGGGGATGCCACACAGTGGGAAACATGGCCTTGTCCCAACTTTTTTGAGATGTGTTGATGCCATGAAATTTAAAATCAACTTATTTTTCCCTTAAAATGATACATTTTCTCAGTTTAAACATTTGATATGTCATCTATGTTGTGTTCTGAATAAAATATTGAAATTTGAAACTTCCACATCATTGCATTCAGTTTTTATTCACAATTTGTACAGTGTCCCAACTTTTTTGGAATCGAGTTTGTACATCATATGCATAATTCACCCGCTATATTGTTAAATGTACCCGATTTTTCATATCAACAGAAATATATACAGGGATAACCTGGCTTCTCTTGAGACTCCCTGCTTCAGAGCCGTCAGAGTTAATGATATGCTAAAGCCCGCCCACATGTCGATGTGATTGGTTACAAGGTAGTTTGTGATGTCAGAAACACCAACGATTTTAACCGTCTTTGGTTCACTGCAGTTTTATAGAGAAAATACTCAGCAATGGTGTTGACTTATGAATTTGCTCATGGTTTGTCTTAAAGCATATTAAAAACACCACACAGACGTACAAACAACATGATTTTCACCACAGGGGGACTTTCACAATATTACTGTTTTTACTGTATTTTTGATCAAATAAATGCAGCCTTGGTGAGCATGTGGTGCTACTCCTGTTCAGTTCACACCGCAATGTATATTGCAGAATCCTCTGTTACGACAGCATTTAGAGACTTCAGAACAACTTACGTTGGCGAAAACGTAACCAACAATGTTTTTACCTCCTAAAGTCTTGCCCATGTTGAAATGACAATGTAGTTATTTATGCATTCTCACCAAGGCTGTCTTTATTTTCTATTTTCCATTCAGTTTGATGTGCGCTGTTACTGCAACTCTGCATGATAATTCAGTTTGATGTGCACTATTGTGGACTCCAGAGAAAGGACTTTTAAAAAGCAAGAACAACAAACACCAGAAACAACCCCTGAAGCTCTGCAAGCTCCAAAAAACACTTAATGAGGTGTGATGGACTAACAGGGAAAGCTACGGTCATTTAGATCCAGTGGCACACAGGCCTGCTGCTCTTTGAATGCTTCGAGAGAGTTACACAAGGACGGAGACAATGAATGCCAGAGAAATTAGATATCAGATGCAGAATCATGGCTGTGACAGCCAGAGAGAGGATCAACCATATTATAATATTAATTTACTCATACAAGTGTTTTAAAAGAACTTAAACCATACAGAAGGATAGAAAGTGAGAGTCGATTATTAATGCATTGCCATAACTAGATCTAATAGCATGGCAAGGAAATTGCTTTCTGCCTGAATAAATATTTTATGAGGCTCAGCGGCAAACTTACTTCTCTTTTTTAAACATATCTGCATAATGCAATAGCTGAGACCATGACAGCAAGCCCGCACAGGTTAAGACGGGGCTTTTGTGTGAGCAGAAGCAATTCTACCGGTCAACAGGATCTATTGTGAGAAGATTGATGTGAGAACCGTGTGTTTGTACCTGTGACGCAAGCCTCCTCATGGCCTCCTCCTGTCTCCTCCTCATTTCTGGAGTTCCAGGGCAACTTCCTCCCAGTGTCCCATGGGAAGGCTGGGGCTGTGTGAGAGGAATGCCTTCTCCATCTGACAATACAAGCGAAAACAATGAATTATATTCAACCCAGGTTCATTGGAAAAACATGCCTGTAGCGACATTTCTGCAAAGTAACATCACGTTGCTTCTTGCACGTTCTGCGACACATTCAATATTTTTGACACGTGAGGCTGCGCTGCACAGAGCGGGACACTTCAGATGCGGATGTAAAACACAGACAATGAAACGGTATGTATACAGTACACTATCGTAAGTGTTTTCATATAAGTATGAAGTAATTAATCTGTTGACTAGCAGTTTGTTTGCTGTCAAGGCTGAGAGGACGCTAGCATTAGTACCTCAAGCAGTTAAAACAATGTGACAAAAACACACAAGTCTGACTCAAATGTTTAATGTCACAATTGTTACCATCTATTTGCATTAGTTTATATCCAGCTGGTCGCTTTAATGCATTAGTTCTGCAGAGAAGTTGCATATTTAAAGCTCAAGAAACTGTATCGTCATGCAGCTGACAGAAACATATAAACACATCAGAAACACATTCGATTTCAGTTCTTTTTCATCATCACTGTAATAAATGTTTTGTTATTTTGATTAGATGATCATCAAGCGTTCTAAAATAGAAGCAAATAAAATGTGAGAGTATATATACAATATACATAATGTGACCCTGGACCACAAAACCAGTCACAATGGTCATTTTTTTAAATTGAGATTGAGATTTCCATTGATTAATGGTTTGTTAGGATAGGACAATATTTGGCCGACTTACAACTATTTGAAAATCTGTAATTTGAGGAAACAAAAAATCTAAATATTGAGAAAATCGCTTTTAAAGTTGTCCAAATTAAGTCCTTAGCAATTCATCTTACTACTACTAATATATATATATATATATATTTTTAAATATATTCTGGTAGGAAATGTACAAAATATCTTCATGGAACATGATCTTTCCTTAATATCCTAATGATTTGTGGCATAAAAGAAAAAAATAATTTTTGGGGATTTATGACTGGTTTTGTGGTCCAGGGTCACATATATGTATAATTTTAATGCCTTTGTGTAGATATTTAAAGATGGTCATCTTTAAGCATGATTGTTTGGATTTATATGAAATAGTAACACTTTACAATAAGTGTCCATTTGTAACATTAACTAAGGTTAATACAAGTATTGTTCATTGTTATTTTTAACATTTACCAATACATTTTAAACTCTTAACATTAGTTAATGCATATGAACTAACATGAATGATCAAGGTATAATTAATGCATTACTAATGCATACATATATATTATATAATACAGTACATTATCATGGTTCAGTACTGTTTTAGAATTTTTGTAATTAAGTTCAGCACTATTTTATGTGTTATGTTTGTTTTCATTCAGTATCCATTTTTGAACTGATTAATTGTTTTTTGGCCAGTCTGGGCCAACCTAGTAATCGTTATTGGTAAAATCCACTATCGGTCGACCTCTACACTCAACCCTACACCAAACCTAACCGATAGTGTTAACAAAAGCAAAGGTGAGATAAAAACACCAGATGACTTGGACTTGGACTTGGACATGACTTGGACTTGACTTGGACTCGAGTCCCAAATTGGATGACTTGGGACTCGACTTGACAAATCAAAAATGACTTGCGACTTAGACTTTGACAACAATGACTCACGACTTGAGCCCTCTGACTTGGAAGGACTTGACCTACCTTCTAAATGGTCAGAGAATTGTAACTGTATCATCACTGTAGGATTGTCTCTGCAGCGCATGATCACACCGCTTTCGCTCTTTTGGCACTGAGCCAGAGCGGCACTCATTCAGCAGCGCTTGTCAGTGCAGAGGGGAGGGCTCTGGGGGCTCTGGGGGCTCGAGCCCCTGCCCTTTTTGAAAATTAATCAAATGTGCACCTCTCAACAATCATCAATAATACTGTGGCCAATAAAACAGAATTTGAATTATAATACAACAACGTGTAAAAAACAGTAATAAAGCGCTCAAAAGTCAGAAAATTCCAGTTTATCTTTCACGCATCTGTGAGTCTCAAATGTTGTTGCCATGACGTGTTGCTATGGTGCGTGTCTTGCTTGACTGCTCACTCTGACACTGCCTCCTCTGTATTTTTTATTTTTGTTGTAATTATTCTGCTCATTGTAAAAGTAAAATACAATAAATCTGTATCTGTAATCCCATATTCATAACTGTGACCAAACTGCCTGCTTACGACAGCGGTCGGGAACCTCTAGGCGCGCGAGCCACATGGGTCATTCAGTGAACGCCTGTGGCTCGGTGGCAGGAAAAACAACCTTTAAAACCGTTTCCATCATTAGTCAAAGCTATTATTCAAAGTGAAGGCTGTCCAGAAGAAGGCAAGAGAGCCAGTGTCTCCTCAAAAAAACTGGATGAGACAATATATAATATTACAAAAATAACACAACGCAAACATTAAAAAGTGTAAAAATTACTAATTTTTATAAAATAATACTGTCCAACAGCGACACCCGCAGGTAAAGTTACAGCGGGTTGCCTGAGCACACTGACTTTTAACAGACCTGCCAAAGTCGCGCTATGATTGGATATGATCGGTTATGATTGGATATGATTGATTCACGCGATAAATCCCGCCTCTATATTTCATACACTGAATGAAAGACAAATTAAAACAACTTGTGTTTATTTAACCAGAAAAATGAAGTGTAGGGACATATACACTGTCAGAAAAACTGCTGTCACTGGGGCGGTACCCTAAGGTAAAAAACAAAAAGGTACTAATACACTCTCTTAAAGCACTGATACGAACCTTTAAGGTACTGATACGCTCTCTTAAAGCACTGATACGAACCTTTAAGGTACTGATACGCTCTCTTAAAGCACTGATACGTACCTTTAAGGTACTGATACGCTCTCTTAAAGCACTGATACGAACCTTTAAGGTACTGATACGCTCTCTTAAAGCACTGATACGAACCTTTAAGGTACTGATACGCTCTCTTAAAGCACTGATACGAACCTTTAAGGTACTGATACGCTCTCTTAAAGCACTGATACGTACCTTTAAGGTACTGATACGCTCTCTTAAAGCACTGATACGAACCTTTAAGGTACTGATACGCTCTCTTAAAGCACTGATACGAACCTTTAAGGTACTGATACGCTCTCTTAAAGCACCGATACGAACCTTTAAGGTACTGATACGCTCTCTTAAAGCACCGATCGAACCTTTAAGGTACTGATACGCTCTCTTAAAGCACCGATACGAACCTTTAAGGTACTGATACGCTCTCTTAAAGCACCGATACGAACCTTTAAGGTACTGATACGCTCTCTTAAAGCACCGATACGAACCTTTAAGGTACTGATACGCTCTCTTAAAGCACCGATACGAACCTTTAAGGTACTGATACGCTCTCTTAAAGCACCGATACGTACCTTTAAGGTACTGATACGCTCTCTTAAAGCACCGATCACGAACCTTTAAGGTACTGATACGCTCTCTTAAAGCACCGATACGAACCTTTAAGGTACTGATACGCTCTCTTAAAGCACCGATACGAACCTTTAAGGTACTGATACGCTCTCTTAAAGCACCGATACGAACCTTTAAGGTACTGATACGCTCTCTTAAAGCACCGATACGCACCTTTAAGGTACTGATACGCTCTCTTAAAGCACCGATACGAACCTTTAAGGTACTGATACGCTCTCTTAAAGCACTGATATATGTACCTTTAAGGTACTGATACGCTCTCTTAAAGCACTGATATATGTACCTTTAAGGTACTGATACGCTCTCTTAAAGCACTGATACGTACCTTTAAGGTACTGATACGCACTCTTAAAGCACTGATACGTACCTTTAAGGTACTGATACGCTCTCTTAAAGCACTGATACAAACCTTTAAGGTACTGATACGCTCTCTTAAAGCACTGATACGTACCTTTAAGGTACTGATACGCACTCTTAAAGCACTGATACGTACCTTTAAGGTACTGATACGCACTCTTAAAGCACTGATATGAACCTTTAAGGTACTAATACGCTCTCTTAAAGCACTGATATGTGTACCTTTAAGGTACTAATACGCTCTCTTAAAGCACTGAAATGTACCTTTAAGGTACTGATACGCTCTCTTAAAGCACTGATACGCACCTTTAAGGTACTGATACGCTCTCTTAAAGCACTGATACGAACCTTTAAGGTACTGATACGCTCTCTTAAAGCACTGATACGTACCTTTAAGGTACTGATACGCTCTCTTAAAGCACTGATACGAACCTTTAAGGTACTGATACGCTCTCTTAAAGCACTGATACGAACCTTTAAGGTACTGATACGCTCTCTTAAAGCACTGATACGCACCTTTAAGGTACTGATATGCTCTCTTAAAACACTGATACGAACCTTTAAGGTACTGATACGCTCTCTTAAAGCACTGATATAGGTACCTTTAAGGTACTGATACGCTCTCTTAAAGCACTGATACGTACCTTTAAGGTACTGATACGCACTCTTAAAGCACTGATACGAACCTTTAAGGTACTGATACGCTCTCTTAAAACACTGATACGAACCTTTAAGGTACTGATACACTCTCTTAAAGCACTGATACGTACCTTTAAGGTACTGATACGCTCTCTTAAAGCACTGATACGTACCTTTAAGGTACTGATACGCTCTCTTAAAACACTGATACGAACCTTTAAGGTACTGATACACTCTCTTAAAGCACTGATATATGTACCTTTAAGGTACTGATACGCTCTCTTAAAGCACTGATACGTACCTTTAAGGTACTGATACGCTCTCTTAAAGCACTGATACGGACCTTTAAGGTACTGATACGCACTCTTAAAGCACTGATATGAACCTTTAAGGTACTAATACGCTCTCTTAAAGCACTGAAATGTACCTTTAAGGTACTAATACGGTCTTAAAGCACTCATACGAACCTTTAAGGTACTGATACGCTCTCTTAAAGCACTGATACGAACCTTTAAGGTACTAATACGCTCTTAAAGCACTGATACGAACCTTTAAGGTACTAATACGCTCTCTTAAAGCACTGATACGGACCTTTAAGGTACTAATACGCTCTTAAAGCACTGATACAAACCTTTAAGGTACTGATACGCTCTCTTAAAGCACTGATATGAACCTTTAAGGTACTAATATGTACCATTTAGAGGTGAGTAAGGTACAAAGATGTACCTTTTCACTTTTGTACCTTATGATACCGCCCCAGTGACAGCACTGTACCTTTTTTTTCTGAGAGTGTATTTACATTTGATATATAAAAAAAATGGGAGGACTTTGCCTCTTAATTTTAAAGCTAAGACATAGCACTGAATATAGGCTACTATTAATTGTTATATTGGAAGTTATAGATATATACGGCTATTTATTACATTTGAGCCCCTGCCCCTGAGGAACTCTCCGCATGTCCCTGATCAGTGTTTTCAACCACGAGTACTAGCAAACCCTTTAAAATTGGAAAAATGTTGCATGTTTCCTCTCTCAGTAAAAAGTAAAGTAAGTTATTTTTGATGCATCTGTGTTGCATGTTTTTTTCTTAATCGGTTTATTTGATGTTCCACATAATAGTTCAATAGCTTAGATACACTCACAGATACATTACTCTCGCACACATACAAAGTGAATAGCAGTTGTTATTGCTATGAAATTATTTTGTCTGTTACTCTCAGTTACCAATACAAATAATTCTCACGGCTTTTCCTTATTTTGTCACACGCAAGCACAATCCCTAAACTGAACTGAGATGGATGGAAATGCCCTAGTGAAAATTGTTATACGTTTCACATGAAATTGAACTGCTAAGTCATAAACGTATTTTAAAAGCCTTCCTGATATAAATTAGTATACATTTCATTTACTATAGTAATTAACAATGCAACACTAATTTGTGCAAAAATGTAGGACTTGCAACTTGGACTTGCCCGTCTTGACTCGAGACTTGAATGTAAAGACTCAAGACTTACTTGTGACTTGCCAAACAATGACTTGGTCCCACCTTTGAAAAACACATTTGCTGATGCAAATAATACTGTACCAGGTGAGCAACCGAGCAAGTTTACAACGTCAGAAAAGTCATACATATGGAGCTGGTTATGTGATGCAATGTCAAATGTATTCGTTTATAAATCATGCATTATTCAGTCTCAGAAAAAAGGTATAAAAGCTGTCACTGGGGCTTTATCCTTTCAAAATATACTAACATGCACCCATTATGGGTAACTAAGGTCCAGGTATGCACCCTTTGAAAAGGTACCGCCCCAGTGACAGCTTTTGTACCTTTTTATCTGAGAGGAACTGCACAAAAATAAGTCTTTATTAATCGATGATCTGCCCCTGTAAAGAAATAAAAGAAATAAAAGTTTTTAGAGTTAATTTCAGCTGGAAACTGCAGTGAATTGTATAAATAGCTAAGTTGCTGCAATGAGCATATGTTGATTATACAATATTCATTTTGTGATTACATTTGGTGACACTATTGGTGGAGAAGCGGTGCTCGAAGTGGGCCGGTACACACTTCTGAATGTTAATCTGTAGCGTACCCTAATTTTTCTTGCGTCCCGGCACTTTTCACATGTTGCCGGTACTCTGACCGCCCACACCGAAACATACTGTACAATCAGGCTATTAAATAATTGTATACATCACACATTCAGAGCTTTTATAAGCTGTACGAACTGAACAGAACAATTATCTGTGTACTAGGACTGAAGTCCAATTGTTTCATTTTGCATGAGTGCCGCATGAATCACCGCAGGCGCGTTCACTAGCGCGCTCAAAGTGTAATAAGATTTGCACGAGCCGTTCCTATCACGCCGCTGATGATAAAATCTCAACTCTTTTGAGAATGTACCACTTTAAAACACTATGAAGAAAGTCAATCATGATCTAAAACAGCCGCATGAACTAAAAAGATCATCCTGCACCAACATACATAGAAAGCTTTTTACTCATCACCACCTTTACAAGAATTGATTACGTTCTATTGTATTTATTGTGGTCAATTCTGGTAGAATTTGTAATAGTTAATCTGATAAGGGACTACATTTTTTCACTGTAGATTTATAATACAACTGTGGCATGTTTGTAGCTATAGCTTCTAAATATGTAGGTTGCAATTTTTCATAACAAATGCTAGATAAAAAAAAGTTAACTTTGTAAGCAAGTAATTGTTAACTACCTTATTACTTTATTGCAGTTATGTTTTTTATCATATCATTTTGCATGTGTGGATGATACCACAAAACAAATCTCATGAGGAAGCATATGTTCAACCCAATGTCCAAAAAAAACTAAACAAATACCTGCAGGGCCGGATTAAGAATTCAGAGGCCCCTGTCCACAATGTCTTCTAGGCAGCGAAAATGTAGTTTGTCCAAGGACATTTTCATTTGGCATTAACAGTTTTACTGACTTATCTTTGTTGTACTATGCTGAAGTAAATTTCGCATTGGATTTTGTAAAGCTATGTTGGGTGGATTTGATTTTGCCCTGCAGCTCAGGCTGGAAACCTGTACATTCATTTATCCTGCTTCTGTTACACTTTTGCGGGAACCAATCACAGACTGGCTTATCCAGCTGGCGTACTATTGGTGGTTTTAACACAATGACGAATAGAGAAGCGATGGCTCGATGCCCGTTGATCCGATTGTGGTCTGATTGGTTGAAGGACTATCCAACTGCGTGCAGAGTCATTTGAATTATGCTCGTTGATCACGCCTCTTGTAGTCTGATTGGTTGAAGGACTATCCAACTGCGTACAGAGTCATTTGAACTATGCTCGTTGATCACGCCTCTTGTACTCTGATTGGTTGAAGGACTATCCAACTGCGTACAGAGTCATTTGAATTATCCTCGCTGATCACACCTCTTGTGGTCTGATTGGACTGCGTACAAGGACGGATCACGCCTCTTGTAGTCTGATTGGTTGAAGGACTATCCAACCGCGTACAGAGTCATTTGAACTATGCTCGTTGATCACGCCTCTTGTAGTCTGATTGGTTGAAGGACTATCCAACTGCGTACAGAGTCATTTGAACTATGCTCGTTGATCACGCCTCTTGTAGTCTGATTGGTTGAAGGACTATCCAACTGCGTACAGAGTCATTTGAACTATGCTCGTTGATCACGCCTCTTGTAGTCTGATTGGTTGAAGGACTATCCAACCGCGCACAGAGTCATTTGAACTATGCTCGTTGATCACGCCTCTTGTAGTCTGATTGGTTGAAGGACTATCCAACTGCGTACAGAGTCATTTGAATTATGCTCGTTGATCACGCCTCTTGTGGTCTGATTGGACGAAGGACTATCCAATTGCGTACAGAGTCATTTGAACTATGCCCGTTGATCACGCCTCTTGTCGTCTGATTGGTTGAAGGACTATCCAACTGCGTACAGTCATTTGAACTATGCCCGTTGATCAAGCCTCTTGTCGTCTGATTGGTTGAAGGACTATCCAACTGCGTACAGTCATTTGAACTATGCCTGTTGATCACGCCTCTTGTCGTCTGATTGGTTGAAGGACTATCCAACTGCGTACAGAGTCATTTGAACTATGCTCGTTGATCACGCCTCTTGCAGTCTGATTGGTTGAAGGACTATCCAACTGCGTACAGAGTCATTTGAACTATGCCCGTTGATCACGCCTCTTGTGGTCTGATTGGTTGAAGGACTATCCAACTGCGTACAGAGTCATTTGAACTATGCCCGTTGATCACGCCTCTTGTGCAGTAGAAAATACAGAGCAGACTCCCCAGACCAATGTTCAATCTTAAATTGAGCTTGGTCTGGTGATAGCCAGACAATCAATCTGGTGCACTTTGAGAGCTCAAAATTAAGAGCTTCAACCCATGAACTGTGCAAATTGAACAAAGAAAAAGCATTGACTTGTACCCGGACATTAAAGATGGCTCAAAGATGGATCTTTTTAGTTATGATACAGAGTCTCAGTCTACATTACATTATCACTGGTGTTCTAGGATGCCAAACAATTATTATAATAATATAATAATGATTTATATAATGACAGTAATATGCATATAGCCTAATGTAAAACAAATGTACTGTATAAATGAAAATTAATATTTAACAAGTATATTTTACATTACACTACAGTATAGGAAAATTACAATACTTTTGTCCTAATTTCTTCACTTGCAAGAAATAAACCCTTGAGCTTTTATTTAGGAGAAAAGAACCCGATCATCCGCTGATTGTGTGAGCAAAGTAAAGGGAGAAGAGCGAGTTCGGCAAAAGGCGGATTTGAACTTTGAACTTTGAACACTGCGGCTGACAGACAGCATATGAAGTTTGGTCAGTACACGTTGTAAAAGTCAAGTATGCTAATAATAAACCTTACGTTTTGGCGACGCCTGTGGGCTGTCAGAGGCGATCTGTCGCATACGGTTGCCATGGCAGCTGAGAGCCACAAGGCGTGAGATGATGGCCGTCTTGCCATAGCCGATGTTGCCCACCAGAACTACGCCGCGATTCATGCCGGAGTGGGCGGTTCGTAGGTAGGCGTCAATCTCCTGGAAGAGCCAATCACGGCCAGTAAACACAGAGTCCATGGTGATGCTGGGCACCTCGAAGAGCAGTGGCTTTAGTGCGATGTCCTGCAGTCTGTACGGAGCGAATCGCACTGGGGATGAAGAGAAAGTATAAACAATTCTGAATGTCTATGAGAAATACGCTCACACACACACACATGCACGCTCATGCACCCTCTCAAACCTCACAAACACACACAAATCCAAATGCATTTAAAAATCAATCAACAGGCACAGAAAGACACACATCTAGGGCCTTATGATTTACCTTGAAACCCAAAGTGGAACTGGAGACAAGTCAATAACATTCAACAAAAATATGTTATGTTGTTGTATTGATATGAATTGTTACGTTTTCTTTTGACTAAACTAACTTTAATTATATTTAATTATACATTTTAATTTAATTTAAATGTATTTTTTCCATTATCAATAAATATGCACTATATAATATAATATAATATAATATAATATAATATAATATAATATACGCAAACAAAAGCAGACAGAAGACCACACACAACTACTGCTACTCACAAGGGGACATTTCACACAGGACAGAAGGGACAGAGATTAGCCTGTGCAGGAACCCACACTTACGTGACTGTGACTGCCAGGCATGGCTGTTAGCGGAAGCTGAGACAGGCACAGACAAGCGACAGGAGAGAGAGAGAGAGAGAGAGAGAGAGAGAGAGAGAGAGAGAGAGAGAGAGAGAGAGAGAGAGAGAGAGAGAGAGAGAGAGAGAGAGAGAGAGAGAGAGAGAGAGAGAGAGAGAGAGAGAGAGAGAGAGAGAGAGAGAGAGAGAGAGAGAGAGAGAGAGAGAGAGAGAGAGAGAGAGAGAGAGAGAGAGAGAGAGAGAGAGAGAGAGAGAGAGAGAGAGAGAGAGAGAGAGAGAGAGAGAGAGAGAGAGAGAGAGAGAGAGAGAGAGAGAGAGAGAGAGAGAGAGAGAGAGAGAGAGAGAGGAGAGAGAGAGAGAGAGAGAGAGAGAGAGAGAGAGAGAGAGAGAGAGAGAGAGAGAGAGAGAGAGAGAGAGAGAGAGAGAGAGAGAGAGAGAGAGAGAGAGAGAGAGAGAGAGAGAGAGAGAGAGAGAGAGAGAGAGAGAGAGAGAGAGAGAGAGAGAGAGAGAGAGAGAGAGAGAGAGAGAGAGAGAGAGAGAGAGAGAGAGAGAGAGAGAGAGAGAGAGAGAGAGAGAGAGAGAGAGAGAGAGAGAGAGAGAGAGAGAGAGAGAGAGAGAGAGAGAGAGAGAGAGAGAGAGGAGAGAGAGAGAGAGAGAGAGAGAGAGAGAGAGAGAGAGAGAGAGAGAGAGAGAGAGAGAGAGAGAGAGAGAGAGAGAGAGAGAGAGAGAGAGAGAGAGAGAGAGAGAGAGAGAGAGAGAGAGAGAGAGAGAGAGGGAGAGAGAGAGAGAGAGAGAGAGAGAGAGAGAGAGAGAGAGAGAGAGAGAGAGAGAGAGAGAGAGAGAGAGGGAGAGAGAGAGAGAGAGAGAGAGAGAGAGAGAGAGAGAGAGAGAGAGAGAGAGAGAGAGAGAGAGAGAGAGAGAGAGAGAGAGAGAGAGAGAGAGAGAGAGAGAGAGAGAGAGAGAGAGAGAGAGAGAGAGAGAGAGAGAGAGAGAGAGAGAGAGAGAGAGAGAGAGAGAGAGAGAGAGAGAGAGAGAGAGAGAGAGAGAGAGAGAGAGAGAGAGAGAGAGAGAGAGAGAGAGAGAGAGAGAGAGAGAGAGAGAGAGAGAGAGAGAGAGAGACAGAGAGAGAGAGAGAGAGAGAGAGAGAGAGAGAGAGAGAGAGAGAGACAGAGAGAGAGAGAGAGAGAGAGAGAGAGAGAGAGAGAGAGAGAGAGAGAGAGAGAGAGAGAGAGAGAGAGAGAGAGAGAGAGAGAGAGAGAGAGAGAGAGAGAGAGAGAGAGAGAGAGAGAGAGAGAGAGAGAGAGAGAGAGAGAGAGAGAGAGAGAGAGAGAGAGAGAGAGAGAGAGAGAGAGAGAGAGAGAGAGAGAGAGAGAGAGAGAGAGAGAGAGAGAGAGAGAGAGAGAGAGAGAGAGAGAGAGAGAGAGAGAGAGAGAGAGAGAGAGAGAGAGAGAGAGAGAGAGAGAGAGAGAGAGAGAGAGAGAGAGAGAGAGAGAGAGAGAGAGAGAGAGAGGAGAGAGAGAGAGAGAGAGAGAGAGAGTAGACAGAGAGAGAGGGAGAGAGAGAGAGAGAGAGAGAGACAGGCAGAGAGAGAGAGAGAGAGAGAGAGAGAGAGAGAGAGAGAGAGAGAGAGAGAGAGAGAGAGAGAGAGAGAGAGAGAGAGAGAGAGAGAGAGAGAGAGAGAGAGAGAGAGAGAGAGAGAGAGAGAGAGAGAGAGAGAGAGAGAGAGAGAGAGAGAGAGAGAGAGAGAGAGAGAGAGAGAGAGAGAGAGAGAGAGAGAGAGAGAGAGAGAGAGAGAGAGAGAGAGAGAGAGAGAGAGAGAGAGAGAGAGAGAGAGAGAGAGAGAGAGAGAGAGAGAGAGAGAGAGAGAGAGAGAGAGAGAGAGAGAGAGAGAGAGAGAGAGAGAGAGAGAGAGAGAGAGAGAGAGAGAGAGAGAGAGAGAGAGAGAGAGAGAGAGAGAGAGAGAGAGAGAGAGAGAGAGAGAGAGAGAGAGAGAGAGAGAGAGAGAGAGAGAGAGAGAGAGAGAGAGAGAGAGAGAGAGAGAGAGAGACAGAGAGAGAGAGAGAGAGAGAGAGAGAGAGAGAGAGAGAGAGAGAGAGAGAGAGAGAGAGAGAGAGAGAGAGAGAGAGAGAGAGAGAGAGAGAGAGAGAGAGAGAGAGAGAGGAGAGAGAGAGAGAGAGAGAGAGAGAGAGAGAGAGAGAGAGAGAGAGAGAGAGACAGAGAGAGAGAGAGAGAGAGAGAGAGAGAGAGAGAGAGAGAGAGAGAGAGAGAGAGAGAGACAGAGAGAGAGAGAGAGAGAGAGAGAGAGAGAGAGAGAGAGAGAGAGAGAGAGAGAGAGAGAGAGAGAGAGAGAGAGAGAGAGAGAGAGAGAGAGAGAGAGAGAGAGAGAGAGAGAGAGAGAGAGAGAGAGAGAGAGAGAGAGAGAGAGAGAGAGAGAGAGAGAGAGAGAGAGAGAGAGAGAGAGAGAGAGAGAGAGAGAGAGAGAGAGAGAGAGAGAGAGAGAGAGAGAGAGAGAGAGAGAGAGAGAGAGAGAGAGAGAGAGAGAGAGAGAGAGAGAGAGAGAGAGAGAGAGAGAGAGAGAGAGAGAGAGAGAGAGAGAGAGAGAGAGAGAGAGAGAGAGAGAGAGAGAGAGAGAGAGAGAGAGAGAGAGAGAGAGAGAGAGAGAGAGAGAGAGAGAGAGAGAGAGAGAGAGAGAGAGAGAGAGAGAGAGAGAGAGAGAGAGAGAGAGAGAGAGAGAGAGAGAGAGAGAGAGAGAGAGAGAGAGAGAGAGAGAGAGAGAGAGAGAGAGAGAGAGAGAGAGAGAGAGAGAGAGAGAGAGAGAGAGAGAGAGAGAGAGAGAGAGAGAGAGAGAGAGAGAGAGAGAGAGAGAGAGAGAGAGAGAGAGAGAGAGAGAGAGAGAGAGAGAGAGAGAGAGAGAAGAGAGAGAGAGAGAGAGAGAGAGAGAGAGAGAGAGAGAGAGAGAGGAGAGAGAGAGAGAGAGAGAGAGAGAGAGAGAGAGAGAGAGAGAGAGAGAGAGAGGAGAGAGAGAGAGAGACAGAGAGAGAGAGAGAGAGAGAGAGAGAGAGAGAGAGAGAGAGAGAGAGAGAGAGAGAGAGAGAGAGAGAGAGAGAGAGAGAGAGAGAGAGAGAGAGAGAGAGAGAGAGAGAGAGAGAGAGAGAGAGAGAGAGAGAGAGAGAGAGAGAGAGAGAGAGAGAGAGAGAGAGAGAGAGAGAGAGAGAGAGAGAGAGAGAGAGAGAGAGAGAGAGAGAGAGAGAGAGAGAGAGAGAGAGAGAGAGAGAGAGAGAGAGAGAGAGAGAGAGAGAGAGAGAGAGAGAGAGAGAGAGAGAGAGAGAGAGAGAGAGAGAGAGAGAGAGAGAGAGAGAGAGAGAGAGAGAGAGAGAGAGAGAGAGAGAGAGGGAGAGAGAGAGAGAGAGAGAGAGAGGGAGAGAGAGAGAGAGAGAGAGGGAGAGAGAGGGAGAGAGCTTGCACTGAAAAAGCAAATCACTCAAAATAAAAAAATGGTGAGGACTTAAGGTGAGACGAGGAAACGTGATGATGTGAGAGATAGGCTAAACAGAAAAACGTCATTTTCCATAATTGTGATTACTGGCTAAGTCACATCTGCATTCAAGATCAAAAGTTTACACTTGTTACGTGGCAAATGCAAGTAAATGAAGGCTTTTTAAATGTTGAGAGTGATAGTCTGACCATCTCTTGCTCTGATCTTTCCCAATGCGTCAATAAGGGGACAAACATGATATTTTCAATTTTCAACGCATTAATGCCTGATAAATTAAAATTGGCCTAGCTAATTAGCCTAGTGGTCCTGACTAGATTACAGCTTACAAACTGATATCCTGAACATTCACAGGTACTTCTTCATCAACACCAAACCACAAATGTGCTTAATTCATATCAACAAGTATGAGATATTGAGTTCAGTACACTCTAAAAAATGCTGGGTTAAAAACAACCTAAGTTGTGTTGAAAATGGACTAACCCAGCAATTGGGTTGCTTTAACCTAGTGAATGGGTCGTTTTAACCCAGCGGTTGGGTTAAATGTTTGCTTAAGACAACCCAATCGCTGGGTTAAAACAACCCAATTGCTGGGTTAAAATAACCCAACCACTGGGTTAAAGCAACCCAATTGCTGGGTTAGTCCATTTTCACCCCAACTTAGGTTGTTTTTAACCCAGCATTTTTTAGAGTGTACCCTTTGGGGTACATGTACATGGTAAAATAATATGATAATTAAATACGGTGGTTTACTGTAACATAGTACTTACATACAAACAGATAAACACACACATGAAGACACTGTGGATAATTGTCAGAGTACTTCAAATCAAGCGTCTGGTTTAACGATCAGTCATGACAGTAAATACCTCACATGGAGTGCTAGTAATCCATTTAAGAGGTTAAATAAGCCGTTTCTCACACACAGAAGGCTAATCATGGTGACAAGTAGAGATAGTGTTGCATTGAGAGGGGTGGCGCACAAAGTGGTGTAGTTATGTTACTTTAAAGGAATGTTATGTGTTTAATACAAGTTAAGCTTTACCGACCGCATAACATAGCATAATGTTCACTGCCAGTGAAAAAATTATTCAAATCACCTCTCAGTTTTTTAAGTGTTCGGTGTTCCAATATGTAAAAAAAAAAACAACATAATTTTTTTCCCTCTGTACATCTTCTGTATTTCAAAGCTTAGAGTCTTAAAAGAAACTAATACTTTTATTTGGCAAGGACACATTAAATTGATCAAAAGTGACAGCAAAAACATTTACACTCACCTAAAGGATTATTAGGAACACCATACTAATACTGTGTTTGACCCCCTTTCGCCTTCAGAACTGCCTTAATTCTACGTGGCATTGATTCAACAAGGTGCTGAAAGCATTCTTTAGAAATGTTGGCCCATATTGATAGGATAGCATCTTGCAGTTGATGGAGATTTGTGGGATGCACATCCAGGGCACGAAGCTCCCGTTCCACCACATCCCAAAGATGCTCTATTGGGTTGAGATCTGGTGACTGTGGGGGCCATTTTAGTACAGTGAACTCATTGTCATGTTCAAGAAACCAATTTGAAATGATTCGAGCTTTGTGACATGGTGCATTATCCTGCTGGAAGTAGCCATCAGAGAATGGGTACATGGTGGTCATAAAGGATGGACATGGTCAGAAACAATGCTCAGGTAGGCCGTGGCATTTAAACGATGCCCAATTGGCACTAAGGGGCCTAAAGTGTGCCAAGAAAACATCCCCACACCATTACACCACCACCACCAGCCTGCACAGTGGTAACAAGGCATGATGGATCCATGTTCTCATTCTGTTTACGCCAAATTCTGACTCTACCATCTGAATGTCTCAACAGAAATCGAGACTCATCAGACCAGGCAACATTTTTCCAGTCTTCAACTGTCCAATTTTGGTGAGCTCATGCAAATTGTAGCCTCTTTTTCTATTTGTAGTGGAGATGAGTGGTACCCGTGGGTCTTCTGCTGTTGTAGCCCATCCGCCTCAAGGTTGTGCGTGTTGTGGCTTCACAAATGCTTTGCTGCATACCTCGGTTGTAACGAGTGGTTATTTCAGTCAAAGTTGCTCTTCTATCAGCTTGAATCGGTCGGCTCATTCTCCTCTGACCTCTAGCATCAACAAGGCATTTTCGCCCACAGGACTGCCGCATACTGGATGTTTTTCCCTTTTCACATCATTCTTTGTAAACCCTAGAAATGGTTGTGCGTGAAAATCCCAGTAACTGAGCAGATTGTGAAATACTCAGACCGGCCCGTCTGGCACTAACAACCATGCCACACTCAAAATGGCTTAAATCACCTTTCTTTCCCATTCTGACATTCAGTTTGGAGTTCAGGAGATTGTCTTGACCAGGACCACACCCCTAAATGCATTGAAGCAACTGCCATGTGATTGATTGGTTGATTAGATAATTGCATTCATGAGAAATTGAACAGGTGTTCCTAATAATCCTTTAGGTGAGTGTATAATGTAACAAAAGATTTCTATTTCAAATAAAGGCTGCTCCTCTGAACCTTCTATTCATCAAGGAATCATAAAAAAAAAATATCACGGTTTCCACAAAAATATGAAGCTGCACAGCTGTTTTCAACATTGATAATAAATCAGCATATTAGACTGATTTCTGAAGGATCATGTGACACTGAAGACTGGAGTAATGATGCTGAAAATTCAGCTTTGATCACAGGAGTAAATTACATTTTAACACATATTCAAATAGAAAACCATCATTTTTAAATTGCAATAATATTTCAAAATATTACAGTTTTAGCTGTATTTTGTGAAATACACTATATTGCTAAAAGTTTTGGGACGCCTGCCTTTACATGCACATGAACTTTAATGAAATCCCATTCTTAATCTGTAGGGTTTAATATGGAGTTGGCCCACCCTTTGCAGCTCTAACAGCTTCAACACTTCTGGGAAGGCTTTCCACAAGGTTGATGCGCAAGGGGCCATCCCCAAACTGTTGACATCCCCAAAAGTGGCAGCGTGCTTTACACCACTGCACCCCACGCTTTGCATTGCACTTGGTGATGTAAGGTTTGGATGAGCTGCTCGGCCATGGAAACCCATTCCATGAAGCTCTCTACACACTGTTCTTGAGCTAATCTGAAGGCTACAGAAGTTTGGAGGTCTGTAGCTATTGACTCTGTAGAAAGTTGGTGACTTCTGCGCACTGTATCCCTCAGCATGTGCTGACCCCGCTCTGTGATTTTACGTGGCCTATCACTTCATGGCTGAGTTGCTGTTGTTCCCAATTGCTTCCACTTTGTTATAATCCCACTAACAGTTGACCGTGGAATATTTAGTAGTGAGGAAATTTCAGGAATGGACTATTACGGTACCACGCTTGAGTTCACTGAGCTCCTGAAAGCGACCCATTCTTTCACAAATTGTTGCCCCGTTAATTACATTATAATTATATAGCAATTTCATAGTTTTTTTTTGGTGAGTGTGTGTGTGTGTGTAATGTTTGTGGCAAAAACATGTCTCAGATGTTGGGCTTTTAACCATCAGTTGCTGTCAGGACGATGGTTCCTCGAGGCACTGTTTAATAATAAGTTGTATCATATTATGAGAGTCACCTTTGTGTTCTCTCTCCTGATTGCGATCCGGATGCAGTGAGCTATTTTAATTATTCACCAGGTGAGAGTGGCTCAGCAGACCAGCAGGCGTAACACAGTCCAGCGTCACTGAGTGTGTGTGTGTGAGTGTGTGTGAGAGTGTGTGTGTGAGGGTGTGTGTGTGTACGTCTGGGGAACTGGAGGATTTGAGGTCACGCCAAGGCCCTGGATTCCTCATTAGCTGATGAAGATAAAGCGTGAGGGTGAGCATGTGAGCCGAGATGTGTCCTCCTCACCCAGCGGACATCAACAGAGGCCTGTTAAATCAGTTTCTACTTTTTATCTGAGTGCATTTAGCACTACAAAAAAATATTTAGGCCTAAATTTAAGATTTATGTATTTAAATTGCATATTGTCGCTGTCGGGCAGAAACCTCGTATATCCATATATCTCCATATTTTGTATTTGAGGAGTGGAGAAGAGTGTCTAAGTCTATCACTTGTCATTGAGTCATAGCCAATACTGTCTTAAATAGCCTGTGCGTAGCAGCGTTGTCTTTAATAACATGGGATTTTGGCCAAATTACAGAAAATACAGAAAAAAGAAAAACTGATTGACCGCATAGCCACAGTAAACTTTATAACCTGTAAGTTGATGAAAACATAATATGATGCATTTACTACCTCAGAAGTGGGCATTCGAATGATGGACAAAACACACATATCCAAAATTCTCAGAAAAATTCATAACTCCATTTGAAGCTTGATTTTGGTAATATGTTAATCATATGATGACACGTGCAAGTGTCCGACTAGATATAAAGCAACATCAACTTTGAAAATGCGGTGTTATTATTTATTATTTTAAAAATACCGCGTTTTTGGAGGTTTCCACCCGACAGCGATGATGTAAAATAATCCATCCATTTGGATTACACAGCTTTAACGTAAACAAATTAATAAACTTAATGTGATGCATATTTCTGCACTCCAAAAAATCATGTCATAGTTTATTTTAACCATTATTAACTAATTAAATTGCATCTATTTAAATAATCTGTAACACTTTAGTTTAGGGTCCAATTCTCACTATTAAAATTGCTTATTAGCATGCATATACTAGGATATTGGCTGTTTATTAATACTTATAAAGCACATATTAATGCCTTATTCTGCATGACCATATTCTACATCCCATAATCACCCAATACCTAAACTCAACAACTACCTTACTAACTATTAATAAGATGTAATTAGGAGTTTATTGAGGCAAAAGTCATAGTTAACAGAGAGAATTGTTCCTAAACTAAAGTGTGACGCAACAATCATATTTTCTAAATGCATTTATTCAAATTGCTTAAAATCAATGTAAATTTGTTCATTGTAAAACAATTACATTTATTCAGTTAAAAAGTATGAGCATACTGTGAAACAAACAATATTCAGGTGACATGTATGAGATTGAAACAAATTGGATTTATTGATGATAAATATATAAAGCTGGTTATTGTGTATTTAAAACACACGTTCAGTTTATTAATACTATTACATTAAACTTACCCTTTTCATTTATGTATGACTGACAGATATGCATCATATTATGTTTATTTTAAAGCTGTGCAATCCAAATGAATGGACATTTTCTAAGCAATAATTGTTTTGAGTGTAGAGGTTGAACGCAGCATCTCAGCAGACACACTGACAGTAATACACAGAGACAGAGGGTAGATGGGGATGCAGCCCTGCCTTCAGTACAGACACTCGTAGTGGAAGTCAATGAGACAGACGAAGAAAAGCTACGCCAGAAGAATGAGAGAATGAGGCTAAACTGGGATCTATGGACACTTTTTGACATCAAACCAAATATATTTGTGAGTTGGCATCCATGCACAGGATCAGGGTGATATGAATCAAAGCTAAGCAGCTGGAGGCTGATGCTCACCTCGCAGGTCCTGCCCGGAGCGGCCCGCGGATGTGTTCTGTCGGGGCATCCGCAGGGAGGTGCGCAGGGGGGCGTGTCTCTGCTCATCCAAGTAGGCCAAGTCCTCCAGGTGGGCCGAACTGGTGGCTAATGGGACACATAATGAGAGGACATAAAAAAGACAAGGATGAAGTTGAGCTCATCTGATGTACCTACGACAAGCATTATTATAACTATTTCTATAGCACTCAGAATGTATGCATTGTACAATGATGCTTACAAACAGTTTGTCTCATCCAAGTTTTCTTGAAATGCACAGTCTGAATCTGATAAAATCCCAGATTCACAGTACGAAGATGACCACAGTGGCATCTAAATGATCCTTTTCCGTTACCCACAAAAGTCTGATTAAATCCGGATCAGGAAGAGAGAAGGTTTGAAGTTGCCAATGTGAACACTACATTTATCCGTCATTCCAGGACTGTCCGTTTTGGTGTAAAATCGTTCCAAGCCTCTGTCTAAACACTTGTGGTGGAACTTCTCCATTTCAGTCCTACTGTGTTGGATAACAAAGACTTGTCTGGTGTTAACCGAGCATGTCTAGTTCTGCTCTGACTGGACTGAATGTGTGCACATGAGGGCTGACTGGAGATGACTGAGAATCATGGGAAGAGAGCTGGGCGAGAACTCTTCTGTATATGGGGTGAGTGCAGCAGCTGGGAATTTTGGGGAGGGGTTGAAGTGGAGTCAGAACGGCTAACAGAAAGATCCTGCCAGCCAGCCAGGACGGGATTGGTGGGAGGAGGAGCCGGGCGGATCTGGCCAATGTTACTAACAATTAGTGAAACCAGTCAACAAGGCAATTATCCATTCCTAGAATTCTGTTATAATATACTCCCTTTCATATCATTATTAACCCATATGCCATTAAAGGGATAGTTCACAAAAAAATAAAGACCTTCTGAAGCAAAGTGACATGTTTGTGTAAGACATGTGTTGAATACAAAGGCGAGTTCACAAATTCGCAATCATGTTTGCTCTGTGTAAGTGAGCGGTGGTACTGATTGCACATTTGACCAGATTTGTCAATGACGCTCAGGATCTACTGCACACCAAATGCACATTGTTCAGTCAGTCATCTCTCCTTACTACCTTCATGTGATGAGTGACAACCGCAGCAAGCCTAACTCGCTTTAGGCACATCCCTCATTATTAGTATTATTATTGTCATTATTAAGCATATTTTCATTGCATCATGTAAGAATCATGACAGGCCTAGTCATTACTGTAGCTCAAACCCATCTGAGACATACAGCACAGGTGATTTTCTGAGAGACTTTTGCCGTCTTTTGAGAGGCAGTTTGTGTTATTTTGAGTTCAATGGTTATTTTTGACAGCGCATGTTCCACAGCGCTCAAGGAGTCTTCATAGAATGACTTTGTGCTAGTGGATGTCTTATTGTGAGTGGATCAGATGAAATAGAAAGGGTTCTCTACACACACACACACACACACACACACACACACACACACACACACACACACACACACACACACACACACACACAAACAAAACATCATTTTGAAATTGATTTCGGGTGTGCTTTTGTGTGTTATCATGTGTGCTTGTGTGTATATGACCAGACAGCCTTGTTCTGAGATAATACTTTGAAATTGAGTTTGGTGTGTGTGTGAGTGTGTGTGTGTGTGTGTGTGTGTGTGTGTGTGTGTGTGTGAGTGTGTGTGTGTGCTGTGTGTGTGTGTGTGTGTGTGTGTGTGTGTGTGTGTGTGTGTGTGTGTGCGCGCGTGTGTGTGTGTGTGCGCAGTGCCACAGGTGCATCTTATTCCAGGAAACTGCAGGTGGACGAATTTGATTTGAATTTGATGTTGCTTTCAGTGAGACTGGAAAACAAGCAATTACAGCAGCCTTAGAATCGAATTAAAGATGTTCGTTCTCACGAGGACCTTCCAGTGCATTAAAATCGAGCTGAGTCAGGTTGAGCTGCCCTTATTGGACCAGTTAGAGTCTTATTACGCAATAAGGGAAATACAAATGCAACAGAAATGAATCCAGCCAAGCAACACAGCCTGACTTCGTTCGGCCAGAGATAAATAGTTCACCTAATAATGAAGGTTTTGTCATCATTTATTCTCTATCATGTCATTCTAAACATGGAACACAAAAGAAAATATCAGGCTGACATTGAAAGTTAATAGGGACAGAAATGTCAAAACACTATCAAAAAGTAGTCCATGCAAATTGTACACTACACTAAAAATATTCTGAAGCCATATAGTAACTTTATGGCAATAACGATTTATCTTGAAGCACTACTGTTCAAAATGTCTTATGCTTATCAAGGCTGCAGCAAAAATACAGTAAGTCAGTAATATTGTGAAATATTAATACAATTTAAATGTAATTTATTCCTATCCTCCAGTCTTCAGTGTCACATGATCCTTCAGAAATCATTCTAATATGCTGATTTGCTGCTCAAGAAACATTTATTATTACTATTAATGTTGAAACCTTGTTTTTCTGCATGAAACTGTGATTAATTTCTTATTGCAGGATTCTTTATTAAATAGAAAGCTAAAAAAAAACAGCATTTATTTAAAATATACATTTTATGAATGTCTTTACTGTCAGTTTTGATCAGCTTAATGTGTCCTTGCTGAATAAAAGTGTTTTTTTTTTGGTTTTTTTAAATGGTCTGTTAGATCTCATAAGGCATTTTGATGATTTGTAATAAAGTGCAAATAAAGACATTTGAATGTCATTTTTGGTCTTCAGTCCCCATTCACTTTCATTGTATGGAAAAGAGCAGCCAGGACATCCTGCTAAACATCTCCTTCTGTGTTCCACAGGCGACAGGGATTGGAGTGATATGATATGATACACTTTATTTTAAGGTGACTTCAGATAATTACACCTAACTAACTAACTAACTAAACCTAAACCAAACCCTAACAGTAGCTCTATTATAAGGACATTTAAGTTCATTAATATTACTCAGTACTTATTTGAGTAAACACAATTTAAAAAAAAAGTGTAACCTTCTTTTTTATGTGGACTAGCCCTTTAAGCTCAGGTTTTATTGTGTTACGTCACACCTGCATCTCCATTCTTTCTTTTTATCCTCTTCTAGAAACCTGTAATTAGGACGCTCACATGTCTTCAGTATCTCTCCTTTCAGCTCCACTCCACACAATACCTCGACAACATTACATAATCTACAATCTGCACTCCTCCGGTTCCATTCACACCTCCTCAACTCCCCAGTTCCTCCGTTCCTCTCTCTGACGGTTTGAGCTGGTTAAAGCCTGCAGCTTTGATCTCCTCCGCCGCGGGAGCTCAGCCAATCCGCAGCCGGCATTCTCCTCTCCCTTCATCTCATCTCCATCCACTCACCCATAATCCCTTGCCTTACCATTATCATTACACCTATTTTTCTTTCATCCACCTCTTCTTCTTTCTCTGTCCTCCTTTTTATTAATTCCTCATTACATCATTTGGGTTGATAGTGAGTATTTTCTCACTCTCCGTTTCACTGAGATCATCACTTACCTCAGTACATTATTTATATCATTGCCCTTTCATCTTTTTTTTCAGACTTTCATTTTTTCCTCCTACACATCTCTCGTTCGGACTGGATTTGTTTTCTAAGCAATTATTAAGCGAGGATTACATGTACTGATATGGATGATCTCTGTACACGGCAAAAAATGTTTTTCTTACTCAGTATTTTTTGCCATGTTTCCTGTACAAATATCAAAACGTTCTTAAATCAAGATACGTTCACTTGAGAAGCAAAATTACTTTAAGTGGACCTATTATGCCCTTTTAGAAAGGCTTGATTTTGTTTTTGGGTTTTCATTCTTTAATGTTCGAAAAACACATTATTTTCCCCATATTCTCCATTTTTGCAGCTCCTCTCTTCCCAGTCTGTCAGTAACGCTCTGTTTAGTTCCTGTCTATATGAAGCCCCTCCTTCTGCAAAGCACAGTGTGCTCTGATTGGTCAGCTGGACCAGTGTTTTGTGATTGGCTTCCAGTGTGTTTGGGAAATACATGTTCTCTCATGAGAGCATGACCACATCGGCGCGTTGTTCATCTTGCCTGGCCGGTAACCGCGGCAACGCGACTCCGCCAAGTGGCGCGTTAGAGGAAATTACTCAGAGCAGCAACAATCACGTGATCTCTGTCTCGGAGGATGAAGTTCGGAGAGCACTCAAGCGTGTGGACGTCAGGAAAGCTGCTGGGCCGGATGGTATTTCAGGTCGTGTTCTGCGGTCCTGTGCTGATCAGCTCACCGGGTTGTTTACATCTATCTTTAATGAGTCCCTCGCTACATCTGTGGTCCCCACCTCCTTCAAAAAATCCACCATCATCCCTGTCCCTAAGAACAGTAAACCCTCTTGCCTAAATGACTATCGTCCAGTGGCTCTCACGTCTATAGTCATGAAGGTCTTTGAGAGACTCATTAAAAACACCATTTGCGCCTTCATTCCTGACACTTTGGACCCTCTTCAGTTTGCCTATCGTCCCAATAGATCGACTGAAGATGCCATCTCTCATGTCCTCCACTCCTCCCTCACTCACATCGACAGCAAAAGTGGGAACTACGTAAGACTGCTATTTATTGACTATAGCTCAGCCTTTAACACCATAGTTCCCACCAAGCTAACCTCCAAACTCCTGGATCTCGGCCTGAATCCTTCTCTCTGCCACTGGATTGAGGACTTCCTCACTGGCAGGCCTCAGGTGGTGAGAATAGGCCAGTCCACCTCCACCTCCATCACCCTGAGTGTGGGAGCTCCACAGGGCTGTGTCCTGAGCCCCTGCTCTACTCTCTCTACACGCATGACTGTTTGTCCACACACAGCTCCACCTCTATCATCAAATTTGCTGATGATACTGTTGTCCTGGGCCTCATTTCCAACAACAATGAGACGGCATACTTGGACGAGGTGGAGCATCTAACAGCATGGTGCCAGGACAACTGTCTCTCTCTGAATGTTGGCAAGACCAAAGAAATGATTGTGGACTTCAGGAAGAGACAGCAACGGACATACTCCCCCTCATGATCAGCGGGTCACCAGTAGAGAGAGTGAGCAGCTTCAAGTACCTGGGAGTAAACATCTCCGAGGACCTGACCTGGACTGCTCACATTCAGACACAGGTGAAAAAGCCAGGCAAAGACTGTACCACCTGCGCCAGCTGAGGAAATTCAGGGTTTCACCAGCTATCCTGAAAACTTTCTATTTAGGGGCGATAGAAAGTGTTTTAACTCAGTGCATCACAGCGTGGTATGGGAACAGCACCAGTCATGACCGCAAAGCCCTGCAAAGAGTCGGCGCTTATCCGAGCGTATCTCAGGGTCAGCTCTCCCGTCTCTGCAGGACGTCTACACCAAACGCTGCAAAGGTAGAGCTACCAAGATCATCAAGGACTCTAATCACCCTGCAAACCCTCATTTCACGCTGCTACCATCTGGTAGCGCTTCGAGAAGCCTGATGGCCAAAACTGAGAGACTCAGGAGGAGCTTCTTCCCCAGGCCATCAGACTCCTGAACTCAGTCACTTAACATCACGTGACTTCACGCCAGGATAAACATCGATACACTGACATTGCACTGCACTTTCTGTTCTCGTTGTTACTGTGTAACAACCTGTCATAAACCTGTTTGCACATTATACTCTTTATACATTTGTTAACCACATATTTATAAGTCTACAGTTTACTCACTGCAAAGTCTACTTCAATTATTTTATTCCACTTTATCCTTATTTGTTACCTTTTTTTTTCTCTTGACTTGATTATTTATAATTCTACAGATATAGATATATATATATATATATATATATATATATATATATATATATATATATATATATATATATATATATATATATAGATAGTACTTTTTTTATATCCTATTTCTATTATAATTTCTTCCTTGTGTTTTTAACTGTGAATTTGCACTGTCCATGGAGCGGACCTGTTTACATTTCACTGCCGGTTGTATATTCTGTATATAACTGTGTATGTGACAAATAAAACTCTTGAATCTTGCCTTTTTTATATGGGCTTGAGTGTTCAGCACACCGTGTGCCATCTCACTCATTTAAAATGAAGATGATGCTGAGATTCCCACTATAATAGTGGGTGCTCATGCTGAATCAGATTCATACTTGACAGCCATGCCTTCCCGGGTGGCTGAGGCGTAGTGCAACACGTAAATCACCTTGCCCGCCCCTTTGCCTTTTCCCCGGATGTGCATTGGAAAACTTTGGCCAAGAAAGGCAGCAGGTTACGGCCAATCTTGGATCTGCGGTGGTTCTTGAATCGGTCCCTTCACAGGCTGCCGTTTAGAGTGCTAACGCAGAAACACATCTTCAGGTGCATCCGTCCCCAAGATTGGTTTGTAGCGATCGACCTGAAGGACGTGTACTTTCATGTCTCGATTCTCCCTCGACACAGACTGTTCCTACGCTTTGCGTTCGAGGGACGGGCATATCAGTACATAGTCCTACTCTTCGGGCACCTCAGCCGGTTGGGACTTTGGGTCAACTGGGAAAAGAGCAAACTCTGCCCCGTGCAGAGGATCTGTTTTCTCGGTATGGAACTGGACTCGGACGCCTCATCCACCGGCTGGGGGGCCATGTACAACAGGCTTGCAGTTTCGGGTCTGTGGACGGGCCCTCAACTGCAATGGCATATCAATTGCCTCGAGTTGTTAGTAGTTCGTCTTGTGCTGGGCTGCCTCAAAGGGCAGCTATGAGGCAAGCACGTTCTGGTCTATACGGACAACACTGCGGCCATTGCGTACATCAACAAACAGGGTGGTCTACGCTCCCATCACATGTCACAACTCGCCCGCCATCTCCTCTCCATGTCTGGTCCCTGAACGGGACGTGGAGGTTCTAGGGACTTCTGTATGTTGCACTGCCCACGGCCAGTCCATACATGTATATTCCACATGATACCTCCCTATGGGCAGGATGTGGCTTCCTCAGCGGCTCCCTGGGCACGCTTTCCCAGCGTTATCCAATCCTCTGCTGAGTGGGTCTTGCGGAACAGCAGCAGTGACTCTCCTGCGTGAGTTTTCCTGCCCGGAACAGATGGGGTCTGAGGGACTTTCGCGGGGCACTGGATGTGGTAGTAACTGTGGCGTTTTCCAAAGGGATCCTAATTCGTCTGTGACGTCCGATGTATGTCGAACGTGAACGACTGAAAGGGAACGTCTCGGTTATGTATGGTAACCCTTGTTCCCTGAAGGAGGGAACGGAGATGTATGTCCCGTCGCCACAGTTTCTGTACCATCACTGCATGGCCAAGTCACTAGTTCGGCTCCTCAGTGAAAAACAAATGTGCGCTGCATCCGCTTCTGCTTTATACCCGCGGTGCGGGGTGGAGTGCGAGATGCAAATCTCGCACGCCAATGGCCATTGGCCTGTTCTCTCAAAGCTGATAGGGGGCTCCCAGAAGTGATCCCAATTCGTACTCCTTTCCCTCCTTCAGGGAACGAGGGTTACCATACATAACCGAGACGTTTCTCTTACGGCGCTCAACTCTCCTTTTGGAGGCCGATGGGAGTCCACAAACACACATTAGTATTATTTCAGCTCGCTTGGATACTATTAGGTTACATCAAATCTGCGTTACCACAGGCATTGAAAAGACATCTAGACGGCCACCGTGGAGATTTGCCTCATTGTGATTCTATGACTGACTGATGTAAAAGACACGTTACGATACATGTTTAATGAGTACATCTGCTCCCACGATCCCTAGCTGCACTCCATGCACTGAATAAACAATCATCGCTGTCTGTGACCTAGACAAACTAATGTGCTTTCTACAGTTCTGATATATTTACTCACCCTCATGTCATGTCAAACCTTGATGACTTTCTTTCTTCCTTGGAGTAAAATAGGTGAATTTTTTAAAAACAACCTGGACTCTTTTTTTCCATATAGTGAAAGTGAATGGTGACTGGAGCTGTCAAGCTCGAAATTGACAAAAAAACATCATGCAAATCTATCATAAGTCATCTATGCGACTTGTATGCTATATGGTATTTATATGCTATATGGTAACCAATGGTATCAAATGGTGTCGACATGTCAT
This sequence comes from Paracanthobrama guichenoti, assembly GCA_018749465.1. Lineage (NCBI taxonomy): Eukaryota > Metazoa > Chordata > Actinopteri > Cypriniformes > Gobionidae > Paracanthobrama > Paracanthobrama guichenoti. The sequence goes on from CM031954.1 coordinate 22,637,178, forward strand.
TTTTGAAGTCCATATGACTTCTGTAGCCAATTTTTCAAAACATCAGTGGAAGGGAACATTAATGACTGAATGAATAATGACTTCATCCACTTCTCAATGACCATCTACGCTCCATCAAGTCATATGGACCAACTCACATGCTAATTTTAAGGTGTTTTTTGTCATTTTGGAGCTTGACAACCCCAGTCCCGGATGATATTTTATTATAAGCAAAGAGCAGTCAGGATATTCTTCAAAATTCTTCACTTTTTGTGTTACACAAAACATAATGGATGAGTAAATAATGACAGTTTTTTTTGTTTTTAAGTTTAGCTGTTGAATGATTAAAGGATGTAGAATATGGTCATGCAGAATAAGGCATTAATATGAGCTTTATAAGTATTAATAAACTGGCAATAGCCTAGTATATGCATGCTAACAAGCATCTTTAATAGTGAGAATTGGACCCTAAACTAAAGTGTATGTCATTAAAAACAAATATTTCCTCCAGATATCACTTTTTGTCATTTTTGAGCTTGACAACCCCAGTATTCATTCAATTTATTATATTAAAATAGTGTCCAGGATATTCTTCAAAGAGTCACCTTTTCTGTTACACAGTATAAAGTTGTATGGGTGTGAAACGCATGAGAATGAGTAAATAATGACAGCACTGCCATTTTAACTAAATATGACAAATATTCTGGTACAATGAAAAGAAAAATTCATATTTAGATCATATAGTATGTTTGTGAGGCCGTTCTAAACAGCTCGCCACAGTCAGATTTGCAAAACGGTTAACGCCGCTGCCAGAGTTGGACGGTTTTTCAGAGCAACTGCATCACTCCTGATCACTGAGCGTGAATACCAGCCGTTTCCTCCATTAAGAAATAATCTTTTATATCACTTGCCCTTTTGAGAGCCACTTTCTTTTGAGATAACCATAACTCACTGCTTCCTCTCTCCTAAAAAAGGTTCTTCTCATAAATACAACAATGCTGATTACTTGGACAATAACACAATCAGCCAGGAATGAAGAGGCGCTGAGTTATATAAGAGACATATCAACATCATCAGACAGATTTAGCTTTTACTTGAGGGAGCTGTATTCCAGAAGACTCATCATTATTGCCGCTATTAGACGCCTCTTATCTCCTGTTAACGCCATCCCGGCAGTGCAGAGCTAAAACATATAGTCCATGACCCGGGCTGATTCCATCACTAACTGCAATTTGATGGCAATGAGCGGCTGTGAGCGAACACACTTGTATGATTGAGTTGAGCTGGAGCTGCTCTGAAGCTGTAATGGTGTTACCGGATTGGACACTGGAGAGTGCATTAACCTGGACTCCAGGGTTGTGAGCCATTCAGAATGAATCAACAATGCCTTTTAAATTCCTTATGAATTAAATATAAGGACGTTGAATGACATTTAAAGAAACATTTCATTTTTCAGCACGTATTACCCATACAAATGTGAGCTATATAAAAAAATGCAAGCTATATAAAACAATAACAAAAGTAATAGATTTTATATATATATATATATATATATATATATATATATATATATATATATATATATATATATATATATATATATATATATATATATACACACACACACATAATCATACATTTGTAAATTTAAATATTAAAAACTATGTAAAATTTTATACATAATACACACACATGCATGTATATATTTATGAAGAATGTGTTATATTTATATATAAAGTATTTATATACATGCAAATATTTTGGATGCGATTAGTCGCAATTAATCATTTGACAGCCCTAATATATATATATATATTAACATTAAGTATTCATAAAATAAGTCGTTTTATAGGTTGCATTTCAAGTATTTATTATTCAGCAGTATTTATTACTAATAAATAATTGTAATACGAATAATAAATACCACAACAATAATAAATAAGTGCAACCTATAAACATAGTTTACATATTTTATGAATATTTCATTACATTTAATGAATTAACTCTCATTTTATGAACAAAGACAGAAAGCCTGTTTTTGTGTAATTTGTTGTTGTGTGACTGATTCCTTTCAGTCCAATTCAACATCCTGTGGTTTGTGGTTAAAGGTGCACTATGTAACTTTTGGCCCTCTAACCGTTAAAAACAAAACTGCATGCATTTTACGGAAGAACATTGTTTTGGTTGTGCTTCGGCTCTGCGTGACTGTGCAGATGAATATGGTTATTCTTCTGCTCATAAAACATTCACTAGTAGGATTAAGAGATCTAACCAGTTTATATAGAAAGGATCTTATTCTCAAGATGACGAGCTGATGTTACTGTAGCTTTACCTATTCATAGAAAATAAATAAAATAAATTCCACCACAGCGCTACAACAACCATAATGAAATGGCCCTTCACAACAAATTATGCTTTACAATCAACTCTGTTAGAGCGATATGGCAATATGGTACCACTTTAGTTTAGGGTCCAATTCTCACTATTAAAGATGCTTGTTAGCATGCATATACTAGGCTATTGCCAGTTTATTAATACTTATAAAGCTCATATTAATGCCTTATTCTGCATGACCATATTCTACATCCTTTAATCATTCAACAGCTAAACTTAAAAACTACCTTATTAACCATTAATAAGAAGTTTATTGAGGCAAAAGTCATAGTTAATAATGAGAATTGGACCCTAAACTAAAGTGTGCTTATATTCTGAATGTTCCCTAGTGATCAACATGACGTTCAAATATCTGTTGTTGTGTTTGGGATTTGCCGCAGGAAGCTGTTCCCAAAGCAGCGGGATTGTTATGTGCTTCGAGTGGCACAACAGGAAATCACAATCATGATTGATAAAGAGATGAACAACAGCACACAAACATCTACAACCAGAGGAGGCGGGGCTTAAGACTCACCTGCCACTGAGTTAGGGCGGGGCATGAGGTAGAGTGGGGTGGGGTGAGAGGAATAGTGGGCGGAGCTGGGCTCAGGGATCTTGTTGAGGCTGTAGGTGGAGGCGGCCATGTTCTCGTCCACGCGGTACAGGCTGGAGTCCAGAGTGGATCTGTGTGAGTGCCAGAGCTTCAGGCTGCTGCCTCGAGAGCCATCGCCGTGCTTCCCGCTCCTGTCCACCGGCTCAGAGTAACTGGTCAGGGTGGCTGGGGAAAGGGGTGGGGTGAAGGAGAGGAGCTGTCAAGATTTGTGCTCCTTACAGTTCACGTGTTTTGTTTTTTTTGTGTAAAGTTGCGACAAGAAAATTCTGTTAGAAAGGATAATTTCCCTGGAGGAGCTGGATTTGAATATACTGTATGAAAATGGATTGCACCAATTAAGCTCTTGCAGAACTGCTCAGATTTGCAAGCATCATTTGTCTTAAGATAAGCTTTAGAGCCTCAAATATACTGGTAGCACTTTTCATTAAGGGTTCATTTATTAACATTAGTTAACTACAATACTTCACATGAATGGTAATGTTAATTTCAACATTTACTAATATATTGTTACAGTGGCATATTATGGCATTTTAAAGATTCCTAATGTTGTTTTGGAGTCTCCTGCAATAAGTTTACACGCATCCAAAAAACACTTTCTCACATTGCACATCACCCTATTTCTCAAAGAGTCTAAAAATGGTTTGTTTGAAGATTCAGTCTCTCTTAACCCCTCCTTACCGTCAGTATACCTTGCTCTGATTGGTCAGATGACCCAGTCTGTTGTGATTGGTCGACCGCTTAAAGAGTGTGTCAGAAACGAAACGCCTATTACCATATCTGAATCAAAAGTTTTTGTTAATATTATTTAATGGACCTGAGCAAACATGTACTAACTATGAACAGCTGCATTTTTATTAACTAATATTAAAAAAGATAAATACATATTGTAAGGGACCTAATTGTAAAGTGTTTACAGCTAAAGTGTGTCATTTTTGCACCACTAATGGCAGCAAGTGGAATTGCATTTTTGTTTCAGTGCATTATCCGAGCACGCGTAGTGCACAACACCACATTGCATTTTTCAGTGTGAACACACTAATTCAGAGACCTGGAGGACAAAATAGCCATGGCCTGTCAGTTTTACATCCGTTTCAAGCATGCCTATTTAGATCATCTCTCAAAAGAAGAAAAAAATAGATGTAGATGTGAACAAACTGCAAGTATTGGCCACTTGCGATCAACATACAGCCCCGCTGCACTTAAAACAGCAGGGCATTCTAAAACACTTGATGTGAATTTTTTTTATGTGGCTTAATGCATTAAGATGGCGATATTAGAAGATCAAATTCAGTTAGGGTTGCCACTCATCCCGTGAAATATAGAGTCGTCCCGCATTTACAGGCAAAATGATGCATCCCGTATCAAATCAATACAGGACACGATTTGTCCCGTATTTTAAATAGGTCCAAACATAGTTCAATAAACACATAAGGATTTTTGCAGTGTGGAGAATACTAATAGCAAATATAAAGAAATCAATTTCACAATAAGTAGTACAGAAGCTCATTTGCGCGCAATTGAGTTTTAGCGGCTTTGTTGCCATAGCGACAGTCTCGAGAACATGCGCTGTAAACGTGCGCGTTTTTTTATATAACATGTCAAGCTCGCATCTACCGTTTGAACGCAAGAGGATCTCCAGATATAGAAAAAAGCTATCCAGTAACTCATGATGAACCTCAGGTGAGCTGCACACTTTGCAGAAGCATTTCAGTTGCTCAGACTGGGTGACAGACACATCCGTGCTTCTAAAGGTATAGGCCTATTGTTGTTTTTAATGGATAATATATTAATGTAATATTCCATACATTATCAGAACTTGGTAGACAGAATTATTATATTTTTTAGACATTAGACAGGTTAATTAATAGATTATAGCCTAATTAATGTTATTATTAATTTATCATTTAGCTAGGCTATATTAATCATACATAATTAATAATCCTGTCATATGTTATGAATGTGTATCCTTTATTTTGCCACACTGAAGGTGGCAAACCTAGATTTAGTATACACATATAGGGATGAGGGAAAATATTGCAATATTTTGCATGGGGATATTGAATCAAAAATCAACTTTTTTCAACATTGATAATAATCAGAAATGTTTTTTTTTTTTTTGCAACAAATCATCATATTAGAATGATTTCTGAAGGATCATGTGACACTGAAGACTGGAGCAATGATGCTGAAAATTCAGCTTTGATCACAGGAATAAATTACATTTAAAATATATTCAATGGTTATTTTAAATCATCATAATATTTCACAATATTACTGTATTTTTGATCAAATAAACACCCTTGGTGAGCAGAAGAAACAATCTTACCGATGATGCCGCTGTCTCTGCTCTCCAGGGTGGATGTGGGGCTGGTGACGGCCTGTCCTGGAGCGGCCGAAGGAAGAGTGGAGCACGGACTGCAGGCAGGCGGGGAGGCGGTGCTGCTGGTCAGGGTGGAACACGGACTCATCCTCCCGCTGGCTCCTAAACCCTGCACACACAACCTTTGCTCTCAGTGTGTGCTTGTGTTTGTAGTTGACCAATTAATCTCTATCAGCGCAGGAAGTCCGGAGCCTGGCAGCAGGAAGCTCTCTCTCTCCGCCTCTGAAGGGACGGCAGTGACGCTCAGTGACAGGCTGAGCCAGTGTCGGTTCGGGTTAGGTGGGCTCTGAGGCCCCAGGCAGGGCATAATGAAGCATGGCACGGCTAATCTGCCCACTCCCACGATTAACATCAAACGTCACAACAGGCAAAGCACCTCGCCTTAAAACGCTCACAACTACTTAAGGTCAGAGAGACAGTCCACACTCTCTCTCTCTCTCTCTCTCTCTCTCTGTGGTTATTCAACACTATACTTCTGATCCTGTTGTTTAAACCATTCTTGTGCTCACGAACGCACGCAAACATGAGGACAATGAGCCGATCGCATTCTGAAAACTGCTGTATCAGCAGAGCGGAATAGCAAAGAGGCTGTCCTTATGTAATTCCCTAATTAGAGGTAAACTCATCTGAGTGCCATATGTGGCCTCTTCACCGCAGGAGGGAAAGATCATTTCTGAATAAAGCTGACACCTCAAAGAACAAGGGTTTTTACTGTGAAACCTGTGGACATTTCATTTTTACTGCATCATGATGTTATTTTCATGACGATTAAAATTCTCTGACCTACCAAAAGTGGCATCATCATAAGGTTCTTGTACACTGAAGAAAAAATTGGTGTAGAAACTTGAGAAATTGCTTTAGAAAACAAAGTACATTTCACAAACAATTACAAAAAAACAGCACATTGCAAAGTGCAAAACTGCAATTGTGTATTCTCATACTCCAATCTCTGTTTTATTTATTTTTACAGTGTACTGGCTTTAAATTAATCCACCTCCAAATGATGGCACTTTTATTTGCGTTTTTGTATTTTTCTGACAGCACCAATCCACCATTCACTTCATTTTATGGAAGAGAGCTGTGTGAACATCTCCTTTTGTGCTCTATGAAATAAATACATATGGGTAAATGGTGACACCATTTTTATTTTGGGGTGATCTATTCATATTGACTTAAACATTCTTTTTCTGTGTACTACAATATTGACAAAAAACCTTTTCATTTTGGTAGTGTTGGCCAATTTGATGACACAATGAGTAGGTTTTGAAGTAAATGTTTTGGGTGACATTTTTACATTTTGCAAACAAGAGTTGTGATGTCCCATAAAACACTTGTGACAATTGCACTTACAGTTTAGATAATGTGAAGACCGTTTAAAAAAAAAAAATGCCAAAGAGATTGACTGTAATATTATGATATATGCAAGGGATAGTTTTGATCCGCCTCAGCCATTGTAAGGTCATGATCGAGAACATGGTCCACAATAGTGATCTTTATTTCATCAGAAACATCCTTCATCAGCATATTTATTTCATCAGCATACGTCCTTTACCTTATCTACCTCTTCCTCTATATTGCCTTCCTACCCTTCCACCACACATCCTTACTCCTCTTCTTCTTCTTCCCGGCTGTTGACCCAGTTTGTTTCCTTATCATTCTTCCATTATAGGAAATTGCTCTGTCTATACACTCACCTAAAGGATTATTAGGAACACCTGTTCAATTTCTCATTAATGCAATTATCTAAATCAACCAATCATATGGCAGTTGCTTCAATGCATTTAGGGGTGTGGTCTCGGTCAAGACAATCTCCTGAACTCTCCTGAACTCTGAACTGAATGTCAGAATGGGAAAGAAAGGTGATTTAAGCAATTTTGAGCGTGGCATGGTTGTTGGTGCCAGACGGGCCGGTCTGATTATTTCACAATCTGCTCAGTTACTGGGATTTTCACGCACAACCATTTCTACGGTTTACAAAGAATGGTGTGAAAAGGGAAAAACATCCAGTATGCGGCAGTCCTGTGGGCGAAAATGCCTTGTTGATGCTAGAGGTCAGAGGAGAATGGGCCGACTGATTCAAGCTGATAGAAGAGCAACTTTGACAAATAACCACTCGTTACAACCGAGGTATGCAGCAAAGCATTTGTGAAGCCACAACACGCACAACCTTGAGGCGGATGGGCTACAACAGCAGAAGACCCCACCGGGTACCACTCATCTCCACTACAAATAGGAAAAAGAGGCTACAATTTGCACAAGCTCACCAAAATTGGACAGTTGAAGACTGGAAAAATGTTGCCTGGTCTGATGAGTCTCGATTTCTGTTGAGACATTCAGATGGTAGAGTCAGAATTTGGCGTAAACAGAATGAGAACATGGATCCATCATGCCTTGTTACCACTGTGCAGGCTGGTGGTGGTGGTGTAATGGTGTGGGGGATGTTTTCTTGGCACACTTTAGGCCCCTTAGTGCCAATTGGGCATCGTTTAAATGCCACTGCCTACCTGAGCATTGTTGTTTCTGACCATGTCCATCCCTTTATGACCACCATGTACCCATTCTCTGATGGCTACTTCCAGCAGGATAATGTACCATGTCACAAAGCTCGAATCATTTCAAATTGGTTTCTTGAACATGTCAATGAGTTCACTGTACTAAAATGGCCCCCACAGTCACCAGATCTCAACCCAATAGAGCATCTTTGGGATGTGGTGGAACGGGAGCTTCGTGCCCTGGATGTGCATCCCACAAATCTCCATCAACTGCAAGATGCTATCCTATCAATATGGGCCAACATTTCTAAAGAATACTTTCAGCACCTTGTTGAATCAATGCCACGTAGAATTAAGGCAGTTCTGAAGGTGAAAGGGGGTAAAACACAGTATTAGTATGGTGTTCCTAATAATCCTTTAGGGGAGTGTATATGCTTTCCAGTTGAATATTCATGACATGTATCTCTGAGCTATTTTAGAGAAGTGGTTGATCATTGGATGATCTAATGCTTTACATTCCCCTTCATTGGTTAAATTCAAGATTAATCAAAAAATCTAGTCTAATAAAAATGTATAGAAAATATACGCATTATGACAACTGGTTCAACCATTTTGCATTTAATGACTTGTGCAATGAACAAATGCCTAGATGTTTTGAGGAGTAAGACTATTCAACAGAGAACTAGTATAATATATTTTGAGCAACATGACATTAGCAAATGTACATGCAAGTTGTTAAAAAAATATGCTTTTATGATGCACAAATGACTATAGATGAACAAGTGGTTTTGAGAATTTCAGTTGTGATCTGAGAAATGTACCAAAACGACTGAAAACACTGTAAAAGAGCCATTTTTTAAAGATTAAAGAACATCTTAGAACCTTTTTTCTACTATAAAGAAACTTTTGTGCAAGGGAAACGCTCTATGTATGTTCAAGGTTCTTCACAGAAGAATAGATGATGAATACAACTTATTTTTTAATAGTGTAGTTCCACAGAGTCGTTCACACTGCGCTCTCTCATCTTGTATCCTGTTTTGGTGTGTAAATCTTTTTAATTACTTTAAAAATGCTCTATTTAGTTACTTTATTTTACATTTTTCATGAGGAATAGCACATATGTTTCGGCTCACAGACCTTCAGTGTGTTGAAGGCCTGAAAAAAGCGTACGTATTATTCATCTGTGAAAAATGTAAAATAAAGTAACTAAAAAGATTGCGCATTTTGAGTGCGGATGATAGATACCATTTTTAATAGCGTAGGGTGAAATAGGTGAGATTCACCTTTTCTGAGTTTCTTATATATCAAAGGGAGATGTGTATTTATAGCAGGAGGTGAGGTTGAATAGCCTACCTGTGCGTCATCAGGCTCATCCATGCTGTACTGTGGCCCTTGAGACCCCTCGCTCACTTTTTCTCCAAGTAGGAAGCCAAGACGAGTCATCAACGTGTTTGCTGCCTCGTCCACTGAGGGAAGGGGGCCGAGTTCTGGACCTAACCCCCCTGAACAGAGAGAGAGAGAGAGAGAGAGAGAGAGAGAGAGAGAGAGAGAGAGAGAGAGAGAGAGAGAGAGAGAGAGAGAGAGAGAGAGAGAGAGAGAGAGAGAGAGAGAGAGAGAGAGAGAGAGAGAGAGAGAGAGAGAGAGAGAGAGAGAGAGAGAGAGAGAGAATGAAATTGAGTCAAGTGAAAAGTGAAACCAGCAAAACCAGCTCACTGGAACAGAAAAAGTTAATTATGAGCTTCATGTCTTCCACTGTATCCTTATGGATTTCGCATGAAAATTCAACAATTCCATAAGTGATTTCTCCCAGATCTTAAATGACACCTCATCCTCAGAGCAACATCTATCTCTGTCTCTGTTCTCTAAGCGATTTAAAATCACCCTGCGGTCTTTCTTTAGCGCTGCTTCATGACTATGAACAGAGACGATGCTCCAGGAAAGACTGACAGCGACACAAACTACATCAACCAGCTCACACTGCGCTTTATCATCAGCTAACAGCTACGAGAAAGAGGGAGAGAGAAACAGAGGGAACATCTGTCAAGGAGAAGTTTAATCTTGACTGTTCTGAAAGTTTGAAACAGTTAAAATTGCTTGAAGTGTGAAGATTATAATTTGAAGACAGAACGATCGATAGAACGATCGACAGACAGACAGACAGACAGACAGACAGACAGACAGACAGACAGACAGATAGATAGATAGAACAAAGTCATTAAAAATCTCTCATTAATAACTTCAAAATCATTCTTCTAAGTAATGTAGTTCTTTATCCTATAATGTTATGCTTTAATATATAACATGTGATCAGGTGTGTTTATACTGATTTTACAACAGTTGCAAACGCACCTCATCCAATCAGAAACCAAGAGTCAGAAGTATCACTTTAATGATCAGTTGATACTTGGCCTTAGCCAAGTATAGTCAAGCTAACACAATGAAAACAGAACGGGAAAGGAGTTTACTAACCGCTGATTCAAAGAAAAATCTGAGAAACTACAACTGACAGAGAGAGAGCAGAGGAAGAGGAGGATGAGAAGAACATAAATGAAAAAAAAAAAACACACCTGTTCCCTGGCATGCCATTCCTTCAACACATCACACATTAATCCCGCGTGTGGCACGTCCAACAGACAGTGAACGTAAGAGCTGTAGGTGAACACACAACCAGTGCAGCATGACTGGGAGGGACATTGTGTGTGTGTGTGTGTGTGTGTGTGTGTGTGTGTGTGTGTGTGTGTGCATGGGGCGTGTTTATAATGAGTCTTCAGTGAGGCATTCAGCTGTTGAACTGTCCTACCCCAGAAAACAATATAGCATTGAATAAAGATCATAAAATAACAAACGTAATCAGAGGACAGCTGTCATGCTCTGCTCTATTTTCATCATTGTCTCAGCAGGTAAATGAAATTAAATGAAAACGGACAGAAATTCTACAACTACTGAAATAAAGTAAGAATGGAGCTATGAAATGATTGTGAAATCATAGATCATATAATCTGTTTGTGCAATAATTTAATGAGAAGCTTTCGAGTTCGCAGTGAAAATAATAATAAAGATTCTTTATTGCCATTGAGAGTTCCATAAAGAACCTTCGGGTTCCCTGAAGAACCTTTTGAAGAACCTTCTGGATCCATTAAGAACCTTTGAAGAACCTTTTGGTTCCATGAAGAACCTTTGAAGAACCTTTTGGTTCCATGAAGAACCTTTGAAGAACCTTCTGGTTCTATGAAGAACCTTCTGGATCCATTAAGAACCTTTGAAGAACTTTTTGGTTCCATGAAGAACCTTTAACATCCACGGAATCTTTCCATTCAAAAGGTTCTTTTTAAATTGTCAAATTTCTTCAGATATTCTAAATATTCTTTGCACTAAGAAAAAATTTTTTCTTTTAAGAACTTTCACAGAAAGGCATCGCTGTGAAAAATCCCTTTTGGAACCTTTATTTTTAGGAGTTTTGATTGCAAACATTGGTAACTTTTGGCAAAACTAACAGTTTGAGACATTACTGAGGGAAAACCCCCAGTTCCTTATTTAATCCTATTGCAATCTAGGAGATACAATTTATATTTTAAAGAGCTCTCATATAACATGATAAAAATATAAATAGGTGAACTGCCACTGCTTTTACAAATTATACATCATTTTGTTTCTTTCTCAACTAGTTCTAACACACCGTGAGAGTGAAATTCCCCATCCTGCAGAACAACAACAACAGACAAACCAGACAAACGGCTTTACTCAATGAGCCTCTAGCAATAACGCATGTGCATGATCTGATACAATCTCACAAAGCTGAACAACTGACCGTCAGTGTCAACATCAAACAGGCGTCTCAACTTGTCTCGCTGACACACCCTCCACGGGCCTGTCATATTAACACTCCAAAACATCAACATATCATAGACACATTCTGTGATCTCGAAAAACACCAATCTGGGAAGGCAGCCACTGGCTTCCGAAATACAACTTGCTCTTTACTTTTTCCCACGAGTGAAAGAGTACTCTGAACCTGCACGTGTGCATGATCCAGTCGGCCTTTGTCTGATAACACTGAGCCGAATTTAAATATAGGCTACATTTGAGGGCCTCGTAATGGACAGGTCAGACCTGACCGACAGGCAATGCTGATGTCATCAATCTCATAATGACTCCAATCTGAAAGTATTCTCACATTCCTTTCCATTATGTTCCAGGAAAGATGTTGAAATAAGCACACTGCAGTGCCCGAGTCTCTGGATTTGTTGGTTATATAAACCTGAGCATTTGTGTGTGTGTCTGGGTAGATTTTAGTGTATGTTTGTGTTTGTGCACAGGTTTCAGCGAGAATGTCAGTGCTGGAAATGCGTCTATACATAGACAGTCACAGCACCCACGCGCCTACCTCAAATACACTGCGGAGCTGCTATCTATAGGACACACATCGTGTACTGGAGCTTTGTGACGTACTAAAATGCATATGGAACATGTAAGGGCTGGCGGATATAGAAAAAATGCATCTTGATATTTTATATTCAAAATGCATCTCCCTATTTCAGTATAAAAAGGCTTAAACGGGTGATTCGTTTCAATAAGAGGATCCACAACTAAACAGCCTTTGTTCCCAAGGAGATTCAAAATGTTTCATTCAAGAAATAAAATACAGTAAAATTAAATAAATAATCACGGGATGTTTTCATTACTGTCACTGTTTGTCAAGGAACAGAAGAAAGGATGATATTTAACAATCTGTGTTAAGATGCATCAATCAGTAATAATAAAATCAACATTTATTTGCATGCTTTTTAACATAGTATATTGGAATATTTTACATATATTTACATGTTATATATTTTAGGTCTTTTATTCTAATACTATAATATTTTTATTCAGCAAGGACACATTAAATTGATCAAAAGTGACATTTCTCATGCATATTTCAAATGAACGCTGTTCTTTTGAACTTTCTATGCAAAGAATCCTAATAAAATATATCATTATTTGCATAAAAATATTAAGCAGCAAAACTGTTTTCAACACTGATAATAATCATAAATGTTTCTTGAGCAGCAAATCATCATATCAGAGTGATTTCTGAAGGATCATGTGACTCTGAAGACTGGAGTGATGATGATAAATTCAGCTTTGATCACAGGAATAAATTACACTCTAAAAATGCTGGGTTAAAAACAACCCATGTTGGGTTGAAAATGGACTAAACCAATGATTGGGTTGTTTTAACCTAGTGAATGGGTCGTTTTAACCCAGCGGTTGGGTTAAATGTTTGCTTAAGACAACCCAACCGCTGGGTTAAAACAACCCAATTGCTAGGTTTGTCCATTTTCAACCCAACATGGGTTGTTTTTAACCCAGCATTTTTTAGAGTGTACATTTTAAATTATATTCACATAGAAAACTTTTAAATTGCAATAGTATTTCACAATATTACAGTTTTTACTGTATTTTTAAAATTAACAAAATGTCTTTTAACACTCTGGTACTGTTTGCGTGTCGGTCAAAAATGACAGATTTTTTTATTTCAATGAAACGATTGTACTATATTTTATTTTATATTTAATATTTTGTATGTTATGGGGATTGTATGGTGCAAAATTATATTTACGCAGTAGTTATAATCCACTTATTCGCTTTTTGAGCATGGACCTGAAAATGAAATGTTCAACTTAAACTGTCATAAATCTTGAATGCTTTGGAGAAAAGACTCTTTTTAAAGAAGACACTTGGCAGATTATTGCTGAAAAACAAGTTTAAAAAAAGTTAACCATGAAAAATGCATTCAAATAAAATTTACTCTAAAACTGTGGGGGGAAATCAAAGCTATAAGTCTAAACAAGCTGTGCTCCAAATTTGAGGTTGACATCTCAAAAAATGAGCTTTCAGTCAATTTTGTTTGTGCGCAGTACCAAAAGTTTCCAAATTCGTCTGTAAAGAATACAAGTGTGACTATTTTTTTCAGGACCATTTAACCTTTTCAAATCCCTGATTTTTAAAAAAAAAATTTGTGTTCACACAGCAAGTGCCAAAACAAACAAGTTCCGATAAAGCAAAAAAAAAAAAAAAAACTATGAAATGAGGAGGATATGATTATGTAAATATTGAGAACAGCACTGGTGCTTGTGATGGTATTTGTACCTCAGAGTGAATCATGTGAACTGATCCAGAGATGTAACGATCAAATGAGTGATCATTCAACACACGCAGTGGCGTTTCGCTGAAATGACCCACATAGGCATGCAGATGGGAGAAGAAAGCATAAAGCACTTCCTTGTCCTCCTCCTCCTCCCCCTCCGTCCTGTCATCCTTGCATTCCTGTGCTACGGAGAAGACAGATGGTTGCTATGGCAACAGGCCGTGCGGTAAGAAGGGTGGCTGTAGTTTCCCGGGAGTGGGCATGTTGTCTCTCTGTTGTTTTTTTCACCCTTTTCCCGCATGCTTGCCCAGCAGGAGTGGCCGTCGGGCATGAAATGCTGGCACTGTGGCACAGGTGCGAGTACGAGAGGTTTGAAGTCTGGCACAAGAGGCAGTGTACAGATTTATCATCTACTGAGAGTCACGGCAGGTAGTGAAGGAGCAAACTGAGCAGCATCCTAAACAACAGCGCGTCTCTGATGACAGAGACAGAGAGACGGAGGGAGGTGGAAGAGAACAGAGTCTCAGTATAGGCCAGCAACTGATTCCACTCATTACTCATCTCACACACACAGACAGACACACACACACACACACACAGTGCATCTGCACCAGAGAACTGCGCTCCGGACTGTGGCGGGACAACATCTGCACAGGTTGCACATCGCCACCATTAAGAAGCACCATGCACATCAATCTGCAACATTTTGATCTGGTTGAATTTTAAATGCAACTTCCCAAAAAACTATATTATGAAAATGTCAATGCCGTTCTTTTTTTACAAACAACAATAATGAACATCAAGTCAAGACATGATTTTGCTTGGTTTATTAAAACAAGATAAAATGTATGTCAGGTCCAGATACTATATGACTGAACTGACCCATCGAGGCATGGACTCCACTAGACCCCTGAAGGTGTGCTGTGGTATCTGGCACAAAGATGTTAGCAGCAGATCCTTTAAGTCCTGTAAGTTGCGAGGTGGGGCCTCCATGGATCGGACTTGTTTGTTCAGCACATCCCACAGATGCTCGATTGGACTGAGATCTGGGGAATCTGGAGGCCAAGTCAACACCTCAAACTCGTTGTTGTGCTCCTCAAACCATTCCTGAAGCATTTGTGCTTTGTGTCAGGAGCATTATCCTGCTGGAAGAGCCACAGCCACCAGGGAATACCGTTTCCATGATAGGGTGTACATGGTCTGCAACAATGCTTAGGTAGGTGGTACGTGTCAAAGTAACATCCACATGGATGGCAGGACTCAAGGTTTCCCAGCAGAACATTGCCCAAAGCATCACACTGCCTCCGCCGGCTTGCCATAGTGCATCCTGGTGCCATGTGTTCCCCAGGTAAGCCACGCACACGGCCATCCACGTGATGTAAAAGAACACGTGATTCATCAGACCAGGCCACCTTCTTCCATTGCTCCGTGGTCCAGTTCTGATGCTCACGTGCCACTGTTGGTGCTTTCGGCGGTGGACAGGGGTCAGCATGGGCACCCTGACTGGTCAGCGACTATGCCGCCCCATACGCAACAAACTGAGATGCTCTGTGTATTCTGACACCTTTCTATCAGAACCAGCATTAACTTCTTGAGCAATTTGAGCTCCAGTAGCTCGTCTGTTTGATCGGACCACACGGGCCAGCCTTCGCTCCGCACGTGCATCAATGAGCCTTGGCCGCCCATGACTCTGTTGCCGGTTCATCACTGTTCCTTCCTTGGACCACTTTTGATAGTACCTGATCAAAACCGGGAACACCCCACAAACAGTTTTGGAGATGCTCTGACCCAGTCGTCTAGCCCTCACAATTTGGCCCTTGTCAAATCCTTACACTTGCCTATTGTTCCTGCTTCTAACACACCAAATTTGAAGACAAAATGTTCACTTGCTGCCTAATATATCCCACCCACTAACAGATGCCGAGATAAAGAGATAATCAGTGTTATTCACTTCACCTGTCGGTGTACACATACAGGGTTTGAAATTATGCCAACCTACCGAATGCAGGTGAAAATCCACCGTGGAGGGTAACGCATATCAACACACAAGCCAATTGTCCGCACTGAAGCGAGCACCGCAGCAGACTTCTTCCCGACAGTCAAAGCGCCTTTACGTCACGAAAGTGCGGACTCATTGGAAGACTGCAAGTGCCATTTGGGACAGGGCTGAACACACATTTAGTTCCTAGTTTTGTTATGTGGTTCCCTTGTTCCTCATGTAATCATGTCATGTGCTTGTTCTGTTTCATGTGTTTTGTTTCCATTGGTTTATTTTGTCAAGTGATACTCAGTTCTGTTTTGGCATTGGTTCATTGTCTTGATCATGCTCAGGTGTTTCTTGTAAGTCATTAGCCTTTGTATATACAGCCCTCATGTTTCCACTGTGCCTTGTTTAGCTTTGTTCGTGTAACTGCTGTTGGTGAGTTTGTTTCATGCTCAAGTCAGGCTAAGTCTGTTTATTTTGTGTTTGTTCATGTATAACTGCACATGGGTTCAGTTCAACACACACACACACACACACACACACACACACACACACACACACACACACACACACACACACACACACACACACACACACACACACACACACACACACACACGGCATTTGAATCATTACCTGATTTGCATAATTCCTTATTCAGGTGCGAAAACAAACACAGATAACATGCACCAATAAACCACGCTATAAGTAAGTGCAATTAATTCATAATGAATTCCCCCATGTTGATTTAAACAATTCCAGTATTTCCCACATTAGTAAAGCTAAATAGCAGATAGCGTGCTGGAATGCACCTTGGCAGAGTGGCAGCACTGAGAGGGGTTTAAGAGGGATGAGGAAAGGCTAAAATCGACACTGCGTTTTCAGAGGCCGCTGACCGAGCTCTCAAAACAGCCCAAGACAAACCACTCCAGATTTTACAAATGACTGGAATACAGATGAGGGGTGTGCAAACGGAGGAGGGTTTGCTTTAGAAAACAGGTGCAGACGGCACCTTGGGTCAGCTTTTCCAAAACCATTCAAGACATGTTCAAATTTTCACATATCTATGGCCAGAATATCAGCATTTAATTACCCTGAAAAGCACCACCTCTTTTTTTAAGTCGTTTAGCATAGACAATGCACAACCACACTGCAGCTAAAACAGTTGTTACACCTGCAAATAAAATACAGAAGTGAATATCACATTGAGAATGTACTAACCAGCTGTATCACCGTCTGGTATGGAAACTGCTCAGTATCTGACAGGAAAGCCCAACAGCGAGTAGAGAAGACAGTACAGCGTATCACTGGGGCTAGCCTTCCTGCCATTGAAGACCTTTATAACACTAGGTGTGTGAAGAAGGCAACCTCCACCATGAAGGACTCCTCTCACCTTTCCCACATCTGCTTCAAGCCCCTCCTATCTTTGAAGAGGCTGAGAAGCACTCAGGACAGAACATCCATACTCAAAAACGTTTCTTCCTGCAAGCAATCAGACTTCTGAACAGCTAGTGTGAGTGCATCTAAATATTTTTGAAACTGTGTGAATGGCTTCTTATCAGTGAAAAGACGGAACGTTGTTGCTTGTGTAAACAGCACATTTGTAAAAAATCAGAAAAGTCAATTGGTAAGGCCCTGTTTACTCCTGGTATTGAGATGTGTTTTGGTCGATCGGACTGTAAATACAGGTGTAAACCGGGTCTAAAAAGCTTGTCCACTTTTGACCACTTCCAGAGGTAGTGGAAAACGCAATCAACCGGACTGCTTTCATAGTGTAAAAGCTCATGTGGTCGAATGCGTTGGAACAGCCATAAAAGACCATCTTCTCTCCACCTACTGACCTAATGAGTGAACATCACGGGAAGCGCACTAGCCAGACGGGATTTAAGCATTGTTGGCTGAAGACCCAAGTTCGGTTGATGAAAAACGTATCAAGAACAATGTTTGCTGGTCACAGCATTCGGCTGGTCTTGCGGCTGTGCAGAAACTAAAGCTGATGCTCTCTGTATGTTTTTCCGTCGTCTCTGGGCACGTTCATATGTAAATTGTGTGAGCTTATCTTGTCCATTAGAATGAAAGATCTGAAAAAACCCATACATTTACCTGCCCATAGACCCTCCCCTTGAAGAAATCAGGACAGGAGTGGTTGAAAATGGACAAAAGAGACGGATTAAAACACCAGGGGCCAGATTTACTAACAGCTTGTGTCAGCGCAAACCCTCTTTTGGCGTTAAAAAACTACTGTCAGGATTTACTAAAGACATGCAGTGATGAATTAGCGCTGAAAAGGCATGGACAGGGTTATTTTTGCAGCTGATCTTATTGCATATGCATTTGTAGGAGTTTCCCTTTCAGATGCAAAATTTATGGGAGGAAAGTATTTAAATGAATCATGCACGGTGATTCACTAAGATTTATTAGTGAATGTCCCATTTCTGGGACATTTGTCTTCATTTTTCTACAATTCAAGGAGGTGGAGACGCACTGCCCATCTTTTTTACAGTCTATGGTCTACACACACAAGCCTAACTACTAACAGTTGTCTGCACTAACATGCAACTGTGACTGCAAAGCTCTAAAATTTACTGAATGAGTCACCAACAGATGCAGATAGAGAAACAGAAAGAGCTCTGCAGTCCCAGCAGGAGATGTGACCGCCGTTACGACAGCCGAGATCAGACACGAGAATCGAGGCTCTTCACTAACTCAGCTTTCCACAGAGGGGCCAAGAATACACACAGGAAAAACAGGGAGTGGTGAAGACGGGGAAAGGTCATAAGCCAAGGTCAGAGACAACAGATGGATCAAGTCAAAGGGAGGATAGGGTTTCACTACCTCTAATGGTAGAACATTGGATTGTAATAGTTACACAGATACATTCGCCTGATTTCATTTCATATCCATTATTTCATTATGTTATCTGATTATGGGACAAAAATCAATACTTAAGCAATGACATATGAGCGGCTGTTTTATATTGTGAATATAGTCATGACTACAGGGCATTGTTAGGCATACTGGACAAACAAATGTCATTATAACATTACTTCATTAAAAGGGCTATATGTAGAATTCAGAAACCCTTGTTATTAGCGACACCGGTGGCCGTTAAGTGAACTGCAACGTGATTCAATACTCACGGCGAAATGCCTTTGCAGCTATATACTTTTAACAAACATCCCGACACCATCCACACTGCTGAGAGCGACGTTTAGATGAATATGTAAATATGTGCTGCACGTTTTCCTCTCAATAACAAAATAAACACACAACAAAAATGACAGCGGTGAAAACAGCAGTTAAAGGAATAGTTCACCCAAAATTTTAAATGACCCCATGATTTACTCCCCCTCAAGTCATCCTAGGTGTATATGTTATTTTTCTTTCAGACGAATACAATCAGAGTTATATTAAAAAATGTCCTGGCTAATCCAAGCTTTATAATGGCAGTGAATGGCTGTTTCCGTTTTGAAGTCCATAAAAGTGCATCTATCCATAATAAAAGTCCTCCACACGACTCCAGGGGGTTAATAAAGGCCGTCTGAAGCGAATCCATGTGAAAAATATCCATTTTTAACACTTGTAAAACTGTAATCTCTAACTTCCGCTAACTGTCGTATGCGCGTTCATGAGACTGGTGTTCCAATGTATGACACTCCGGTGAGTTTTAAATATGGATATTTTTCTTACACAAACGCATGGATTCGCTTCAGAAGGCCTTTATTAACCCCTGGAGTCGTGTGGAGGACTTTTATTATGGATAGATGCACTTTTATGGACTTCAAAACGGAAACAGCCATTCACTGCCATTATAAAGCTTGGATTAGCCAGGACATTTTTAAATGTAACTCTGATTGTGTTCGTCTTAAAGAAGAATGTCAGATACACCTAGGATGACTTGAGGGGGAGTAAATCATGGGGTATTTTTCATTTTTGGGCGGACAAAATGAAACATCAAAATGAACATCATAGCGATGTGGAAATGTTTGCACAAACTCTGCGATTCACCGGCATCATGTTAACAAATGAGGTCATTAAAATTAAATCACTGTTGTGATAGTTTGATTATAAAGTATATTTGAGACTATAGACTATATAGATCTGCCTATGTGAGACTATAGTTTGAATGAATCTCTTTTCTTTGCATGGCACATTGACATTACAGTACAGAATAGCTCTTTCGACATTATCCTGAACATTGTATAAGCATTAGTTTCATGTGTCAGAATGGAAGAGAGGCTCTGAGAGGAGCGTTAACGTCACATCCTTTTGATTTTCCTATAGTCCTTCACATAAAAATCAGTTTACAGGCTTTCATAGACAACCTAGGAAGTCTGGGAAGGTCTCATTTTTAAATTTCATTACAAGGTTTTTACACATTGGCAATAAAAAGCAATTAATACATGAAAATTCTTACATATAGCCTCTTTAAACGGATTCACTAATTAAACAAACTCTTTCTGCTTGTCAACCACCGGTATTAAAATTCTGGATTTTCTCTCTAATACGTAATAAATAAATGTTCAGCATTAAATAATGATTAACAGGTCATTCATTAATATGGAATGGAATGTTTTAAAGAAATGTATAATTCACCTGATTTCATTTCCTATCCATAATTTAAAGGATGAGTTCACTTTTAAATAAACTTCTGCTGATAATTTCCTCACCCCCATGTCATCCAAGATGTCCATGTCTTTCTTTCTTCAGTGGAAAAGAAATGAAGGTTTCTGATGAACACATTCCAGGATTTTTCTCCATATAATGGACTTCAGTGGGCTCCAAACGGTTCAAGGTCCGAATGACAGTTTCAGTGCCGCTTCAAAGGGCTTTAGACGATACCAGACGAGGAATAAGGGTCTGATCTAGCCAAACGATCGGTCATTTAAAAACGCCTTGCTCTGTTCTGTGATGCGCGTTCGTAACGTCACGTAATACTCAATTACGCTTGACGTAGGCGGAAGTACAAATGTGTGGAAGGACCACACACACATATTCACGTCTTTGTGTCAGTTTATCGTTTAAAATGCCCATTTCGTGTGCGTATCCTGTGTGTTTTAATATTAGAAAGCCTAAAAGAACATTTTCAAGCGTGACCTTTTCAACGTAATTGAGCATTACGTGACGTCACGAACGCGCATCACAGAACAGAGCAAGGCGTTTTTAAATGACCGATCGTTTGGCTAGATCAGACCCTTATTCCTCGTCTTTGATTGCGCGACTTCAGTGTTGTGATTCTTCACGGCGTATGACATCATCATCAGGCAAGGTCACGCCGTGTGTGGAAGTACCGACCCAGTGTAAAAAACAAATGTGCAAAGATTAAATCAAATGCCCTTTACAAAAATAAAGGTAAAACAATGATGTCGGATGTTAAAGTTGGGAGAACATGAGATGGAGTTTTTCGGCACTGGGTCGGTACTTCCACCTACATCACACATGACTTTTCTGACGTGATGACATCATACGCCGTGAAGAATCACAACACTGAAGTCGCGCGTTTGAGGTTAAAATGTTTTATTTTTTTTTTACTTTTTTAAATGATCAAAGATTTGGCTCATCTGGGATCGTGCAGAGCCTCTGAAGCCCTTCCTTTGAAGCTGCATTGATTTGGACCTTCAACATTTTGGTTGCCATTGAAGTCCATTATGTGGAGAAAAATCCTGGAATGTTTTCCTCAACAAAGTTGAAGTGAACTAGTTCTTTAACAGGTCATTTGATAATAAGTAGCTGTTTTAAAGAAATGTATAAATGTTTATATATATATTCCTCATTGACCCTTGACATACAGTACTTCTACAGTACATATACTTCTGCATTTATTAATACATTTAGCGTATTAATCTGTTAACAGTTAATGAACTCACATGAACAAACAATTAACAAAGATTAATAAATGCTGTAAAATGTATATATTGTTCATTGATAGTTCATGTTATCTTATGCATAACAAATGGGACCTTATTTTAAACTCTTTTGTTCCGACCTAACAAACTGTAGTTAAGATTAACAGAAAGCACACATGGGGAAATTAGAAAGCATCTAACAATCGTAATATTTGTTTTCTGTAATAGTCATGTCAGACGCAATGGGACTTCAGCATAACTCGAACCGCATTCCACGAGAGCTTTAGATGGTGGAGGAATCGCTGAACATGAAACCAGCTCACGGGGAAATGTGAAGCATTCACACAGAATGCACACTGACAGATGCCTGAACAACAGCAGGAGGCTGAGCTTCCACCAGCAGTGCGGATACAGCGGTCATGTGACTCCAAACCTGCTCTCTGAAAACAAACAGCCCTTATGAGGAGCAGCGTTTCTTACTGGACGTGTTAAAATGCCATGCAAGCAACAAGACAACTGAAGTTGCGTGTGAGTTCGGTGTGTTTCCGTGTACGAATGCTGTTTTTAGCTTGTGCATGAGCGCTGCTATGCATAACGTACTGCACTATTGTTCTGAAACTTGTACATTGTCATTCCACGTCTTCCTGCTCTCTTTATGCGTTCACTGGTCCTGAACATGAATCAAACACATACAAAAAAACACAAGCATTGCGCTGACCAGATGGCTCAATCAGATCTGTATTTTTGCTTTGCTTTCCGGTAAACAAGATTTATTTAATTGATATTAAATCAAAATGTCATGGGATATTAAGATTCCCTGAGATCAAAACAATCACCGGCTGAATGAGACACTCACGTCACTTCAGTGTTTGTCATGACTGACTGTAGAATCTTCTCACAGAGCCAAGCCCCTCCTATATGCACAGCTCCGCCCACACTACCCCTCCCTTGCCATTGGCCCCTCCCATCTGCAGGTGCATGCTGTGTTCATGGAAAACAATCCAGAATATATAATTATATGAAACTACCTCAAATCAAACCCTAATCCTACCCTAACCATATAGTAAGTACGTGTTTTTAAATCTATAATTACACTGTAACAATGACGCCTTAAAATAACTCATTGGTAAATAGTTTTTCCTGTTTTTAAGCATAAATTGAATAACAGTTAGTGATGTTTATGCTTAAAATCCACTTTATATTAGGTGGCCTTAACTACTATGTGCTAACATTTGAATTAATAATTTGATACAATGGACTTATTGTGTACATACATGTTTTTACATTGTACTTACATTTAAAAAATTACCTGTACTTACATCTGTAATTGATTTCTGTAGTTACATTTATAATTACACTGTTGACACATCCCTTACACCAAACCCTACCCTTAAATTTACCCACACCAGCACACCTGTCCCTAACTTTACCCTTAAACTCACCCACACCACCACACCTGTCCCTAACTTTACCCTTAAACTCACCCACGCCACCACACCTGTCCCTAACTTTACCCTTAAACTTACCCACACCACCACACCTGTCCCTAACTTTACCCTTAAACTGACCCACACCACCACACCTGTCCCTAACTTTACCCTTAAACTTACCCATACCACCACACCCGTCCCTAACTTTACCCTTAAACTCACCCACACCACCACACCTGTCCCTAACTTTACCCTTAAACTCACCCATACCACCACACCCGTCCCTAACTTTACCCTTAAACTGACCCACACCACCACACCTGTCCCTAACTTTACCCTTAAACTCCCCCACACCACCACACCCGTCCTTAACTTTACCCTTAAACTCACCCACACCACCACACCCGTCCCTAACTTTACCCTTAAACTCACCCACACCGCCACACCTCTCCCTAACTTTAGCCTTAAACTCACCCATACCGCCACACCCATCCCTAACTTTACCCTTAAACTTACCCATACCGCCACACCCGTCCCTAACTTTACCCTTAAACTCACCCACACCACCACACCTGTCCCTAACTTTACCCTTAAACTTACCCACACCACCACACCCGTCCCTAACTTTACCCTTAAACTCACCCACACCACCACACCTGTCCTTAACTTTACCCTTAAACTCACCCACACCGCCACACCCGTCCCTAACTTTACCCTTAAACTCACCCATACCGCCACACCCGTCCCTAACTTTACCCTTAAACTTACCCATACCGCCACACCCGTCCCTAACTTTACCCTTAAACTCACCCACACCACCACACCCGTCCCTAACTTTACCCTTAAACTCACCCACACCACCACACCTGTCCCTAACTTTACCCTTAAACTTACCCACACCACCACACCCGTCCCTAACTTTACCCTTAAACTTACCCATACCACCACACCCGTCCCTAACTTTACCCTTAAACTGACCCACACCAGCACACCACCACACCTGTCCCTAACTTTACCCTTAAACTTACCCACACCAGCACACCTGTCCCTAACTTTACCCTTAAACTTACCCATACCACCACACCCGTCCCTAACTTTACCCTTAAACTGACCCACACTACCACACCCGTCCCTAACTTTACCCTTAAACTTACCCAGTCCACCACACCTGTCCCTAACTTTACCCTTAAACTTACCCAGTCCACCACACCTGTCCCTAACTTTACCCTTAAACTTACCCAGTCCACCACACCAATAAGTACATTGTACATTTGATGTTAGTACATAGTAGTTAAGGCCACCTAATATAAAGTGTGACCAAAAAACTATTTGCAAATGACAAGTCTGTTTTGCTTCTCAATTTTATTTTGTTAAAACTTTTGGCAACTCTTTATTTTACAGTTCCCTTGTTGTTACACGCATTACATGTACTTACTATAGTAATAACAGAAAATGATGCATAACTAAATGCAACTTGCTATTGTTTTGCAATGTATATGGTAACTGTAAAAGCAGATTTTTAAGAAATGTGCACAAAGGTAATTTAATGCATATTACCCATATCAAAAACTACACTGGTGATACCATGGTAAAGTGATTATATGCTCAATTTATCAGTATAATATTGTTTATTGTTATATTAGAACATCTTTAATTTATCAGCATTGGTTTACATTTAATTGTGCTTGCTCACTTCTATTTTTCATTTAGATTACCTTTTGCCATCATCTAATGCTCACATGAATATTTAGAAACACTAATAATTTAATAGTACTTTTAAATGTAATCTTTAGAAAATCTCTGAATGAATTTCTACACTGAAAAATATAGGTGTAGAAACTATTTTAACTCACAAATAATTTACATGAAATTTTAAATTAGAAACATTGAAATAGTATTTTTAGCATTCTAATAGTCTAATAACTTCTCAAGAGTTTTTAATTTGTCAAAATGGTACAAAATGTTAACATCGGGCATATATTGGTTACCTGCAATAACATGAAAGTAATTATCAGCTTATTGGCATTCAGCCAGAAATGTAATATCAGTTCATCCCTATCAGTACGGACCTGAATGATTAACACACCATCATGCTCCATGGAAAAACAATGTCCAACAAACATAACAGTCCTGTCTCATGGCGCCTTTTGTTGTTAGTGTAGCATAGACATTCAGACAAGCTGTAGAATTTGTGCATAAATTCATGAATCTAATGCTTTTCAAAGTGTGGATCACTATCATGAAAAAAACAATGATGTGTGTTTTGAACGTTTTAGGTTAATGTACACTAATGCACTTCAGAGGAGAACACACACTCCTAACAAAACAAACCCTAGACAGGGTTCAGTAGAGCATGTCTAATACTTCCTTCAGATAGCACAGCACTTTCTACACACATTCACACATGTCGCGCAACATCTGCTACATCTCTGATAGTGCTAAACAACTGGGCTGCACTTGTGTGAGCGCGTGTCCGAGTTCATCTGAGGTCAGACGCGTCTCAAAACCCTTACGCTATTGACGCTGGTTCATGTGTGAACACAGTACAACGTTTATGCACAATAAGTGCATCTGAGTGAGAAATAGACATTTGTGATGATTCAATCAGAAAGCTTTAATTTCCTGTCTGTCTTAGACAGCACAAACTCACATTTGCATTTCTGTCAATCACGAAAATCTGAGGTGAAATATATGCAGCTAGAGGTTAGGGAATATTTATGAACCATTTATCTTGTATTGATTTGTAATTACACTATGTCATTGATTTGTATAAACGCAACTATCACAAAATGAGCTTTGGTGGGAAAACGTATCTGAAGCAAAAAGATTCAGCTTATTTAAAGCAGCTCAAGTGTCGTAACAACATCAAATGTCAACATCAAGAAAAATAACAGAGCTCATAAGGCTAGAAATGCATCAAAACACTAGAGTTCACACTGCAGCAGAAAAGGCTGACAATGCAGTGATTTCGATGGGAAAATGTTTAGCATGAACAATTCAATGAAATGA
The DNA here is from genome assembly GCA_018749465.1 of Paracanthobrama guichenoti. Lineage (NCBI taxonomy): Eukaryota > Metazoa > Chordata > Actinopteri > Cypriniformes > Gobionidae > Paracanthobrama > Paracanthobrama guichenoti. The sequence goes on from CM031954.1 coordinate 22,663,414, forward strand.
AAACTTTTTAAACTCTCCACCATAGGGATCCATTAATATACAGTATATATACACGATCATGCACAACATTATGACCACCTTCCTAATATTGTGTTGGTCCTCCTTTTGCTGCCAAAACAGCCCTGACCCGTTGAGGCATGGACTCCACTAGACCCTTGAAGGTGTGCTGTGGTATCTGGCACCAAGATGTTAGCAGCAGATAATTTTAGTCCTGTAAGCTGCGAGGTGGGGCCTCCATGGATCGGACTTGTTTGTTCAGCACATCCCACAGATGCTCGATTGGACTGAGATCTGGGGAATTTGGAGACCAAGTCAACACCTCAAACTCGTTGTGCTCCTCAAACCATTCCTGAAGCATTTGTGCTTTGTGTCAGGAGCATTATCCTGCTGGAAGAGCCACAGCCACCAGGGAATACCGTTTCCATGAAACGGTGTACATGGTCTGCAACAATGCTTAGGTAGGTGGTACGTGTCAAAGTAACATCCACATGGATGGCAGGACTCAAGGTTTCCCAGCAGAACCTTTCCCAAAGCATCACACTGCCTCTGCCAGCTTGGCTTCTTCCCATAGTGCATCCTGGTGCCATGTGTTCCCCAGGTAAGCCACGCACACACACACGGCCATCCACGTGATGTAAAAGAAAACGTGATTCATCAGACCAGGCCACCTTCTTCCATTGCTCCATGGTCCAGTTCTGATGCTCACGTGCCACTGTTGGTGCTTTCGGCGGTGGACAGGGGTCAGCATGGGCACCCTGACTGGTCAGCGGCTATGCCGCCCCATACGCAACAAACTGAGATGCTCTGTGTATTCTGACACCTTTCTATCAGAACCAGCATTAACTTCTTGAGCAGTTTGAGCTCCAGTAGCTCGTCTGTTTGATCGGACCACACGGGCCAGCCTTCGCTCCCCACGTGCATCAATGAGCCTTGGCCGCCCATGACCCTGTGGCCGGTTCTCCACTGTTCCTTCCTTGGAGCACTTTTGATAGATCCTGACCACTGCAGACCGGGAACACCCCACAAGAGCTGCAGTTTTGGAGGTGCTCTGACCCAGCCGTCTAGCCATCACAATTTGGCTCTTGTCAAACTCGCTCAAATCCTTACGCTTGGCCATTTTTCCTGCTTCTAACACATCAACTTTGAGGACAAAATGTTCACTTGCTGCCTAATATATCCCACCCACTAACAGGAGCCGTGAGGAAGAGATCATCAGTGTTATTCACCTCACCTGTTAGTGGTTATAATGTTATGCCTAATCAGTGTGTGTATATAATATATATATATATATATATATATATATATATATATATATATATATATATATATATATACACACACACACACACACACACACACACACACACACACACACACACTACTGTTAAAAACAGTTTTCAACATTAATAAGGAATCATATCAGAATGTTTAGTGAAGGATCATGTGCCTCTGAAGACTGGAGTAATGATGATAAATTCAGCTTTGATCACAGGAATACATTACACTTTAACACAAATTACAATAGAAAACATCTATTTTAAATTGTAATAATATTTCACAATATTATTTATTTTACTGTATTTTTATCAAGTATATATCGATCATCAGACACAGGTGTAATGACTACTTCATACAAAATTCTGGCATAAATGATAAAACATCATGTTTGGAACAAATGTGATTTTAAAATGAAATCAAATTTAAATGTATTCTTCAATTAGCCTAAACCTTGAAAATGCTGGGAAAGTGAGCTTGCAAGTCATTTGACAAATGCTGGTTATCAAGGACAACGCACAAATATTGCCGCAATCAGTGAAGAGTGGGAATATTTTGAGAAAGGCTCCACGTGTACATCCTGGATTTCCCTGACACCATGACAGGTTAGCTTATCCTCTGTGTTAATGAGCGAACGAAAACACAGTTAATAATGCCAGCCACACAAATCACAGCACTAAGCTTTCTTCAGTGAGGACTGATACTGCGAATTTGTTGAGCTAATCAAAATGACATCTTTCCAGCGCATGTGCTGATTGTGACTAGAGCAGAGGAGAGAAAGGATATTAAAAGATGCGCTGCTGTTTAATGCGTGAGCAGCGTCTGATCCTTGGCCGTTAATGATCCTGCCACTAAATTACCCCGCTGATGCCCACAATCTTTTTTATTGGAAATGCACACAGAGACTATGTTGATGTGCAAAAAATAAATTTAGTGGCTTTATTTATTTTATTAGCATGGCTTTCTCATGCATTCACAATATGTACACAATGATTTTGCGGTGAATACTTGCGGTAAACAGTGGGTGCATAATTATTATGCAAGTTGATATTCTGATCACATTTATTTCCCAAGCACCAATTGACCAATTCCAAACCACATTAATCTTAATAACGACTATTAAATTTGCATTTAATCAATTATAAGTGATATGTAATTGTTGAGGAAGGCTAGAAGTGAAAAACACCTAATATTCAGGTGTGCAGAATTATTAAGCAGGTTTTCTATTACAGGTAAAATGGGCCAAAAAAGATTTAACTCAGACTGAAAAAGGATGTCAAAAATTATTAAATGCTCATGAGAAGAATGCAATAGTAGAAATTGCAAAATTAAGGAGTGACCAATGGACCAAAATAACAAATATTGTGTTTCACGACTCATTAGTATGAGAGGTGTATACATGTAACCCCTCCTGTTTGAACCACCCGCTCCAAGCGGGACTCGAACTCGGGTCCGCCGGCATGAGAGTCGGACGCTCTAACAAGGAGGCTAAAGGCTGCAACCCCTAGCGTCAGTTGCTAGAGCGTCTCTTGAGATCAGAGGAGTGAGGTTTACTCACACAGCAACTACTAGCTGGCCTCCGTTACACTCACCCCCCTAAACCTCACTCCCATCCAGGTCACGGCACCAATGTGACCCCTCCTGTTCGAACTATCCGCTCCAAGCGGGACTATATGCATATGCATTGCTAAGGACATCATTTGGACAACTTTAAAGGAGATTTTCTCAATATTTAGATTTTTTTTTGCACCATCAGATTTCAAATTTCAAATAGTTGTATCTCGACCAAATATTGTCCTAACAAATCATACATCAATGGAAAGCTTATTTATTCAGCTTTCATGTGACGTACAATACTGTGCAAAAGTATTTTTACACACAAAAAGTGGGTATAAGCCAGTTATTTATATCTTTTGCTGTAGTGTGTCAGTAGGAAATATCAGTTTACATTTATAAACATTAATTTTGCCATTAATTTTAATAATCCAGTGAGATTTGTGTATGCATAAAGAGTCTGACAATAGTCTCTGTGCTCCACATGGAGATCTGATCTCATCTTCATGGAGTCTGTCTGTGATCACATGAAGAAACAGAACAAACTGAGACGGACTGAATCCAGAAGAACTGAAGACACCTGAGGAAACCTTCCTGCAGAGCTACAGGAACAGGTGTAGGAATAGATGAGGTGACAAAAGCCGTTTCAACACAAAGCGTGCTCACCCCAGATATCCATTTGATTTAGTTCAGAGAAGTTCATTCATAAATAAAAGCATTCGTGTTATTATTTTTGACAGCATTCTCACTTTAAGCTTTTCACAGTGCTGTAGTTCTGCAGGAAGGTTTCGTCAGGTGTCTTCAGTTCTTCTGGATTGAGTCCGTCTCAGTTTCTTCATGACTCGATGATGGTTGCTGGCAGACTTCTTGTGCATTAAAAACAATTCTCACTGGATTAATGGCAAAATGAATGTTTGTAGATGTAAACTGATATTTCCTACTGACACACTGCAGTAACAGATATTAATAACTGGCTTAAATACCAGCGTGCCTAAGACTTCTGCACAGCACTGTATAAATCTCAATTTAAAAAATTTGACCCTTATGACTGGTTTTGTGGTCACATATTATATATTCCATCTTTTATGTTAGATGCGATAAATCGAGATTAAATCAGGTTCTTTTAAGCCATTTCAGAGCAAATACATAAATAATTAGATATATGTTACAAATTGTCAAAAGATTGCAAAAACAAAATGGAATAAATATCACAATATTTTTTTGTCACAATATCACCCTGTTTGGACTTCTGTTTTGCACCATTTTCTGCCACCAGTCTGTCACCACAGTTACTGATGTCATTCACATGATGAGTGTATTTAAGTCCTGTGTTTTCAGTTCACGTGGTCCGGTCTCGTTCATGTATGGTTGTGTTTTGCTCGCTGTCTTCATGTGGATTCAGCCTGTAGATATTATTAAACACTATTTGAACTGCTCGTCTTTGTGTCTTTGTATGCAGCTCAACCTTGAAACTTTTTTGTATGGCTCTTACAACTTTTCATTTTTATTCAATTCAACATAATTTTAGTTAATAAGAACATATGCTTGTTTAAAGGAAAAAAAGCTCTGTCTACCTTTATATATTATTATATAGCCTTCAAACAAACCTCAAGCAATTGGCATGGGAAATAATAATAATAATAAAATATTGCTGTTTATGTATTATATGATTAAATATGACTGTGATGTGAAATAAATAAATCATTTATAGCTATTTGTGTTAGTGGATAGAATAATTCTATAGCTCTTATACTTTTAAATTTTTTTAAAATAAAACATTATTTTAGTTCATAAAATTAATGAAGAATATTGTAAAATATCACACATTTAGGTCACAAAAGCCTTATATACCTCTGTGTTATATATCCCACTGTATAGTACCTAAAGCAATTAGCAAGGTTAGCCGTGTCAATATAAATCCAGCCCCTAGAGGCTTCAAACTGGCAGCTTTATCAGAATATAACATGCAATGGCATTGCAATACAGGAGCACGAAACACAGTAGAGACGGTGTGAAAACCAAACCTGCCTTTCAGTGCCAAAGAGGGTGAGCAACAGCACTCGCACCTGTGGGCAGTCACACACACACACACACACACACACACACACACACACACTCAATGACAACACATTCTGACTGAGCTGCATGGCTACATCACGAATATGCGGCCCAGATCACCATGGTAACCGGGGGAAGAGGACGGGAGCTCCAGCAGGTCCTTGTGCACATTCTCCAGATAAACATCTATTTACAGTGCTGCACAAACATCTGAACCATCATCACGCTGTGATACCTGCCAGAACGTTCACAGTAATACCGGCCCTACGATCACAGCTGGTAGAGACTGCCTAAATCATTGACATACAATGAAGCTATTGTATGGCTTCAGGATATAAAGCACTAGATTGTTATATTGTTGTACTTGTATAGATTGTACTACTCATATAGATTATGTTGGTGTTTAGGGTCCAGTTTTGGAGCTTGACAAAGTGAATCACTGACCACTTGGATTGCATGGACATGTCTCCATTTATGCAAAAAAAAATTCATATGGATCTCACGTAAAGGAAGACTGTTTTTTAAGGTTCCATGGGAGCCTTCAGTCAGACACATATCATAACGACTTGATAAATATTGTTCAATATTTCAGTAATCTTGAAGCCTATTCAGTAATTTAGCACAAGTTGAAGGACTGATGAGAGCGAGGGAGATCCTCAGTGGAGACGCTCCAGATCCAGCAGCTGCGCTGATTCACAGCGATCAGACAGGCGTGGCTCTCGCAGAACGCTCACGCTCGCCAAATCAGCTCATTTACCTCAGCGCACAGACTTTAACACTCTATATACGATTGTTTTAAAAGGAGTCCAAATTATACAATTGGTGCCAAACACTTTTTGAAACGCTAAGTTCCATTCAAAGGATCTAAAAACTCCTGCTCAAAAATATAAATAAATAAATAAATAAATAAATAAATAAATAAATAAATAAATAAATAAATAAATAAAACACCAGTGCACCAAAAGTGCACATTATATCAACTGGCATCACCTTTTAAAGATATCTTTATTTACAGGTAAAGACTATTTTTTTTAAATTAAGCCAAAAAATGTGAATGAATGAATGAATGAATGAATGAATGAATGAATGAATGAATGAATGAATAAATAAATAAATAAATAAATAAATAAATAAATAAATAAATAAATAAATAAATAAATAAATCAATCAATCAATCAATCAATCAATCAATCAATCAATTTAATTTATTGTAAATAAATGTAATTTATTTATTTACTTAATTTATTTTTATTAAAAATATAAATAAATAAATAAATAAATAATGCATTAAGTCAGTAAACAAACAAACAAACAAACAAATAAATAAATTAATTAATTCACCAGTTCTTTCCAAAAACTGCTCATTATATCAACTGCACTGGTATCACCTTATAAAGATGTCTTTCTTTCTAGGTGAAGACTTTTTAAGTTAAGCCACAAAAACTCAATAAATAAATAATAACAAACAAACAAACAAACAAACAAATAAATAAATAAATAAATAAATAAATAATAAATAATAAACAAACAAACAAATAAATAAATAAATAAATAAACATAAAGATGTCTTTCTATGCGTAGACTATTTTTAAGTTAAGCCACAAATAACTAAATAAATAAATAGATAATAAATTAAGTGAGTGAGTGAGTGAGTGAGTGAATGAATGCATAAAAACAGCAGTTCTTTCCAAAAAAAGTGCTCATTATATCAAGTGCATAAAGAAGTGTACTTATAAAAACGCAAGCACGCAGACTCCTGGAAATTGCATAGATTCTAATCAGATTGAGGCCAAATGTATGTGGACACCCAAACACCAGAGCCATATGTGCCTGCTGAACATTTAATTTCAAAAGCATTAGCATTAATACAGAGCTGGTTTCCCCTAACAGCTTTGACTCTTCTGGGAAGCTTTCCATGAGATGTTGTAACATAGCTGTGGGGATTTGTTCTCATTCAGACACGCGAGCATCAGTGAGATCAGCCACTCATGCTAGCTCACAATCACTGCTCCAACTCATGCCAAAGGTTAAACGGGTGCAGGCCCACTGTCATTTAATACTCGAACAAAGTCATGCATCATATTCACAACACATTCGAATATATCTGATGTATACATATACGTTTGTTGAATATGTGGAGCATGAGTTTAGACCAGTGAGATTTAGCAGTGGAATTTAACTCTACAGAAATAGAGCGCAACAGTTCCAAAAATCCCATTAAATTTCTTCATAGCAATCCTCTCTGCACAATAACACTGACATGGGCTTGTGTGACGCTATTTGAAAGCATCACAACTTTTAACAAAACATCAGTCAAGACTTTTTTATTTTATTGTTATGACTAGGCTGATAGTGATGCTTGACACATTATTGGTCATTCAGTGTCTATGGGGAAAAAAAGCAACACTTTACAACACGGCTCCATTATCTGGAAGCTTGTTTCTGTCACAGAATCTCACAATTCCTCCATTGTGCCCTCATGTGATCATGTCATGTGCTTCCCTAGTCTCTCGTGTCATGTTGTCATTGGTTGATTTAAGGTTTGTTCGACTTCACACAGCGATGTGCAGACCGATCGGCGGCTGACTTGAAGCAGTGCATGCCGGTTAGAAATTTTGTCCGACTTGAGGCAACACCACGTGACTATGGCGTATGTCAACAAAGTGCCGCGAGAGCGATTCGAGAGCAGCCGGTTGATGCATTCTGCACAGCTTCTCCAGAGCGCTGATGACGACACGGCTGCTCCACGACTGGCCAGATTCACCGCATGACAGCGATCACGTGTTCATTCTAAAACATTCTGTTACACTAATACTCATGAATCAATTTTTTATAACGGTAAAACCTCTTTTCATGTAGTCGCAATGTTATATTGTCATGTTTATCAAAATAAAACTGATAAAAAACATAGACCCCACTTCATTGATAGTGTAGGCTTATATGGTGAACTTTATTCTTGTACAAACACACGCTGTATCAAGCAGTTCATACAGTATTACATGACAATAATGTCTCTGAAACATCTGTGTTTCACTTCATCTGTGGTAAAGTATGCAAAGATGCAAACACAGCGCGAGCGTCACTATGGGAAGCAGAAAGTGTCCGCCTTCACGTCTCCGTCTGCACGCGGCTACTCTTGCCGATCGGTTACATCCAGCCGCAGCCGATGTCCAACATACCTATAGTCATGTGGGTTCTCAGGTCATTTCTGTCACTGGTTCATTGTCTTGATTGTTCACAGGTGTGTCTTGTTAGTCATTAGCCTCTGTGTATTTAAGCCCTTTTGTTTGCCATGCATCATGGTCTAGTATTGTGATGAAGCTGACATTGGCTGCGGCTGAATGTAACCTGGATGTAACCTGGATGTAACCTGGATGTAACCTGGATGTAACCTGGATGTAACCGGGATGTAACCTGGATGTAACCGGGATGTAACCGGGATGTAACCGGGATGTAACCGGGATGTAACCTGGATGTAACCTGGATGTAACCTGGATGTAACCTGGATGTAAACTGGATGTAACCTGGATGTAACCTGGATGTAACCTGGATGTAACCTGGATGTAACCGGGATGTAACCTGGATGTAACCTGGATGTAAACTGGATGTAACCTGGATGTAAACTGGATGTAACCTGGATGTAAACTGGATGTAAACTGGATGTAACCTGGGCGAGTAGCCGCATGCAAACGGAGACGTGAAGGCGGACACTTTCTGCTGTAACACTGTTCATGTTTCAAGTCTGTTCAAGTCAAGTCCTTGTTTGTTTTGTTCACTTATAATAAACTGCACTTGGGTTCAACTGCAAGCTTGCCTCCAGTGGATATCGTTATCCAATTCTGAGAAAAAAAGTCACAATTATCTTTCAAAGTCACAGTTTTATTCTGTGGCGGAAACAAGCTTCCATACCATTAGTTAATGTTGGTTAATGCATTAAGTGTATTGCTCATTGTTAGTTAATATTAGAGTATTTATTAATCTGTTAACGTTAGTTAATAAAAATACTGTTCATTGTTAGTTCATGTTAGCTCACATCCATTAAATAATATTAACAGATGCAACTTTTGATTTTAATAATGTATTTGTAAAGGTTAATTAATATTGACTAAGATAAATAAATGCTTTAGAAATATTTTTTTAACTAATGTTAGCAAAGGGAACCTTATTGTAACATGTTACCAAAATAAATAAATAAATAATATTACTACTAGGTTCCTACTAATTCTACTATTACTAATAATATAAACACGCTAAAGTCTGAAAAGCTGCTGGGATCATGAATATTAATTACATTGTCTGCATTCACTCAAATTGTTTTGCTGAAGCGCTAGCCAATGACATTGCCTCTTGCTCATTATTCCCGCCCACAAAAGCGACGAGCGTCCGTGGCTTCTGCTGTTCTTAAAGGCTGAATAATTCCAAATGAACTTAGTCATTTTGACAGAAAAATAACAAGAAAAAATTGCATTTATATGTAGCACGTCAATTCTACGTGTAAGACTCTCTCGCTTTCTCTCTGTGTGTGTGAGAGAAACACAGAGACGGGCTCCTACACACTGATGCATCAAATACACTGTGCATCCATTGATATCAATAAGAATTGTGCACTCACTGTGATGTAAAAACAAAGAGTGAAACTCTCAAACGTCTCATCAACAAAACAAAAACTTGTAATGCCATCAGTCAGACCACTAAAAACAAACAGAAGAACAAAATCTTGTAGCAGTCTCTTTCTATAACACACAAGGACTATTACTGAGTAACATGGAGGAAATGAGGAGGTGGAGATATTGAGGGTGAGAATTGGTAAAGTGGCTAATCAGATATGCTGGTATGCAGATCTTCAATGTGTTTAGTGAACCAAGGCGCAAGTAATAGCTGTGAGGGACACTCACACTCACAGAGCACAAACATTACAAATGCTCCAGAGGAAATGGACAAATGCTGACATGAACTCACCCAGTGAGAAAGAAAGAATGAACGTCCCCCCAATATTTTTTATATTCTTGATGCCCTCCATTACGCAGCACTCTCTGTGTTGTTAGGATAACAAAGCGTTTTAAAAGTTGTTTTAGTAGTCAAATAACCCTGGCTTTGTATATTACAAATATTGTTTTCTCCAAACCAAATTGCTATGTTCCTCTCTTGTAAGTCGCTTTGGATAAAAGCATCTGCTAAATGCATGAATGTAAATGTAATTGAATGTCGAGACAAGAAACATTAAAGGGCACCTATTATGCCCGTTTTTACAAGATGTAATATAAGTCTCAGGTGTCCCCAGAGTGTGTCTGTGAAGTTTCAGATCAAAACTCCTAACAGACCATTTAATAAATCATTTTGAAAATGCCAAATTTTAAGTTTGAGAAAAATTAGCTGTTTTGTGTGTGTCTCCTGTGTCTCCTTGTGTGTGTGATGCATGCGCACCATAGACCGTAAAAAATTATGGATGATGCGACTTCATTTGCTTCCGCTGGGGAAAGAGAAGCCTCCGGAGGTCCGAATATGGTGCTGACATCTTGCACAGATTTGGGACCGAGTCTGCGCGGTTGAGAGCAGGAAGTAGAGGCCCGATATCAAAAGCCCGCCCACACTCTCGCAGATGCAGAAAAATTCATTATGTTGGTGTGAAATAAACAGTTATGGAAATGTAGAAATTAAAGCTAAAGCTCCAATCTCCTCCCGAAAATCCAGAAAAAAATCTGTTAGTGCCTCAGTGACAACTTCACTCAGAGAAGCCGTCAATCTCAGCTGTCAATCATGACGTCACACCCCCGGTTTTAAAGCATCAAATAACTAACTAAAACTAAACTCATTTAAAAAACGAACACTCGAAATGAAATCATCGTGATAAAAACTGCCTACAATGACAGAAACCAACTTTGGGAAAAAATTAAGTGTAATTTGACTGTTTAGTTTGTCTTGCGTCCATTAGAATCCACGGAGGGGCGGGGGTTATGAGCTATACTGGGACCGGCCACCGGGGGCGATCGAGGCGCGGAGGCTTCAGTTATTTACAGGATGCTGCAGGCTTGATGCGCGCAGAGAGCTGGATGTCGGTGCGTCCGTGAGTAGGATATTAAACTAGACTAGTTCTCTTTCATCTTCTTTTCAACACTCGTGGGCGGGGCCTGTGAAATGTGACGTCACATTCCCCAGAATCTGCAAACGGAGACACTGCTTATGATTTATGGGGATTTTTTTTTTTTTTTAAAAGGAGTGGGTGGATTTTTACCATTATAGGGGGGTTGTGTACACACACTGCCAACACACATTTATGTTCCAAAAGTGAATTTTGCATAATAGGTGCCCTTTAATGAAGCCATTTTCAGTATATTAGGCATATAATTAAGATTGTGCGCATATTGTAAAATAAAGATATTATTTGCAAATAGTTCAAATGCATGACTTTCAGTTATGTCAAGCTGGTTATGTCATGCAAATGTCAAAATGTTTTAATGTACAAATCATGCACTATGATAAAAGTCATATATGATCATCATAACCAGTTTGATTTGTAGGGGGGGGAAGGATTTCGCCCCTTCTGGTCTATGTATCTGGTCTAAAAAAAATATCCCCCTGGGGGAAGCTACTCCACAAACCACCAACAGAGAATATAAAATACCAAAAATACTAATATTTTTTAAAACATCGCCAAGTAAAATGCTGCAACATGACAATACAAACAACAATAAAAACAGAAATGGACTTTAACTGTTAGCATTCCCACTTAGAGACTGTCTGGGATTCGTGATCCCATTTCACGTGCCTCAATCCATGCAGAACTTTTCAGAAAGTCAGCTCAGTGCGCACCATTCATCTATTTCAGAGTGACAGTACGAGATCCAGTGTTTCTGCTCACTGTATTGTGACCTAATGCAAATAGCTATTATATATAATAAACAGACGCATAAATGTATTATGAGACAGAATGCAGAAGTTTACCGTCACCGGATAAATTGGGAATTATTATCACGTAATATTGACTGTTGGATCGGCAGAGAATTGTCTTTCTGCGAGTCATCAAGAAATGATGGTTCTATTTTATCTAAAGAAATATGAGGTAAACGTGTGAATACATATTTCTCCAAATCTCCACTTTTGGACTAAAAGTTTGTAGCCTATGTTGTGTACTGAAGCATCTCATTATTCTATTCAGAATATCAATAACTAGCGATTGATTTAGCATGATTTTGCATTCCTATCTAATCTAATACATCAAAGATCAAGGTTAAATCAGAATATTTACTGTACAAATGTTTCTGTAACAGCTGCCAAAAATAGTCTATATACGTAGGCTGTATAGCTCCACTGTGGTTTGTGATTTAAGGAAAAAATTTACTTTAGCCACTATAGTGTTCATTTCAGCTGGAAAATGTGTTGAATTGTACATATAGGTTACGTTTTTTGAAGTTTTGCAAAAATTCTCATTTTCAATGAGCCTATGTTGATTCATTTACCATACATTTTATTCCCTTAGTTCTCTCCAAATCCCTTTAATTCTTTAACTGCTGTAAATGCATAGGACATTTGTATCCATTACAACATCAAAAACAAAAATGGTTACGGTCTTTGGTATAAAAGTCATCTGTATAAACTGTTGGTGCACATTTTCTGAAGTCAAAAATCTTAGTCCATTTTGAGATAAGTGCTCATTTAAATTCAGCATTGTGTAGACTGCATATGCTCATTAAATTTCATCAGCCACCATTCTCTCTAGATATCTGTATTGGCATCGGCATCAGTCAACCACACTATATATACCATACATTTATTATATAGAACTGTGTCTAAAGAGAGTCGGAGTAAACACTCACGTATGCTAGCCAATGGAAGCTTAGATCCGTAACATCAGTATTAGCTGTGGGGAAAGATCCAACACACTGTTAATCCCACAGCTCTGTTTTGTAAGCAAATCATTATCCAGACTATTAATGGCACACTGCAGAATTCTCTCTTCCTCCCTCTCTCTCTCTGTCCTTCTCTTGCTCCCACTCAGTCTCTCTTTTCAGTCCATTTCTCCCACCTTCTCCATCTCCGTTTCTCTCCGTCTGTTTTCGGGGAACCTTTCTAACGCCTTTTCTCTCTCTTTCTCTGTTCCAAATCCTTGAGAGCTGCCTATGGAGGCTTGTTACGGCATCGGTGGTGTGCTCCCGACTTTAAAGCTGATCCAATAGGTTTCTCAATGTTGCTGACTTGTAAGATAACTTGTTTTAGCAAAATTATAAAGGCAACTTGAAGCACTTTACTGCATCCTGTGTCGTTAATTAACTCAACCAAATGCATCCTACATGATATTAATCATATATATATATATATACACACACAAAATAAACATAATATTACAATGGCACAAAATGCTGTGAATGCACAAGAAAACTTGACTGTGTAACTCTGTGGATGCGCTCTTTCCGCAACAACGCACTGCTAAAACACGGGCACACAACGAATTCACAACAACATTCTTTTAGTCGTGCTCTCATTATAATTTTATGTAGCCTATATGACAGATTTGTGCTGCATGTTGTACAGAACAGTATCTTCCTTTTCGAAGTGATTCCAATCATTTCAAGTAATTCAAAACCATCATATCGAACAGCACACATCTGAAATGTCTCAGCTGAAGGAAATAATACAATATCTATCAGCTTTAATATATCAGCCTAATTTTTCTTACATGATTTGGAACACTCAACATGAATTACACTGTCTATGTAGAGTGCTTCAAATCAGGTACTTATCATTTAAAAAACTCTACATGATTTGGAACACTACGTTAACTACACTGTATATGTAGATTGTTTCAAATCAGACACATTCAATTTGGAACACTGCATATTTGGAACACTCTGTGTCAGGCACATTATCTATGTAGAGTGCTTTAAATCAGGCATTTTTTATTTGGAACACTGTATGCACTACGCTGTCTATGTAGCATTTCAAATCAGGCACTTGTAATTTAAAGGACTCTACATAATTTGGAACACTCTGCATGCACTACACTGTCTATGTAAAGTGTTTCAAATCAGGTACTTGTAATTTAGAGCACTCTACATGATTTGGAACACTACACAAACTACATTGTCTATGTAGTGTTTCAAATCAGGCACTTACAATTTGAAACTCCACATGGTTTGGAACACTCTACATGAACTACACTGTCTATGTAGAGTGCTTCAAATCAGGCATTTTTAATTTAGAACTCTCTACATAACTACACTATGTATGAGTGTTTCAAATCAGGTACTTATGATTTTAAAAACACGATTTTAAAACTGCTAATTGCACTATGCTATCTATGCAGAGTGTTTCAAATCAGCTACTTAGAATTTAGAACACTTTACATGATTTGGAACATTCTATGTATTATGTGTCTATGTAGAGCATAACCTTATTTTGCACCTTATTACCTAATAAGTACCTTATTTTGGAACCTTATATTCCAAAATAAGGTACTTATAATTTAAAACACTCTACATGGCTTGGAACATTCTATGTATTACATGTCTATGTAGAGCATTCCAAATCAGGTACTTATAATTTAGAACACTTGACATGATTTGGAACATTATATGTATTACGTGTCTATGTAGAGCATTCCAAATCAGTCATCTAATCGTTCCATGACGTGTAGGATGCTGCCTTAGAAGGAAGCCGTCATGTAGGCAGCAGGCAGTGAGACAGCTCAGTAGGTTTTGGAGCAGAGCTTCTATGTTTCTTCTCGAAAAACTCTATTTGAGCTAAACGTGACTGAAAACATTGGACGCCAGCCTCCTACTGATTTTGTTAACACATTGCCTGGGCAACTTCAGCTGTACAAAAGCAATGCTGTATATTTCAGACCCAGAGAATTTCAAAAGGTAAAAGAGGGGGCAGAGAAGAGGAGAGATTTCAAAATTAATCCTTGTACTAACCGCTTTGTGCTGAGAACCTAAGAAATCAGAACGTTTAGTACTATGCAAGTTACGTCTCACAGAACAAAATGTACTATTGCCAAACAACCGTCAGTTTTTAAAAATCAAATATTTATCCTTGATTGAACCTCTTTTATTCTCCATTAGATATGAGAAATGCTAACTTCATGATTCTATACCTCTATGAAGAAAGACAGTAGCTTTTAAATGGATAGTTCATGTTTTCACCATCACCTTATTCCAAACCAGTTGGCTTTCTATTTTCCTGGGAAATACATCACAACAGGAGTCAGATTTCACTTATCACGTGACGATATGAGAGGATTTGGTGTGCAACAGATCCTGAACATCAATGACAAACATCTTATCTTGTAAAATGTTCGGTCAGTGCCGCCGCTCTCTATACACAGAGTACAGTGATCACAAGATCAAGTAAAACGCGAGCGCGCATTCAAAAGGTATGTTGACAGCGGTGCCCGTAGATTATAGGCCTTTACAGTACACATGATCGCAAAATCAAAAGCGAAAAGCCAGCACATGTTTAAAAGGGATTTCCATAACCTGCATGCCTGCAAATGATATACAATATATATGTATATATGTATCTTCATATACTTGTAAATATTAATATACAGCTCTGATTTGATTGAAATTAGCTAGAAAACCTTGCTCATTTAAGAACGAGCATTTATTGCATGGACAGAGCTAGTGTTTAAAATACCGAAGTTGAAACCTTGCTCTCTTTGGCTTGTAGTTAACGCTGTTAAACTGTCTGCTTAAATAACAGCACTGAAAAAAGAATGCGCTGGTCATCTTTCAGTCAGTTAGGGGCCATTCACATAGGCCATGTTTTTGCGGTCAAAAACGTGAGACGCAGGTCTGGAGACGTGCTTTTGAGTTATTTAGTTGAGTTATTTTATTTTATGTTATTTTAGTTATTTTAACTTGAGTGCTGCGTTTTAAAAGGCAGAGATAGGCTACTTTGCAAAAGTATGGAGGCGAATGAGAGCACAAGAAACGCATCTAGGGTGATGTTTACATTAAAAAATGATGGGAAAATAGATTTCAAAAAAACATTGTGTGGCATTTAATCTATCTATCTATCTATCTATCTATCTATCTATCTATCTATCTATCTATCTATCTATCTATCTATCTATCTATCTATCTATCTATCTATCTATCTATCTATCTATCTATCTATCTATCTATCTATCTATCTATCAGTTTATTTTGTCCATCCATCCATCCGTCTGTCATTTTATCCATCCATCCATCCATCCATCCATCCATCCATCCATCCATCCATCCATCCATCCATCCATCCATCCATCCATCCATCCATCCATCCATATGCCCACCCATTTATCTATGCCCACCCAGGATATCTCCCAGCCCACCCTTCTATAGGTGAAATTTAGAAGATTTATGGTGATTTTTGATTAATTTTGGAGTATAAATCGCTATTCACTTTCATTGTATGGAAAAGAGCAGCTTTATCCTTCTGTAAAACATCTACTTTTGTGTTCCAGAGCAGACAGAAAGGGTTTGAAGGTTTGAAATGACAGAATTTACATTTTGGGTCACTATCCCTTTAAAACAATCTGTAGGCACTTTGTCCTAGAGAAACCCAGAAGAAAGTGTTTACTTCAAAGGGCACAATGCTGTCTTTCTCTATGAGCCCTAAGGTCACACCCTGCCTGGCAAGATTCTTCTCGATAAAGCTACGTCGACCACCAACCATTAAACTTTAACTATGCCATGACCTTGGAAACTGATAATATTGCTATAAACATCAGAATTTAGCAGAAGTGACTCTGTCTGCTGTGTTAAAGGTGCGATTCACGTTGCACGGATGTTCTTAAATCATTAGCAATAGAGCTCTTGAGACTTTACAACCAGTATGAAAAGCTAACAGACCCATCCAACCACGCTACACAAATAAACAAACACAAACAGAAGATGCTTGGGTACAGTTTAGCAAACGATGAATGCCTCAACCCCTTGAAATGGTGGGCAAAAACTCATGCATAAGGAAAAAAAAACTGAAGAAAAGTCCATCAAGCTGAGAACATTGCAGCACACTCCACCTCCCACAGGTCCTCCAACCAGCATCATTAGTTCCTGCCTGTCCTTTCTGCAGCATAAACACTCATTCAAACCAGATGACAGCAATCTGGATGGCACTTCCAACACGCAGATACAATAAAATGCAAGCGCAAAAGCGAAGAGCTCATACCGCCAACAACATCTTCTGACTCCTACAGCACCCGTCCATTTCTTCACATACCCAGTTTAGGACAGATTTCGTGTGTATGTGCGTGTTTATGTGAGTGTGGGAGGAGAGAGATTGGAAAGAGGCAGAAAGAGAGAGGTTAGGTAAGGAGATATGTGGAGGGTGGGGTTCAGTAGCTCACCATGCTCAACCCAAATCCCGCATTGGGCTGGCAGGCGGGTGTAGATCTGTCCTCCCTCGCCGTCCACGGACACGAACAGCCCCTGCGAGCGTCTCAACGATGGCCAGCTCATCCACACACGCTACAACCCAACGCCCGGACACACCAGCGGGTATTTCCTCCAGGAGAATCCACTGGGAGAAGGAAGGTTCGAGCGGAAGGTGGTTTAATGGCAAGGCATCAGGGAAGAATCATTCCTCGGATTCAAATAAACCTTAAAACGAAGTTGTTCCCCGCGTGCTTTCCCGAGGCAGCCTTGTCGTTCTCACACTCGGGAGAATCCCTTCGACAGAACTGGAGAGAGCAGCAATCGAGCGGAGGAAGGGAGGGAGAGAGAGAGAGAGAGAGAGAGAGAGAGAGAGCGAGCGAGAGAGACGGAATGTGTGTCTACCGCTACAGTCCATGAATGGTGCAGTGCTGCTGTTGTCATGGTAACCACTGGGGAGGAGGCTGGTAAAGTGGTGAGGGGAAGTGAGAGAGAACGAGAGAGAAGGTGCTTTGCAGAGGGACACTGTGGCACTGGAATGAGTACGGAGAGATAGGAGAAACTGAAGGCTCTGGGTCTGATACTTCAGCTGGCATGACCTCATGTTACCCTTGACGATGCCAACTAACTGCTTACTCAACTAGTCCATTCATCAAATGATCTATGTTCAACTCACACTTCCACCTTATCTGCCCCTGTTCCTCCTTTTATATTCCATTCATTCATTTTTGGACCTATATTACGGAGCCCCTAAAGGGACATGGTGGTGGGAGAAAAAAATATGAGATGGGAGGAAAAATAAGTCAATGCTTTGCTCTTGCACATGTTTTGCATTCCCCCAATAAACTTTATGTTCGCATGCAAAAACTTTTGAGCTCTTTGCAAGCGAATGCAAAGTTTCTTGGGGGAACGCAAAATGGTTTGAGAGCGAATGCAAAGTTTCTTAGGGGAATGCAAAACATTTGAGAGAGAAATTTTCCCAGTTGCGTCGCTTTACCTCCATACACAACTACTCTCCATACTCTCCCGTGGCCTCATGGGATAGTAAAGTGCCCATCATATGCGCACTTCGAATCTTGCCGGAAGTAGTAGGTCGTCCGGGGACTTTTCGCCTACTGTTTTTCGAATGCTATGTATTCGGACACACTACTCTGTTGGCGTACTGTTATTCACATACTATACAGTAGAGAAGTATTCGATTTCGGACGCAGTGAATGGGCTTTTTGCGATAAAGTCAAACAGTTGTACTGTTAAAGGAATAGTATCTTATTTACTTTTTTACCTTTTTTTTTTTCTTCATACAATGAAAGTCAGTGGTGTCCAATGTTGTTTTGACTTTTACTGCATGGACAAAGTTTAAACATTCTTTTTTTTGGTTTTTAATTAAAAAATGAGCCACATTTATACACAAAGTTCAAGTGGAGCACACAAAAACATGACCGAAATTATATTTCACTACAAATTGAGTGTTTGTGTGTTATTGTAGTATGATTTACTCCCCCTCAAGTCATCCTAGGCGTATATGATATTCTTCTTTCAGGCGAATATAATCAGTTATATTAAAAATGTCCTGGCTCTTCCAAGCTTTATAATGGCAGTGATTGGCTGTTTCTGTTTTGAAGTCCATAAAAGTGCATCTATCCATCATATAACTGCTCCACACGGCTCCAGGGGGTTAATAAAGGCCTTCTGAAGTGAAGTGGAAAAATATCCATGTTTAAAACTTTATAGGCTAAAATAACTAGCTTACGGCGAAAGAGTAACCCCTGACGCGATGTACAGGAGCATCACAAGCTTTGACGCCTCTCATGGATAGGGCTGGGCAACAAACTCAAGCCTCTCTTCTCTTATATCAAAATCCTCCACCATTTCTCTTCAAAAATTCTAATTTTAGACTCTAATTCATGACTTTAGATTCTGATTCATGATTTTGTTTTGCTCTATCCTCTGCGCTTCTGCGTTCGTCAATGCGCATGGGTCAAGGGTTCAAGGGTCAAGGGTTACTCTTTCGACGCAAGTCGACCTGCGTACCGCCAGAAGCTCGCTATTTTAGTCTATAAAGTTTTAAATATGGATATCTTTCTTACACAAATGTGCCACTTTGCTTCAGAAGGCCTTTATTAACACCCCGGAGCCGTGTGGAGCAGTTATATGATGGATAGATGCACTTTTGTGGACTTCAAAAATGAACCAACAAGTCACTGCCATTATAAAGCTCGGAAGAGCCAGGACTTTTTTAATATAACTACGATTGTATTCGTCTGAAAGAAGAATGTCAGATACACCTAGGATGACTTGAGGGGGAGTAAATCATGGGATAAATTACATTTTTGGGTGAACTATCCCTTTAATAGAAAAGAGCAGGGGTCTTCAACTAGTGGTCCGAGGCAGCATTGCAGGGGATTTTCCAATTATTGTTTGATCTCAAATTACAACAAGTTTTATATAAAAACAAAGCATTAAAGTAATTAAGTAGTTAACTTCAAAGTACAGCTGAATGCTTCATTGCCAGTTCAACAATAAAATAAAAAACCATGGCTTTCCAATGTGAGCACCATATCATAAGCAGTAGTTCAAAAGTTTAGGGTCGGTAAGATTTGTAATGTCTCTTCTGCTCATCAAGGCTGCATTTAGTTGATCAATATTCCTTTAAACTCAATTTTATACAGCAGGGGTTCCTGTTCCATCCATGTTCCCCCAGAATCAGACTCACGATGTTGTTGTTGCTAGTGTTGGATGCTCTCAAATAAAGACATTAAATATTAAAGATCAAGAAGCCTAAACGCATCAGTGATTCGAACAAACAGTTCAGTCTGGCCAAAATGTGACCTGAATGCTAGTTTGCGATCTGGCCAGAATTTATCTAACTTCCCGACAGCCTTGATTTCACTCTGTGCGCTGTATTTGTTCTGGTAAAACGGACAGAGATTTATGGGTTTAATATCACTCGATGTCTCTCTGTCCTCTGAATGTCAAGCACCAGCCCTGCATGATAAACGCTGGACTATACATGCGCTGTATATGCTATGGAGAACATACTGCATGCTGCACGGAGTAGTCTGTGTATTTAAACTGTGTTGTATAAATCTAAACAAAAAACACTTGAAGAAATAGTAGGCCTATTATTTACTCCAACATTTAAGAACAAATCATTTCAGGAAAGCTGAAATGCAATTCACCGGGTCCACTGATATAAATGCAGCTGCGCCCGTTTACAATAATGGACTGTAAGGATGGGCGTCCGCAGGGACCCAATGATGCGATACTATATTGATATCAGGATTACGGCACAATAGGAATACTAATTCGCCGCTGGTTTTTTAGAGTTTTTTCTATGGGATTTCATTCAAATAAAGGTTCTTTATTGGCATCTAAGCTTCCATAAAGAACCTTTAGTATCAGTGGAACTTTTCCATTCCACAAAAGATTCTTTTTTTTTAGGGTGTGTTCACACTTGGCATGTTTGGTTTGATTCAAACGAACCCTGGTGCGATTTCTCTGTTAGTGTGGTAGAATTAAATAAATGTGAACGCTGCCATCTGAACCCTGGTGCGCTGCGCACCAAATGACCAAACGCAACATGGACCAAAGACATGTAAACAAACCAGAAACGGGACATAATGTCACAAGACATCCTAAAAAGGACAGAATGCTCAAGAATACCTGTTGTTTCTTGTCTTAGTCGTGATGTTGCCCCTCACAGTTCAGTACAGGCATCAGAACCGCGTCTCCTCGCAGCAGATCTTGGTTTGTGTGTGATGGGGGGATTCCTGTCGCTGTTTGGACTCCTTTACACATTTTATAAGCTCTTCACGAGTTCTCAGCTGGTAAAATGCCATCATATGTAGCTACGCACACACAATGAGCGCATTTAGCCCAGCACACAGCATCGCTTTGGATGTTTGGGAAGTTCCAACGCGAAACACGCATAATAAAAGCCGACCAATCAGGTCGTGAACACATCCCTATGCCTTTAGGTTCAGTATCTTTAGGTAAGTGTTAAAATGCAAATGTGAACGCTAAGCGGACCAGGACTAAATGGTTTGTTTTTGGTCCGAACCAACTGAACCAAGCAAACCGAACTACAAGAGTGAACACACCTTTAGCTTATTAAAATGTTCTTCACAATAAGAAAAAAAATGGTTCTTTTGAGAACTTCTCACTAAGAGGTTCTTTGGGGAACCCACAATGGTGGTTCTGTGGCATCACTGTGAATTTTGGAACCTTTAATTTTAAGAGTGAAGGAATCGTTCCATTCCAAAAAAGGTTCTTCACATTACTTAAATATTCCTTGCACTAAGAAAAAAGGTACTTTTTCACAATAAAGGGTCTTTGGGGAACCTGAAATGCTATTTCTATGGCATCGTTGCAAAAAAACTCTTAAAAACTTTCATCTCAAGGGGCCAATCATACAAAAATGTTTTTACGGTTAAAAATGCAAGGTCAGTGAAGCGGAATAAACACAAAGTCTAGAGATGCAGCAAAAGATGCAAGACGGGAGCACAACAGACAAACACGTCCGTCTAGAGTGTGTTTACATTCAAAAAGTAGCACAGTGGAAAGGAAAAGCGCATTGTGTGTAAACTGTCCCAAATAGCATACTACCTACAGGCTTAAAAAAACAACGCTGCTTCTTCCTTCTAAGTGGAAACTACGTCATCAGTGCCTGCGTCTTCCTACATTTATGAGCTCTTCTTTATTTAACGGTCATCTTTTTATCATTTGGACTCATCCTCGCTCCATTCCTCTTCACCTGAGCAGAATTCCAGCCGTAAATGTCACATTTCCATTTAGCTGAACAAATGACTGGCTGTGGGAGGATCTGGAGGGCTGGGAGCTGGGGGATGGGGTCATAATTGGGAAGCGATTTGAAGAAGCCAAAGGAGATGAAGTGAGAAAAGACAAGCTTTAAAGTTATCCTTTTCTGAGCTCGTCCCTGAGCTGTGACCATGTTTACTCCTGGTTTTAAGGCAAGACATTACAAGCAAAAACATTGCTTTTTCAGGCATTGGGTCAGTTTTCAGACACATTTAAATGTTTATTTATGTATTTTATTACACTTATTTACGAAGTGTTCATGCTGCCTTAAAAATGTAAGTTTCGTCAACTCAAATATCCAAGTTGTCACTTAGTACAATTTCACAAGTTGACTTAACTTAAAATTTTACGGCACAAACACTTACTTTTTTAAGTTTAAACATTTTTTACAGTAAATTTTAAATTACAATACATATCTGTAAAGGTATCCGTGAGTTTTTTTCTACTTCTCAGTCAGAAATTTCCACTTCAGCAGCTTTACATACACCAAATTTTAGAGTTTTTTTCCCATTCTATATTCTAATGTTTTTTATCAGGGTGTGTTAATACACATACATTCACCTGATATATATTTTGTAAAAATTCTGACTGTTGACAGATTTATTAAGTGATAAAAAAATATGTAATGTGTTTTTCAAAAGGATTTAACTCTTAATATGTCAACAGAATAATTTTAAACTTGTTTTTACCCAGTGTTCAGATTCCTGTTTTGGAAAATTTCTTGCATATTAAATGGCTCGTTTGCATATTTAAATAACATTTCAGAAAACTTGTAGTACAAAACAATTGTCTTAACGTACTGTGAATAATCAATATGGAGGACGTATGGTAATATCTATTATTTTTATTACCCTATACCTGTAGTGTCTTACCTTAAAGTGATACTTCAGCGATTAGCATTAAGCTTTGTATCAGTAGAAATCCGGTAGTATATTTGAATGATCGTGCCTCATATCCCCCTGAGACGAGAGATTTATGCATTTTATTTCTGTAAAAAATCCTCAGATTGATCTGAGGGGGGTGGGATCTCACTCACAGCGCTCGGGTCGGGCAGCTGCAGGCAGCCATGTAAACGGAGCGGTGCGGAGCAAAGTGAGTGTTTCAACTTTTCAAATGAATTCCTATGAAAGTTAAGCTTCCATAGGCGTAACTGAACACGCCCCGTGAATGACTGCCACACCCGCGCTTACCTCAGCTCTTCGCTCTCGTGATGAATGAGATCTGACTCCTGATGCGTTTGTGCCGTGACACTCGCTCGGCTCACTCACATTATATTGAACAGACACGTTCAGTTTTTAATTATAGTGCCTGTTCTCTAACTGAACTAAATTATTTTATTATTATAAAACAACGGTAGGGGCGGTGCCGCGGTGGGCAAGTGATAACCAGTGATCCAGTAGCTGTGGCTTTGGGAGTGGCCTCATTGGGCAGTGAAGCAAGTGCATTCTGGGAGTTGTTGTTTTTTATCCACATTAGACAAAAATACATTTTCTGTCTAGAAGGCACCAAATTCAAAAATAATTTCACATTTCTACTACATTATAAATTACCCAGTTTAAATGCACATTCATCTTCCCAGCGCTGAAGAACCCCTTTAAGGTTTGTGGGTATTCGTAATGCATGTGGCCAAAGTGAAGGACCGCCTATTCGCCGTCAATCAACTTCTTGGTTGAAACAAAAGTTCTAACAATCTGCAGTGACACAGATCTTGTAAAGCATGTCTGAAGTCCTTAATATCGATATTGCACTAAAATAACTGAGAATTATGCTAAAAATATCACATTCTTTTTTGTAATAGGTCAGGTTTGTTCTTGGTCACAGGAGACAAGTTACTACGAGGTGTAAACTGCATCGTGCCTCACCCAACCACTTGTGATCAAACCACCTGAGATGGATCTCAGTACCAGGTTTGTAGTTTTTTGGTACAGTTCTTCTTCATGGATGCAGAGAGGGACCGGCTGTACTCAAGAAGAGTTACTGAGAATTGAAAAAAGGCTAATCATTGCAATGTAATTGTGGTATGGATTGAGGAGGAAAAGTGGAAGCAGATCGACAGCCAAGAGGAGGTGTAATTTCATCAAACCAATTAATGGGCATTGTAAATTACATTTTCCCTCTTTCCATAGAGATCTATAGGGATAGCAGTAAAGCTATTGATCATGGTAGTTAATTTGGGTTTGGAACAGGAGGGTGGCACAAGACTTGAAGTTCAGAGGAGTGAATCGTGATCAACAACACTGGTGATCACACTAGAGCAGTGATCCTCAAAAAAGAAAAGTTCCCCACCTGTTCTGCATGTGATGTAATAAAAACAAACATACAAGGAATCCAGTGCAGCATGATTCATGAGCAAATGACTCTAATATGATGATTCTTTTTAGTGAATCAAAAACATACATTTTACATTTCACTGCCGGTTGTATATTCTGTATATAACTGTGTATGTGACAAATAAAACTCTTGAATCTTGAATTGAACATACAGGGGCCTATTTTAACAATCTGAGCTCATGGTCTGAAGCGCATGGCACAGGATGGTGCATTTAGGGCATGTCCGAATCCACTTTTGCTAGTTTAATGACGGAAAAAAACAGTCGGTGAGCCAGACACATGGCCCAAAAGGGTTGTCCCTAGTCTCTTAATGAGTCATGGGTGTGTTTTGGGCGTAACGTGCAATAAACCAATCAGAGTCTCATCTCCCATTCCCTTTAAAAGCCAGTTGCACTTGCGCCATGGCGGAATTTGCGATCGGAAAGACTGAACGCTTCTCCACAGAGGAATCCTTTTATTTGTAATATTTGGCATGTTTGTGTGCTGCTGCACGTCCCTGTGTGTGTAATAAGCAGAGTGTACATGAGTTGTGCACCCACCTATAGGCGCATATTACTAACACACCCTTTAAATAACACAAAAAAATACTGCGCTTTTGACTTTAGATCAGGTTTTTGTTGGTCAATGGCAGAATTGTTTTCAGTTCCTCAAAATTTAGTGCATTTTCAGACCAGCACGCCCATGGGTGGACAGATGGGCGTGAGTGCATTTGCTATTTAAACAACGTGATGCTGGACATGAAAATGATAACTGTCTCGGACTGAAACTAGCAAAAAACACTTGCGTCGGTCGCACATGCCATCACATTGCGCCGGGTATATGATAGTGTATGATAGAATTTTCAGTGAATTCAAAATATACACTGCGATCGGTGCAGTTTGATGCTTTGTTGACTCTTATGAGTCTTTTCAGTGAATCAAAAACATACAGTGAGATCGGTGTAAAACAATTCCCAAAACGAGCGAATCTTATGAACTCAAAAAGATGGGTTACCTGTTTGAATCTGTCTGAAACACTGCCCTGTATAGATTACACTACAGCATTAGCAATGAGAGAATGTTCTACCCATTGAGCCAGAATCAAATCAGATCAAACTGAAACTGGAATTGAATTAGTATGTTGTTAATAAGAATCAAATTGGGAAAAGTGTCTCAAGTAATCCAAAGAAGTAAATGGTATATTATCACATTTTCTCTTTATTATTTATTAAAAGAGTATCAGAGTGTGACATCATATCCTGTTCCCTATGTTCGTAATCTTGTAGTGCACTTTGAGGAATCAACAAGTTGTCTCTCAAATGCTCATCGGCCCTTATCACAATTTATTTACCACTGGGCTACAGCAGTAAGAAATGACAAAGCGGCCTCAACAGACAACACATACAGCCTTATGAAATCTCAATAAATCAGCTAAACCACATTGGGGTGCTATATATCGGACTTTGTTGCGCTGAGGTGAATTAAGTGCCTCCCTGCAAGTGTCGACAGAAGTTAATTGACATTGCAGCAAAGCACCTGAGAGAAACAGAATTAAATCCGCAAAAACAATGGCCTTGTGGCATTTTCAATCAAGAACTGGTGGTTCTTCAGGGGAGGCGTCCGCACACCTTCACTACGCACTGAGGCTGAACTGATGGAGGAGGGGCCGCTTCGGACCCCCCGCGTTGCCCCGGGATGCTTAAATCAGGATTTGATTGATCTGTTAAAAAGGTCACTGCTCTCTTGCTGGGCTTTGTTCAAATCTGAAGAGATGGATACAATCTGCCATTTTCTCTTTCTCTTCACCACTAGGTAATCACAGACAAATGGATTGAGCGAGATAAAGAAGGAGAAAAAAAGAAAGAGAGAGGAAAGCTAAGAGGATGGAGGGGGTTACTTTACACTTGCCCTTTTGTCACTTTTATTGATACCATACACAGAAAAATAAAAACATTTGGAGAACAAAAATTTTCACACAGAAATTGCTTTAGAATACACTTGTAGTTTGGTTCGCTTGGTTCGGTTGGCCTGGACCAGAAAAAATAAAAATAAAAATAAAAATGTTAGTCCTGGTCCACTTAGCGTTCACATTGGCATTTTAACATCAAACCTATAGATAGTGAATCTAAAGGCATAGGGATTCATCTACAACCTGATTGGTTGGCTTTTATTACATATATTTCGTGACATCCATCCATCCGAGCATCCAAAGCGATGCTGTGTGCTGGGCTAAATGCGCTCATTGTGTGTGCGTAGCTACATATGATGGCATTTTACCAGCTGAGAACTCGTGAAGAGCTTATAAAATGTGTAAAGGAGTCCAAACAGCGACAGGAATCCCCCCATCACACACAAACCAAGATCTGCTGCGAGGAGACGCGGTTCTGATGCCTGTACCTAAGGCTGGGCAATATGGCTGAAAATTTTATCACGATATAAGTGTTTCATATCGGTCTATATCGAGAATTATTGATATTTTTTATGATCTATTTAAAATAAGGACCAGGAGAAAAATATATCACATTTAAACATTTTTATTTTAAACTTAAAACTTAACTCTGATTATAATCCCCTCAGTTATAAAGGCAGAAATGTCAACACAACCACGGAAAACACTCAAATAATTAAAATGTAAACGTAAGCCTAAAATCACAATGAACACTTAACAATTGTGTGTATCGTTTTATCGCCCAGCCCTGCCTGTACCGAACTGTGATGGGCAACATTGCGACTATGACAATAAAAAAACATGTTTGCTTGAGCATTCTGTCCTTTGTAGGGTTGCATCTTGTGACATCATGTCCCGTTTTTGTTTGTTTACATGTCTTTGGTCCATGTTGCATTCATATTTCACTCAAAGAGTTTGTTTGGAAGTGGACCGAGGCCCATCTTTTCAGCGGTCTTGGTCTGCTTTTGGTGCGCACCAGGGTTCAGATGGAGTTCACACTTATTGAAATGAACTGCACTAACAGAGCAATCGCACCAGAAAGTTTTTTACAATTCAGTCGACATCCGATATTAAATTATGTGAGAAAGTGAAATGTCCTGTGAGTGGCATTAAAAGTCGTTCAGTTTTATCCAAAAATTGATGAACATGAATCTGGCTGTCATTACGTTGGTTGTTGTACGTATTGTGGCAGTTCAGAAATGAAATGTCTGATGAGTGCCGTTAAAAGGTTAATGCTCTATCGCGTTTTGAAATAACGTACCATACACTCAACCTAACTGATAGTGTTAAAAGCAAATGTGAGATAAAAATGAATTTGCTGAAGCATCCATGGTATTTTAACTTGCTTCAAAGACTTTATATATAGGAAGATGATGCACTCCGACTACTTATTAATGGGAAAAAGTACAACGGCCAATATGGCAAATAAGCCCCGCCTTCTAAATGAAAGAGCCAATCGTTGATTAGTAAAGTCATCGCGTCACTACAGCTGCCGTTAGAAGCTCCGGTTGCTATAGAAACAGGCAGTGTTTTGAGATGTGTGCTTAGGACTGTGCATGTGCATTAGTTTTGTCCAGGCTAAAAAATGCAGTTTTTCGTCATGATTTTAGCATTTATCAACAAAATTTATGAGACAATTATTGGCAGATTTCATTGGTGATTTCAAATATGAAATTTGAAACGTAAGCTTGGCAAACAGTTTTGGAGAATTTGATGTTTCCCTTTTCAAAGAGATCAAAGATGGCCGCCGAGTGAAACGACTTGTCTTAAAGGGACTTTGCTTGCTTTTACAAGTCTTTGAGCTATTTTATCGTGACTCATACCTGATCACTTCACATTGCGCTTCACACAAGTGCAATACTGTATCAGGTGAGCAACCGAGCCAGTTTCCTACACCAGAAAAGCCATACACATGGAGCTAGTTATGTGAAGCAAACATCAAAATGCATTAGTTTACAAATGATGCACTATGCTAAAAGTGTTTAAGGTCATAACACAGTATCGTGCAAGAAACTGTGCGAAAATAAGCCTTAATGGATCAATAATCTTTATTGATCAATAATTTGCATGAAGAGGAATAAAAGTTGTTGGTGTTTTATTCCACTAGTGTTAATTTCAGCTGGAAACTGCAGTGAATTGTATGTATAGTTTGTTTTTTTGAGTTTTGCAAAAATGTACTGTTGGTAGAGTGCACTGTGTTGTTGCAAGTATTGCATTCTCACATGAGTTGCTGTAGCTGACATAATAGTAAACTGCCTTCCTCTATGCACTTTTTTCAGGGCAGAGTCTTGCTGGGTAAGTTACTTACAGCTAGTTAAACTGACATGTTTATAGCTAGTTATAACTGAATAACACCCCATCAGATTTCATGCTACAAACATTTGCAGCTAAATCTCTCGCCTCGCCTTTACTGAGGTTTGGTACCGCCTCATGCCTCAAGATGTATGCACTGCAAACACAGCAAAAAAAATACTGCCTGAAAATGTAATTCATATAATGCAATATAGGGGAAAGATGCACAGATACATACCTTGACTATGTCTATAAAAATGGAAATGTGCTGAATCTTTCCAATCACTGAAGGGGTTCCCTTAGCAGGGCATGTTGACACGCTATGAGGCAAGCTTTCAAAAAGTCATCTGATCAGAGGAAAATACATCTATTTGAAATATGACAGATTATCTAAGAGTAATAAAGTAAAAAATAGTAATAAAAATAGCCATCTTCCATTTAAAAAGTCTTTTATGTAGCCATTTCGGAGAAATTAAACTGCGTATATGTTTTCATCGATTTATAAACCAACGTGGCAAAGTGAAACGGATTCAAATCTATTCTTTACATTTATATTTCACACCACATAGGACATGATTTTCTTTCATCAATCTTTACTGAACATAAACCTGTTTAATTCTCATGGTATATTCTCTCCATAACAACAGGACGGTTCTTAAATGCAAAAGAACCTGATTAGGTTTTCATGAATATGCAGAAAACGCATGAAAAACGGGATGAAACGGCGCTCATAAAGAGGCCTGACTTTCATTAGCAGAGATGAGACGCACTGCTTACACTGGAGAATTACAAATCAGCCGGCAAAAACACACTGCAACTAATGCTGGGGGCGAATGTAGAAGACCTCCAAATTGGTAAAACCACTTTTCTGAGGCTCCTAAACAAGGTTTAGATGACTCTCTAACCATTCATCTTTTAGGTCGCTTTCTGGAATGAAATTGTTAAGAGTATTGGCTCGTGGATGGTAAGTATCTGCGGGTGTGAGAACATTATCTTTCTCCCTTCCCCCTCTTTTTATACAAATGACACTGCTGCCATTTTGTTTTCTGTAAACTATAAAGCACAAACTCTGAAATGAACCATCCAATCTGGATGAAAGTGAACCTTAAATCAGAGCAGTAAGAGACATTAACATCGCAAAGCGCAATAACAGAGCCATTGAGTGACTCATATCAACAGTACCGCTGTCCTTTTCAGAAAAACTCCCACAATGCACTTGATTTCACAATAGATGAAAGTGCAAGGATATGATCTTCTTGATAAGAATGTAATCGTTTATAATGAGAACATTCAGACACTTTCATATTTGATAAATGATTGCGAACCAACACACAATACACACACACACACAATCATTAAAATGGCATTCTGCTGCTGTAACGTGTGTGTGTTCGAGCTTCCGCAGGAATATGTGGCTGGCACACCCTAGTGGACACATCCAACAGCAAATACAGTGCCTCTAACAGTATTTGGACACCTTTAGACACACATTTTCAATTAAAACATTTCATTAAAAGAAGTTTGATCGGTTTCACATATTTTTTATTTGTATAGGTTTTCAAAAATGAATGTACATTTATAACACTATACTTTGTGTTATATTACGTTGGCATTAAATTACAGAAAACTACAACCCCATTTCCAGAAAAGTTGGGACATTTTGTAAAATGCAATAAAATCAAGAATCTGTGATTTACTAATTCGCTTCAACCTTTATTTAACTGATAAAAGTACAAAGAAAAGATTTCCAATGTTTTCACTGACCAACTTAAAGGGATAGTTTATCCAAAAAGAAAATTCTGTATGAGTTTCTTTCTTCTGTTGAACACAAAAGAAGATATTTTGAAGAATATCGGTAACCATACAGTAGCCATTGACTTCTGTAGTAGGGGAAAAAATACCATGGATGTCATTGGGTGCCATCAACTGTCTGGTTACCAATATTCTTCATATCTTCTTTTGTAGGTGGGTAAATGATAACAAAAAATTATTATATATATATATATATATATATATATATATATATATATATATATATATATATATATATATATATATATATATATATATATATATTTTGTGAACTATCCCTTTAACTGTATTTTGTAAATATAAACCAATTTAGATTTTAATGCCTGTACCACACTCCAAAAAAAGCTGGGACAGAGGCAAAATAAAAGTGAAAAGATTATGGAATATCCAAGTTAAACTCTTTTGAAACAGTCCACAATTAGCAGGTGAACCCGTAATAAGGCGATGGTATCGTGTTTGGGTATAAAAAGAGCATCTCAGCCTTTGCAAGCAAAGACAGGTCATGGCTCACCACTTTGTGCCAAATTGCATGAGAGTAGGCCTGTCACAATAATCAATATATCGATATATCGCACAATATATGTACATGACCTCAATCATTTTTTGTGATGCAATATATCGGCCATTATGTTTACATGATAATGAATGTCACCAACATTTTACTCGATTGTGCCGTCATCTTGTATGTTTTCCGTGACGGAGGTGAAAGTGGTTCCTTCATACACAGAGCGGTTATCGACAGGCGGCGCCGTTTGAGGCGTTCTAGTGTTTTCCTGACAACTACTGACAGTTTGGAAGAATAAGCCCAAATGGACTCGATTTTAAAGCCGCATCCCTGTTCCAGTGCACATATAAATGTCAACGCAGAATGACGAGTGTTAAAGCCGTTTCACAAGGGAAAATGTTTATTTACTATTCATTACATTTTTATTTTTTTATTTAGGATAATATATTTTTTACCCTTAATTTTCATGATCTAAAGAATTAAAAGGTTGTCATTTGAAAGTGTGTAGGTCTACTTGCATTATTATGCTGTTATATTAGGATTATATATTCAGTGGCATAAAATAGTCTTAAAATGACAATAATATCGTTTATCACAATTATTTCTGGGACGATATATTGAGAAACAAAAAGTAGTTATCGTGACAGGCCTACATGAGAGGATTGTCAAACAATTCAAAAATCACATTGCTCAATGCAAGATTGAAAAGAATTTAGTTTTACACCACCTAGCAAGCAATAGCTGTCATTTCACCGTCTCATTTAACTATAGACCCAATATAGTCCGGCTATGAGTAACCCACTTCTAGCCAAAATAGCCTTGAATTTGGTTACATGTCGTTTTTGCCAAAATAACTTATGAGATGTATGATTTTCAATCATATAAGCAAAGTCAACAGTGATTACAAGGTGTTTGGTTTAATTTCTTTGATGTGCAGCCACGACTGATGTCCAAATGGCACCCTAAACCCTCACGGTCTTCCTCTGAGTCCGCACTTTCACGACGTAATGCCGCTTTGACTGCCAGGTAGAAGTCCTCTGCAGGGCTCAGCTGAAGTGTGCATCGAGGGCGCATAGCAGCTGCTCATGAGCACCCTTCTTTAAGCTTAAATGACGAATGGGACACCCTACGGTCTTGTGGACTCAATGGACACGCGCACGCAGCGGCCATTGTAAGTCCACGAGACCGAAAAGTGCACATGAAGTGTGCCATTTGGGACAGGCCCATGGTTAGACGTCTATTAAATTTTCACTGACAGCCCAAATTTTGCCATGTTTTAGCCTAGACATCAGGGCTGTGTTTGGATGGCTATTAAACATCTTTTAAACACAAAATTGCTTACTGGGCATCTACCATACATAATATTGTGAAAAGATTCAGGGAATCCAGAGAAATCTCAGTCCGTGTAGGGCAAAGCAAGAAACCTCTTTTGAATGTGCGTGACCTTTGAGCCCTCGGATGGCACTGCATGAGAAACTGTCATGCTTCTGTGTTAATACAGCCACATTCTTCCTTTGGAAAACCGTTGTCACTTAACACACTGTCTGCTGCTGTATCAAGAAACGCAACTTGAATATTTGTTACACAAGGAAATATATCAGTTATATGCAGAGATGGCGCTGAGTTCTCTGGGTCCGAGCTCATCTTAGATTCCAAAACACACTGGGAATATGTGCTGTGATCAGATGAGTCCACGTTTCTGCTCGTTTTGGGGAAAAACGGACATCGAGTTCTCAGTCCCAAAGACGAAAGGGAGCATCCAGACTTTCATCAGGGACAGGTGCAAAAGCAAGCATCTCTCATCGTCATCAGTGCAAACAGTATGGGTGACTTGCAAATGTGCGAAGGTACCACTGACGTGGAGGCATGTACTGGGATTGTACGGAGATACACGTGCTACAGCAGAGTGGATTTGTAGACACTCTACACCTGCATTCAGGGCTTGACATTCACTTTTTTGCTCAC
Source organism: Paracanthobrama guichenoti (assembly GCA_018749465.1). NCBI lineage: Eukaryota > Metazoa > Chordata > Actinopteri > Cypriniformes > Gobionidae > Paracanthobrama > Paracanthobrama guichenoti. Next base: position 22,696,302 of record CM031954.1, read on the forward strand.
AAGCCACTGTGACTAGTGGTTTTCCAAAGTTACTAGCCACTCAGCATTTTCACTGGCCACAATTTTGACATCAATAGCATGGGGAAAAACTACTATATTCATCTGGAGCAAATAAAACGAGTGAGAGGAAAGACAGGTTTGTGTGTAACTCTCTGTCGGAGAGATGAGAGAGAGAAAGCGCAGCTGGTATCATGTATCTATTCTGAGGGAAATGAGTATTGGAAGTGTTTCAGATATTTCAGTATTGATACTGTATGTATTCGAAAAAAATATATTTTTGACAACACTACATTGCACTTAGTTTATTATTTCAGATGGATTTTTAAAAGACTACAATTGAAAAATGTATTAAAATTGTATATATGTATATAAAATTCAAGCCACCAAAGTGGCTAGTAGGAGTGACTGTTACACGCCACTGCTGAAATACACACGCATTTGGCGGGCTGGTGGGTGTTAATGTCAAGCCCTGCCTGCAGTCCAGATCTGTCTCCTATTTAAAATGTATGGCCCATCCTGAAAAGGAGAATCAGACGACGACCACGGACTGTTGAGCAGCTGTCTTGTATGAGGCGAGATTGGGCAAAAATTTTACTTGCAAAATTTCAACAATTAGTATTGTAAATTCCCAAATGATTAAAAAGTGTACTTTTGTCCCAATTGTTTGGAGTGTGTTGCAGCCACCAAAATAAAACATTTTAATTATATAAAATAGTGTTTATACTCTACTGTCTCAGTGGCAATATAAAACAGCATCCTTCTCTTTGCATGATGGTACTAAAATGAAAAACTTCCTGAACATTTCAGATATGTGATGGTGTCACCTAAATACGCCTCTATGCTGGCATTTGGAATTGTGGCATCATGACTGTGAGAGAGTTTGGTACCTGTGGCCGTGCCGTAGACCTTCCTCGTGCACGGCAGTCTTGAGCTGGAGGTCTGGTGGATGAGCAGAGGTGATGACGGCAGAGATCGGGACACTCCCTCCATGATACGGATGTGCTGCAGCCCCTCAGCCATGGAAAGCTGTGGCACAGCATAGTCCCCCTCAAAGGCACAGTCACTGTCTATACTGACACCTACAGGATTGGAGCACACATGAGCTGAGTAAAGTATGGAATTAATCAGACATAAAAAACACATTACAGTAGGGCAAGTAATAAGACTTGTTTAATATTGTAAAGCGCAACATGAAAAATTAGTTAGAAAAATATATATATATTTAAATGGAACAATTTATTGAACCTTTAGACAAAATATTATATATATATATATATATATATATATATATATTTTTTTTTTCATGTAATACATCAGACTTTTCATGGCTCATATAGTATGATATAGTGCCATTTGGTGCAGCTGATATTAATTATATGGCCAGAAAGTTGAAATTCTGAAAGATGAAATTGAATGCCTGTAAATCTATCATAAAATGCATATAAATATCAGTTGTCTCAGAATGTCTTAAGATCAAGTTTTGATCAGGCTGATAATATAGAGGCCTTCAAAATGTATATCAAATATGATACAGTATGCTTTATTGGGTTAATTATAATAACTGAGTAGAGTAGAAAAATATTGTAGGTTCAAATCAAGAGGTTTGGCTGGTTAACATGGTGTAACTACATCTGGTTCAAAAAAGCATCTGGATCCATTAATGGCTGTTTCAAAATGTTTTATCTTATTTATCAAGGCTAATTTTGAATGTTATTACTGAAGTAAGCTGTGCTCCTTTGACTCTGTTGCCAAGCCAATATAGTATTCCTGTGGGGCAAAATTCATCCAAAATGCATTTTACCCTCCACAGTAGCTCTCAAATCATTCTCCTCCATGTAATGAAGAACCAAGCGCATTTTGCCGCCATTTTTTATAGACAGGGGTGCACTATTTAGATCTTATTGATGAGTTGCAAGTGTAAATGTCAGCATCATCATATATGTCTCTTCTACAGTATTGAAGTTTGTCAGTAAAACATGAAGAGTTTTACATCAGGTTAAACTGCTGTTTTATTCCAACCATTGTTCTTGGTCAGAGGCTTCTGTAAATATTTAGTTTATATGTAGAGATTCATTTCAGCTAAGTTTAATGATGCAACTCAAAAATATTTAGCAGTGCATTGTAATTTAGTGCCCTTTACATTGTAATGCATAAATGTAAAACAAAATGCATAAATGTAAATAGCCTTTGGGGGTAGCTGAGAAATGGAAATAACAAAATGCATTTAACCATGATATACGTGGGTCAATTTGACCCGCAAACATTGTAATTGTAATATTAATTAAATAATACAAATTAGGTAAACATAGCCTACAAAAAAAAATCATAATAATCAAGTATAAAATAACACACAGTCTTACTGTACACATCAATTATAGATTATTCCTTACTAAAGCTACTCAAGTTATTCGATAACACTTTAGTTCAGTGTCCAGTTCTCACTCTTAACTAGCTGCTTATTAGCATGCATATATTAGGACATTGGCTGTTTATTAGTACTCATAAAGCACATATTAATGCCTTATTCTGCATGATCATATTCTACATTCCATAATCACCCAATACCTAAACCTTAACAACTACCTTACTAACTATTAATAAGCAGTGATTAGGAGTTTGAGGAGAATTTGTAGTTAATAGTTAGTTAATAGTGTGAACTGGACCCTAAACTAAAGTGTGACCAGTTATTCAGTCAAGATTAGCGAGTGATTTTCCTTTGCCATTTGTTGTTTGATTATCATTAATGACAGACTGCAACAGGTTTATTAGGCTGCTGTCACTTTAAGAGCTGCACGGATCCAATATACTGCTACATGCATTTACTTTCTCAACTGTGCCCGTTTACTTAAGACATAACCCACTGTGTTTACGTGAATACTCTCCAAAAAGGCTTTTTACATTTTTTATTTGTGTGTGTACATTTAGGTGTGTTTCCGAAGCCCATTTACTTACCTGTGCACACAGAAAGCCGCAGTGTTTCTTTTGCGGTTTAATGTGCTTTTAATAACACTGTTTAATATCAAGCACGTCCTGCAGTTTAGCAACAGTAGATTGCATTTTACAACACTTATTTGGCTGATTTCGATATTAAGATTGGTCTTTTTGGGAGGAGCGAAAATGCACCGCTGTGAAGGAAAGCAAGGTGTGCGGGACGGAATGCGGCACCGGCAAAATAATAGTTTTTCCTTGATTACATTGTTTTCATAATTGTTGGAATCCAAAATCTAAATAGAAAATCAATTACGATTAATCGCACAGCCCTAGTCTATACGTAAAGTTACATTTCAACTAAATGTAATGGTGCAATAAAAAAAAATTTAGCAGTACGAAATAATCGTACTGTAAGACGTGAATATGTGTGTGTGGTCCTTCCGCACATTTGTACTTCCGCCTACGTCAAGCGTAATTGAGTATTACGTGATGTCACAAACGCGCATCACAGAACAGAGCAAGGCGTTTTTAAATGACCGATCGTTTGGCTAGATCAGACCCTTATTCCTCGTCTGGTATCGTCTAAAGCCCTTTGAAGCTGCACTGAAACTGTCATTCGGACCTTGAACCGTTTGGAGCCCACTGAAGTCCATTATATGGAGAAAAATCCTGGAATGTGTTCATCAGAAACCTTCATTTCTTTTCCACTGAAGAAAGAAAGACATGGACATCTTGGATGACATGGGGGTGAGGAAATAATCAGCAGAAGTTTATTTAAAAGTGAACTAATCCTTTAACACCCACCAGCCCGCCAAATGCGTGTGTATTTCAGCAGTGGTGTGTAACAGTCACTCCTACTAGCCACTTTGGTGGCTTGAATTTTATATACAATACATTTTTCAGTTGTAGTCCATCTGAAATAATAAGCAGGCAAAAGTGCAATGGAGTGTTGTCAAAAATATTGATTTTGATTGATACTGAAATATCTGAAATGCTCATTTTGAAATGCTTCCAATAATCATTACCAGCGTCTGTTTCTCTCTCTCTCATCTGTCCGACAGCGAGTTACACACAAACCCGCCTCCCCTCACTCACTCGGTTCACTTGCTCCGGATGAATATTGTTGCTGTTACAGTGCTTGAATTTCGGTGTGGAATACGCGTATTGCACATAATTTTACTCATTCTCGCAGATTTTCATTTTTATATTTCTCATTTTCTCCCCCAAGTGCACGCACATGAAGCCGCCTCTCAGCACTAAATCGAGTTTTTTTTGCTGCTTATTGTGCTGAAACAATCAAATACATGCAAAATAATGTAAAAATCCCGGTGAGTAGTCAAGTAAACAAAGTCAGTTATGACTTAAGCGTGTTTAACAATTTAATGGATCCGTGCGTCAGGTCTTAAAGCGACAGCAGCCTAATAAACCTGCTGCCAAATATTATTAAAAATAATATTATTAATAATAATAGTTTTTCCCCATGGTATCAATGTCAAAATTGTGGCTAGTGACTTGGAATATGATGGAAAACAACTAGCCACAGTGGCTGGTGAGCAAAAAAGTTGTAATGTATATATACAGCACCTGAACCACAGCTTACCTTGTCCAGTGAAGTTGTGAAGGGTATCCAAGCTGGTGCTCTGCAGGTCTATGGTATCCTCATTCCCACCATCTGCAGAGGAAGTGCGAGAGAAAGAGCAGAGTGATTGAGCACGAGGAGGAGGACTGGGGCCAGCCTGAGTCCGTTCCAGCAGATACACCAACTGTGCATCCAGTAACCAGGTTCTAGTGTGCAAAACCCCTAAAAGAGTGCTTGCACACAGACCCTCGATGCTCTTCCGCCGGGACCGCGACTTGCTCCTTATGGTGGCGAAGTGTGAAACTGAAGGAAGCTTCCATTTCTTTATCTTTCCCATAACAAAATATAAAGTTAGTCCAGTGTAAATGATATGCTACAGCGAATGTGCAGCATTGTGCAGGGAAACTGTTGTAGACTGCTCCACTTGTGTGGGTATGAGAAGAGAGAATACAGTGGCTCTACTGTAAATGAGCTGTTCGATGATGGATTAGCATGGAGCTAACGATAGTAGGATCAATTACTTTAGGCCCCAGGGGACTGGAGAGGCCAGTCTGGCCTATTAGGACACAAGTATTGTACGTCAATGAGCATTACGTTCATCTCTGCAGACCAGACCTCTTTATAGATTTTTATCTGAGGCACAAAGTAAACTTACATAGGGGTTCTCATAAGAGCAAATATTAAGTGAAGCAACAAAAACATTGAGTTGGTCTTTGTAATAGTTTTGTTGCTCTCATGAAACGGAAGGTGACACGGTGCTTATTCAAATCTTCCTTGAAACTCTAAGTGGATTAGTCTTCACAGGAATTACAAATGAAATTAAAATGATAAAATGAGATGCCAAGCATAACAAAAACTTCACCACGGTGCTCATCAGAGCGGGTGGAAAGATCAACCTAATCGATATGTGAGTATTAGCTGCCTGAGGGTCAAGCACTGTACCATGACATACATGTGCAATGTAGGCCAGTGCTGGCCTGGCTAACAACAACAACCGGCTACACTTTATTTTAAGGTGACGTAGTTACATTGTACTAACTCAAATATGTACTGAGTAATATTAATGAACTACATGTACTTATAGAGTTGTGGTAAGGGTTTGGTTTAGGGTTAATTACTTATAATTATGCATAATTTACTGCTATTACTATAGTATGTAGTAATGTGCAGCTATGTCACCTTAAAATAACGTGTTACCCAACAACCTTGTTTCCCAGAGTCCGGTCCTGTGTTTAATCCTTTGTATTGGGTGCAAATGGCAGTGATTTGTTACTTCGTTTATGAAGTCCATAAAAGTGCATCTATCCATCATATAACTGCTCAGACCTGAAACGCAAGCTCATGAGAAACGGCAAAGTTCAAGCTTGGGGTTAATAAAGGCCTTCTGAAGATCCAAGCGTTTGTGTAAGAAAAATATCCATGTTTTAAAACTTTATAAAGTAAATTATCTAGCTTCCGCCAGATCGTCTTCTGTATTCAACTTATGGAAAAAGTGTAGTGCCTCTCACAGTTCAAAATGCTTACGCCATGTCTGACGACATTGCACACCAGTTATGACTTTTGTCACTTTTTTTCCGATCTGATAAGGAAGCTAGATATTTTACTTTATAAAGTTTTAAATATGGATATTTTTCTTACACAAACGCATTGCTTCGCTTCAGAAGGCCTTTATTAACGCCCCTGAGCCGTGTGAAGCAGTTATATGATGGATAGATGCACTTTTATGGATTTCATAAACGAGGCAACAATTCACTGCCATTATAAAGCTTGGATTAGCAGGACATTTTTAATATATCTCCGTAAGTATAACTGTTACTTCTTTTTTTGGGTGAACTAACCCTTTAATGATAAAAGTTTCCTACTTTTACCTGATTAGTTTTTTTTTTATTTTATTTTTATGCCTGTGTACTTTTCTTCGGATAAAAGTGTCTGTCAAATGCATAAATGTAAATTCCCTCAGAGTGTTACGTGCGGCTCCGGAAGGAAGGCAAGGACAGGCAAATACTTCACTCAACAAAGTTTACTAAAGAAGTTTTCTCAAAACAAGCAATACACAGGATACATACTATTTGAACATAACGGTGACCAGACAAGGAGTAAATGAACAAGGCAAACTTAAATACAAACACAGATGACAGAATAAATGAAGGGCACAGGTGATACAGGTGATGATTAACTAAACACAGCTGAACAGAACTAGACTAACGAGGGTAACAAAGGAAACAGACAGGTGGCAAGAAACTAAGACAAAGGAACATGTGACCAACGCAAAAACACAACAAAAACAGACAGATATGTAACACAGAGGATAGGTGACAAACTGACATTAAAAAAAACTTTTTATTTTGGGTCTCTTCATATGTTTTTAAGCACATAAGGCGTTGCATCGCTAACCATTTACATTTATGCATTTGGCAGACGCTTTTATCCAAAGCGACTTACATTGCATTCAAGGTACACATCAGATTTTAGGTACACATCAACCAATCTCTTAACTCCAATCAACACAGGAACGTGCAATTATCTCAGACAAGAGGAATTACCATAATTAGAAGATCTGACACAATGACTTAATTTCATCTTAAATGTATTAAGTGAGACACAACAAGCCTAGCATAGCAAGCAACAATGGCTTATCCTAATGAAGTGAAAGCATGAAAGTCTTCAGAAAACCCTTTTGGTAACAGTCTTTATTTTTGCAAATCTGTTTGACGACACTAGTGACGCAGAAACTACACACTTCAGCTTTAACTAAGCTACCAAGGAGGGATGTCTAAATACTCCGCAGGCCACAGAAAAGCACAGACATATCTCTACTGCGAACTTTCGATTAACCAATGCTAAATTAGCTTCAGCCATTGTGTGTACACTGGTGATTACTTGCCTCTCATTTTCTTAAGGAAATTGCTGTCTTGTTACAGCACATCAAACAGGAATTTGCTGTCACGACAATCAAATTTCCATTAAGCAGCGAGCAGGGGAGGTGAGAGGGTGATGAAGACATGCATTTCTTTTAATAAGGAAATAAGACAAGAATTATCACAGCAGTAAAAACAATCAGCAACATTAACACAATCAACACTGCTCAACAGGCCCAGACTATCGTGAGGCCTGAGGTTTCTTTTGGATTCCTACTGAATATCAAGAAACACTTCACATTGGTTATATAATCCACTCATTATGTCCAGATGCTCAAAGTTCAGGTTGATGGGTTCTGGTCTCTTACTGAGATGCCTACTTAGGATGGAAACGATTTTATGTAATGTGATCACTGGGGGCTACATATATCCCGCAGCAATGATTCGGCTGAGTGAGCTTTATTAGGGGTCCGAGAAGCAAAACTGCGGTCAAGCATTTTCAAGCTGTTGGATTGAAATCCTTAGAGCAGGTGTATAAATACACACATCCTATTTTTTTGTCATGTTTTTTTATCATCTGAAACGTGCTGTGGCATATTCTAAAGTGATTTATAATGCAATTAAGATCAAGCAAAACTTCACTAAGCGCACATGCCAGGTGGATTCATGCCAAATGAACAAGTTTATTTGTACAGTTTCACTTTAAAGAGGACCTAGTATGCCCATTTTTACAAAATGTAATACAAGTCTCAGGTGTCTTCAGAATGTGTCTGTGAAGTTTCAGCTCAAAATACCCCACGGATCATTTATTATATCATGTTGTAAATGCATTTTTAAGTGGAAGAAAAAACATCAGTTTGTGTGCATGTGTCTTTAAATGCAAATGAGCTGCTGCTCCCTGCCCCCTATCCAGAAGAGGGCGGAGCCTGTACAACTCGTGCCTCGGATACTCTGCCAAAAACTAAAACATCTGTTTGGTTTTGCCTATCATCTCTACATGTGTGTGCTCACGTGACATTGTAGTTCTTTATCATCATGAAAGTTTATTATCTGCATGCGTTTTAAAGTATTAAGTATTAAACAAAGTTCTCTTTCATGTCTTATTGTGCTTAAACTGTCAAATACACACAAGGTTATGTCAAAAACACACAAAGTTCACATAAACACAATCAGTTATGTCTGTGAACAAAAACAGGAAGTAAAGAAATAACAAGTGTATATTAGATCTGTGTTAAAGTGACAGCAGTGTAATATACAGCACCTACTGCTATATCTGCTGTTAATATGAATCAAACAACAAAAGAAAAACAGAAAATCTCTCACTGCTCTCGACTGAATGAACTTTAGTAGCTTTAATAAGAATACATTTCTTATTTGAATGCTGCTGTTAAATTCTCTGGCGAGGAGATAAACATGGCCGACTGTGTACAGGTTACTCAGGGTCTATGCTAATAGGGCGGAGTCCATCAGCAGTCGTGGGCGTGGCCTGTACAACGTGACGTAACGAATAAACGGCTTATTCTGAGACACTGCTTATGATTTATGGGTATAAAAAAAGAGGAGTGGGTGGATTTTTACCATTATAGGTTGGTTGTGTACACTTACTGCTGACACATTTATGTTCAAACACCATGTAAAAGTGAATTTTGCATAATAGGTCCCCTTTAAATAATTTAATTTAGGTTTGGTGTTTATACTAAATGTTGTTTATAATGAACACCAATAAAAATTATGTTTGTTTTACACTTTATTTGTCATTCCTGTTCTGAATAGCGTTAAATTGAAAGGATTTGTTGCAGAGTGAGGAAAACTAAAATGCATGTTTTTTATGTTATTTCCAAATGTAATAATACAATGTGACTTTTTTGTGTTTTTTTTCTCTCTCAACCTTGCAAAACACTAAATACTATAAACACTAATCAAGTGCATCTGAAAAAGATAGTTGAATTGAATTGAATTGAATTGAATATTTTATTTGTCATTACACATGTACAAGTACAGTGTAACGAAATGAGTTTGGAGCAAGCCTCCGGGCCGCAGCCGATTAGTCAGGCGCCGCCACACGCTCTCCAGAAATACAAGAATGCAGTTTAGCAAGCATTACATAGCAAAACACAACAAAACATCAACAAAACATAAACATAAACATAAACATGACACAGTACACGTGGTCACGTGATGGGATTTTTTGCAGTTTCCCTAGACATTACGTCCAGCCTCATGGCCAGACCGGTTACAGTCCGTAAAAGTTCACCGATCTGACCCCCGATAGAGCCCACTCTACCCTGCGTATCCGCAGTCCGGACTGAGTTGTTACGGTTCAGTTCCTCAATTCCTATCACTTTCTGATCTAATTCCTTCAAACGGTCACACACAACCCCGAAGCATTCTTTAATTTCCACAGACAGCGGCTGGGTGAATTTGCTTGCAGCTGTCTTACCAATCTTCCGATAGGTCAGGGCAATCCCAAAGCCAAAGAATAGGAACCCCGCCATCAATAATCCAATCATGTATAAATCTTCCGCATCCTCCACGGACAGAGCCTCCAGGCACAGGACTTGCCAGTTGTTCCATGCGTCCCTCACGTACCCTGTGGCAAAGGTCCCGTCCGGGCAGGTGGGTTCTCCCGGGGCACCCTTCCTTAGTGAGAAAATCTTGTCGATTGCGCTGATTGACCAGTTAATCAATTCCATTTCAGTATTTTCAGGAGTCCAGCAAAGCAGCAGTCAGAGAGAAAGAGAAGAGACGAAACACTAGACAAAACAAAACAGCGCTAGAGCACAGCGGGAGCAGAGAGAAAAAACATGTCTGCACGGATTGAAGGACAGATCAGGATAGTTCACCCAGAAATGAATGTTTGAACTGTTTTTGTCCATTCAAAGAAAGACAGTGGAGTCCAAAACAACACTGGACCATTGGACTTTTATTTTCAGAAAGAGAGATTTCTCAAAATATTTTCTTTTGTGTTCTGCAGAAGAAAGAAAGTCATACAGGTAGAATGACATGAAGGTGAGTAAATGATTACAGACTTGTAACCTTGTGGGTGAACTATATACACTCACCTAAAGGATTATTAGGAACACCTGTTCAATTTCTCATTAATGCAATTATCTAATCAAACAATCAATCACATGGCAGTTGCTTCAATGCATTTAGGGGTGTGGTCCTGGTCAAGACAATCTCCTGAACTCCAAACTGAATGTCAGAATGGGAAAGAAAGGTGATTTAAGCAATTTTGAGCGTGCCAGACGGGCCAGTATGAGTATTTCACAATCAGCTCAGTTACTGGGATTTCCACGCACAACCATTTCTAGGGTTTACAAAGAATGGTGTGAAAAGGGAAAAACATCCAGCATGCGGCAGTCCTGTGGGCGAAAATGCCTTGTTGATGCTAGAGGTCAGAGGAGAATGGGCTGACTGATTCAAGCTGATAGAAGAGCAACTTTGACTGAAATAACCACTCGTTACAACCGAGGTATGCAGCAAAGCATTTGTGAAGCCACAACACGCACAACCTTGAGGTGGATGGGCTACAACAGCAGAAGACCCCACCGGGTACCACTCATCTCCTCTACAAATAGGAAAAAGAGGCTACAATTTGCACAAGCTCACCAAAATTGGACAGTTGAAGATTGGAAAAATGTTGCCTGGTCTGATGAGTCTCGATTTCTGTTGAGACATTCAGATGGTAGAGTCAGAATTTGGCATAAACAGAATGAGAACATGGATCCATCATGCCTTGTTACCACTGTGCAGGCTGGTGGTGGTGGTGTAATGGTGTGGGGGATGTTTTCTTGGCACACTTTAGGCGCCTTAGTGCCAATTGGGCATTGTTTAAATGCCACGGCCTACCTGAGCATTGTTTCTGACCATGTCCATCCCTTTATGACCACCATGTACCCATTCTCTGATGGCTACTTCCAGCAGGATAATGCACCATGTCACAAAGCTCGAATCATTTCAAATTTGTTTCTTGAACATGACAATGAGTTCACTGTACTAAAATGGCCCCCACAGTCACCAGATCTCAACCCAATAGAGCATCTTTGGGATGTGGTGGAACGGGAGCTTCGTGCCCTGGATGTGCATCCCACAAATCTCCATCAACTGCAAGATCCTATCTTATCAATATGGGTCAACATTTCTAAAGAATGCTTTCAGCACCTTGTTGAATCAATGCCACGTAGAATTAAGGCAGTCCTGAGGGCGAAAGGGGGTGAAACACAGTATTAGTATGGTGTTCCTAATAATCCTTTAGGTGAGAGTGTGTATATATATATATATATATATATATATATATATATATATATATATATATATATATATATATATATATTGCTTTGAAATGCTGCATATTGTCATAAGATATTATTCCAAGTTCTATATTGTCTTTGTAAGTCGGTTAGTTATGTAACACCTGTGCATTTAATATCCTACTTCTTTCTGTTCTGTTTGGACTTCATATATTGCTTGCAGCTATATTCATGTACGATAATGCAAGGCTCTTATGCAAGGAACCTATTTGTAGACTTGATAATCAACACCATCATCTCTGAACATCTTTAGGACAAAATGATCCAGCTCTCTGTGTCCTGTGCTGTGTCAGTGGATCACCGACTTTCAGACGACAGATGTGACTAGGGAAACAGTCATCAATGAGTCTGTCCTATTCACCTCTATAACTGTCTGGTTTGGTTTGGCCACTAAATAAAGGCATGAAAAGTCTGCAATAGACAGTCAGGACCACTGAAGGGATAATTGGTGCACTCCTGCCCTCCCTCCAGGACTTATACACCTCCAGACGGAGGAGAAGAACAGGAAAAAAAATCATACCAGAACACAACATCCAGGCACAAGAACAGTTTCTTCCCACTGGCCATCATCATCTGTAACATTTAGTACAGTTTTACAGTGCAATATTCTCCCTGCCATTATGCAATAAAGATTATGTAAATAAATATATATTTACAGTGATGCAATACACCAGAGATACTAAACTGTATAGCTGAGGGCCGAAGTGAGTGAACAGACCAGTGAATAAAATGACCAGGTGAGAGTATTAACCAACATCAACAGCTATTTTTGACCAGCCTATGTAAGATTCATGTTCACTCTTACATCCAATAACAAAACCCCTGTGTTGCTTATGAGACAACTCGTCTATGCTTATACAATCAAAGTTCAATGCAAAAGGAGATACTTTATTTTACAGAAATCACTTTTTAAGGTCTACAACAAATGGATGGTAGGGACTACAATGAGCTTCTTCACGGGTTAGTGACATCACTAACCCTAACATTTACATAAACCCGCCCCCTGGGAACACGCAGCAAAGGGGGTGAGGCCATGTTGGGCTGCTTTAGAGAAGAGGAAGAATTGTTGTAGTCGAGCACATTTAGGAGTCGCTCAAGCTGTCACATCCGTCTTTTCACTTTTATTGCAATACAGTATGAACACAAATGCAATAGCATGTCATAAAAGCAAGTTAACTAGGGTAACTCAACCCAAGTTATAACTAGGGTTGAGTATCGTTTGGGCTTTTTATGATACCGGTGCCAAACCGATACTTTTAAAACGGTAGCGGTGCCTAAACGGTGCCTGAACCGATACTTTAAATTAAAAAAGAGCCAGAAAACGATGACAATAAAGAATGGCTTTTTATTGAATCATTTTTTTCATAAATTCTTTAAATTGAACAATTTATTAAAACTTTAAAGTATACTTAAATATATAAATATAAATAAATACAAAACACAACAAATTCACTTAAATTCACAGTAAAACCTAACCCAACTACAACAGGCCTAATTTAACACTAAATAACAGTAACAGTACTAATAACAGCAAAGTATTCTTGGTCTGCTACAAACCATCTTCAAGATTCAGCATTATTTTGCAGAAATATGACCTGGCTAAATATTTTATAATGCATTGCCTTATTGTTTCCATGGCGACGCGTCGTGCTTCTCACATGACACACAGCAGCCGCAATAGCGCTGTATCACAGATGTAGGCTATCGGTTTTATTCTGTTTTTTCTTTTCTAATTCAAAATATACACAAACTTGTTAACTATGTCATGAACTATCAGATATTCTGATTTTCAAATATGTGTAAGTGAATGTGTGTTAGTTGATCTATAATGCGCGATGGGTGCCGCCTCAGAGAATCGGATCTGTCGGATTTACATCACGTCTCACAAAATACATGAAAGTAAGTGATCGGTGAACTGGGAGAAGAATAGAGTAAACCATATAGTTAACTATATAATGTGTATTTGATATAAATAAGACACGTAGGCAAATTATAACGGACTGAAAGGACTGTTATTGCCGCTTTCATAGACATCCATGTGTGTTTTTGCTAGTACTTATGTGCATTTAAATGTCTGGAACCTAAAATAAACATTATGTGGTTGAAAACACTGAATAGTTGTGATATGTGACAAGCGCTGAGCGCGTCTGTCTCTGGCTTGGCGCCAGCCAAAGCGCGAAAGCACGTTTGAATTAAAGTGGCACCAAAATGAGGCACCGAAATCTGCCTTCTAATTCGGTCCGGCACATATCGGTTATATAGGTACTGGTGCCATATTGGAACCGGGTTTTCGGTACCCAACCCTAGTTATAACCGTAATTAAAATAAACTATCCCTGTTCTCTCTTCATGCAGCAGATATTCTCTGGCTCTGTGCGTCTGACAACAGTTCCCACACTATCATTACAGAAAATGCTAATCAATGACTTTAAGATAGTTAACTTATAAATTCATCAACTATCCATTCAGAAACATCCTCTCATTCTACATGTTGTCACTTCTTGAGTCTCTCCATCATTGTCAGACTCCGGTTTGAACATAAAAGGCTGAACAGTTTCTGTCATTTTCAGTGTGTGTGAGGTAATCTGAGCTGCTAACACAAGCTCTTGAAGCTCCGCCCCTTTTCTTTAAAAGGGGGCCAGGAGCAGCAGCTCATTTGCATTTAAAGGGTCACATAAAAACCCTCAAAAAGTGACAATTTTAATATGCTATAAAAATTATCTATTATATTAATAGGTATTTTGAGTTAAAACTTCACATACACACTCTGAAGACATCAGAGACTTATTTTATATCTTGTAAAATAGCCCCTTTAATACATTTTACATTTGCAGAGGTGATCTGCGCTCCAGTAAACCAAAACAAATTCCTTTTGATTCGGATGTTTTTATCCTTCAGGATAATTTCTAATGCTTAAGCAACATGCAGATATGAACATCTATCTAAAACAGCTTCACTGAAATCACTGTTTGTATTCTGTGTCAGTACTGTAGATGTGCCTGCAGATGTGCGTACAGTATGTACATGTATAACAGCAGAAAGTGTTATTGAGTACACTCACTTTAAAGTGAACAGATGCACTTAAATGAATCATCACTGATAGAGCAATAACACAGACATCTGTTAAGACAAGAGCACATATATCTACATTCACATTAGTCATCCTCTCTCACTCACATATTCCCATTTATGGAAACACATTTACACAAAATGAAGTTTTCCGCAGAAGTATGCATTAACACAACGCTTCAAGTATTCAGACACTTTTTCTCATTTCACAGAATTACAGATTCTACAGTGAAATTCTGTTTAAGTTTTTTAAAGCTCTTAAATGTTATATGTTCTACTACTTCACAGAGTATGAAATAGCACTACATTCTCAGCAACAGCAATAGAATCAGAAATCAGTCAGTGGGGATCTATTTCTTTTGTTTTATGTCAGAAAATATATTTTTAGAAAATGTAATTAATGTATTTTAATATTTCGCACAGCAAAAATTTGCAACAGTAAAATACTATTTAAGTCAAAATTTCATGTTTAATTCAATGGGTTGCTTGCAGTTTTTTTGTAATAAATTACGGAGTGAAAGTCGTTTATACAAAAACAAATTCTGTGCAGTTAATCCTATCATGACTCCTTTCTCAAATATCAAATTCTGTATCTTGTTTAAAGTGACGCAGAGTCCTCTGCGTGCAGTTTGATGAGTCTCCTTGGTCTGCAGTGTCTAAGTGCTTTTGATATGCAGTATAATATGTATACGGTTAACTTCATCTCTACTCCTTTCAAGTGTCCATTTCTTTTCTTTCACAGCTGTCGTTCAGATTCACAGCCTTAATATCCCCAGGAAAGCGGCAGCTATTTTAATTATTCACAGGTAGAGGCCAATTAGAAGGCTATTGTGCTCTCGTTATATTTTTCCTGTGCTTTCTGTTTGTGCAATCTTGCTGAATACTTCTGCAAACAACATTTTATTCAGTTTTTCATTTAGGCTAATTATGTTTTCAGACATAAAACAATGCAAGATCAGAATGATTCAATTGGAGTTTTAGCAAACTACAATTAAAGATCTGATGAGCACCATTTAAAGCAATAATTGCACAGAAATTTAAAGCTTTTGTATTTTGCATCTGAGTTTATGAAATGTCTTCTGACCAGCAATATGGCTGAAATACTGTATTAGCATCTATGATAAAGAAAAAAATACAGGTAACACTTCAGTATGGGGAACACATATTCACTATTAGATTCAAGATTCAAGATTCAAGAGTTTTATTTGTCACATACACAGTTATATACAGAATATACAACCGGCAGTGAAATGTAAACAGGTCCGCTCCATGGACAGTGCAAATTCACAGTTAAAAACACAAGGAGGAAATTATAATAGAAATAGAATAAAAAAGTACTATATATATATATATATATATATATATATATATATATATATATATATATATATATATATAGAATTATAAATAATCAAGTCAAGTAGAAAAAAGTAAAAAAAAAAAAAAAAAAAATAAAGAAGTGGAATAAAATAAGTGGAGTAAACTGTGCAGTGAGTAAACTGTAGACTTATAAATATGTGGTTAACAAATGTATAAAGAGTATAATGTGCAAACAGGTTTATAACAGGTTGTTACACAGTAACAACGAGAACAGAAAGTGCAGTGCAATGACAGTGTATCGATGTTTATCCTGAAGTGAAGTCACGTGATGTTAAGTGACTGAGTTCAGGGGTCTGATGGCCTGGGGGAAGAAGCTCCTCCTGAGTCTCTCGGTTTTGGCCATCAGGCTTCTGAAGCACTTACCAGATGGCAGCAGCATGAAATGAGGGTTTGCAGGGTGATTAGAGTCCTTGATGATTTTAGTAGCTCTACCTTTGCAGCGTTTGGTGTAGACGTCCTGCAGAGACGGGAGAGCTGACCCTGAGATACGCTCGGATAAGCGCACTACTCTTTGCAGGGCTTTGCGGTCATGACTGGTGCTGTTCCCATACCACGCTGTGATGCACTGAGTTAAAACACTTTCTATCGCCCCTAAATAGAAAGTTTTCAGGATAGCTGGTGAAACCCTGAATTTCCTCAGCTGGCGCAGGTGGTACAGTCTTTGCCTGGCTTTTTTCACCTGTGTCTGAATGTGAGCAGTCCAGGTCAGGTCCTCGGAGATGTTTACACCCAGGTACTTGAAGCTGCTCACTCTCTCTACTGGTGACCCGCTGATCATGAGGGGGGAGTATGTCCGTTGCTGTCTCTTCCTGAAGTCCACAATCATTTCTTTGGTCTTGCCAACATTCAGAGAGAGACAGTTGTCCTGGCACCATGATGTTAGATGCTCCACCTCGTCCAAGTATGCGGTCTCATTGTTGTTGGAAATGAGGCCCAGGACAACAGTATCATCAGCAAATTTGATGATAGAGGTGGAGCTGTGTGTGGACAAACAGTCATGCGTGTAGAGAGAGTAGAGCAGGGGACTCAGGACACAGCCCTGTGGAGCTCCCACACTCAGGTTTATGGAGGTGGAGGTGAACTGGCCTATTCTCACCACCTGAGGCCTGCCAGTGAGGAAGTCCTCAATCCAGTGGCAGAGAGAAGGATTCAGGCCGAGATTCAGGAGTTTGGTGAGTTTGTATTAACTACAACTTTTGCATCAATAAACTCCTAATTACGGCTTATTAATAGTTAGTAAGGTAGTTATTAAGGTTTAGGTGATTAAGGGATGTAGAATATGATCATGCAGAATAGGCATTATTATGAGCTTTATAAGTACTAATAAACAGACAATATCCTAGTATATGCATGATAATAAGCAACTTTAATAGTGAGAATTAGCAAAATAAAAAAGTAAGTAAATTGTACTTAGTGCAGGGGGACTTCAACTTCATTGCAACCAACAGTGTTGAAGTGGAATACTCCTAAGCATCCAGACACCAGTCAGAGGCCCATCTGCGCAGTTACAGAGAAGGTTTCAGCAGTATAGCAGAACAGATGACTAACCAAGATCCAGCTCACCTCAAGTCAAAACTAACACATCAGACTCGTCCATCAGACAGATTGTTTTGGATCTGGCACCAACTGAAACTCTGGGTAGACAAGATGCTGGCAGGGACAGGACAGCGATGGACTTGTCAGCAGCAGCAACAGGTCCTCTTAACAAATGAGATGCTCTTCAATCTGCTCCCAGCAGACGAGGGCAAGAGTGCGGAGGTGGAGAGGACAGAAGCTGACGTGGGCTGACAGGCTGAATGTGGCTCCACTTTATTCAAGGCAGGGTGAACGGAGTCTGATATATGGACTGAAACATATTTAGGGGTGTTTCTAAAACAAATCTATTCTTTCAATTCACCAAAGAATCCTGAAAAAGGGTCCAAATCTCACTATTAAAGTTGCTTATTAGCATGTATATTATAAGCTATTGGCTGTTTATTAGTACTTATAAAGCACATATTAATGCCTTATTCTGCATGACCATACATCCCATAATCACCCAACACCTAAACTTAACAACTACATTATTAATTATTAAGTACTAGAGTTTATTGAGGCAAAAGTCATAGTTAATAGTGAGAATTGAACCCTAAATTAAAGTGTGACCAAAAAGGTATCATGAAACATGAAGCAGCACAACTGTTTTCAACACTGATAATAATCATAAATGTTTCTTGAGCAGCCAATCATCATATCAGAGTGATTAGTGAAGGATCATGTGACACTGAAGACTGGAGTAATGATGATAAATCCAGCTCTGATCACAGGAATACATTACATTTTAGAACATATTCATATAGAAAATGGTTCTTTTAAATTGTAATATCTATTGTAATATTCTAATGTTTTTACTTTATTTTTGATCAAATAAATGACTTCTTTCAAAAACATCAACATTCAAAATTGTGTATTCCTGAGAAAAAAACTCTTAAAAGTCATTTTCAGTATGTAATTTTTTAACTGTACTAAAGCATAAAAATACCATAATATGTTTGCAGATATTTAGGAAACATGCTATACTAATTTCTCTGAAAAGCAATGCTACAGGAAAACACAGGCGGTAGGCAGAGATGCAGGACCACAGAAACCACAGAGAACTGAGAACAGGGAACAGGGAACAGGATAAACCTGCATGACATGAAACAACGACCGACAGAGAACCAGAGAAAACAAAGGGAAGATATAAGTTTATGAGATTTGTAAATTATTGCATTCCTTTTTATTCACAACTTGTACAGTGTCCCAACTTTTCTGGAATCGGGTTTGTATTATATTATACAACAGTTCATTCTGGTTCTCGATGCTGATTGGCTGAGAGCCTTTTCTAGCCATGTGATATTCTATCAGTATCACCAAGATAACAAGGGGTGTGGTAAATGGGAAACACCTGGGGAGACTAATCGACATGAAAAACTACAAAGAACTACAACCCTTACGAAAAATAACCATGGTTTTATTGTAGTAAAAGTGTAGTAACCATGGTTTTTTGGCTAATTGATTATCATTTATATAACCACAGTTTTACCACATATACCATGGTTAAACTATGGTTAGAGTAGCAAAACCATGGTTAATTTGTGGTTACCATAGTTTAACTACAATAACCATGGTTTTTTGGTTTTATTTGTAGTAAGGGAAAATACCACAGAAAACAGGACACAGAAAAGAACACAGAAACTAGGCACAGATAATACAACATAAAAGTCCCACGAACACCAGACACAGAAACAGATGCGACAGTTATTCTACTTTGAAATGTGTGTTCCTTGTGGGAACGTCTGTTTTTGTTTCAGTCTGTGTGATTTACCCAACAGTATTTGGACACCCCGGGTTGCCAGCTGGAGGAAAACACAGCGTATTGCAGCAATGGAAGCCAGCAAACACAACCTAAGAATCCTTGGCATCCATCTAAAAAGCTCTATGACCAGAGGCATTTTAAAACATGGACAAATCAACTTAATTGCGCTCGTTCCTCTTGCGTGTCCTCAATCTGGCAACTCGCATGAGCGTTGAGTCTGAGGAGGAGGGGGCGAGGGAAACAACTCTCTCTAATATTTTGAAGTTGGACTGCAGTACCAATTTCTACCTCTAGCTGCCAATATTACATATTACACTTTTAAAGGTGATATAAGATTTTTTTATGTTAAAATACATTAACACCGTGTCTACACCGAACATGACGCAACAGAAGACAATATAACCCATTATAATCAGTGATGATGTCTACATTGGATGCGACGCGCGGTGGCACAACAACACACGTAAAATCCCCAACAGTAAACGGATGCCTTGTTCTATTTGTGACGTACCCCAAGCACTCGTGATACTTCTCATAGGAAGGACAAAAGGATTTGCAACAGTCGCTTTGTTGCATCCACTGTAGACAGCTTCTAGCTCCTAGCGGTCTAAACACGGCGTTAAACCAGTTTATTGTTCATAGACTACTATTAGTATGCCATACATGGGTTTATCTTGCCGAAAAGTGTAAACATTTAGCCTCCCAGGCACCATCAAATCATTGAGCGCAGTCCATTCAAATCCGTCAATCACTTGCCAGCCCAACCTATAGTGAGAGTTTGGGGCGTGGCTACTGTAGCAGGCGCAGCCGGAGGGTGTTTAGCTGGTGTGGGACCATGGCCCTGTCCCAAATGGCACCCACACTTGCAGCCTTCCTACCAGTCCGCACTTTTATGACATAATGCCTTTGACTGTCAGGAAAAAGTCTGCTGTGGAGCTCACTTCAGTGCGGGCTCGGCACAAGTGTGCATTGAGGGCGTATATTGTCTACATAGCTTGTGAGCATCCTTTTGAAACCTGACAAATGGGACACCCTATGGTTTAGTGGACTTAACAGACACACGTATGTGGCAGCCACTGTAAGTCCACAAGACCGTAAGTGCATATGAAGTGTGCCATTTGGGACAGGGCCCATGACTGACGCATTACATGGGAAAAGACATTCAGCTTTGGTTAAAAAAAAATGCAAGCCAAAATCTTCAAAGATTAAACATGTCATGAACACTTCAAAACGAACGGGGTATCTTTCAATACATCATCACGCACATTCAGAAAGACAAATGTCCTAGTTTATAATGTTTACTTTGATGTGTCCGGTTTAGACAGCCTCAAAACCATTGTGGCGCCATGTCAAAAAGTGCACTCACGCAAATACATTGGATGGGTTTATTATAAGCGACATGCTCACATTAACTCAAGACAGGGTGTTTAGCTTATTCACTCATATGACACATAGCAACACAGCTAATGTGTTGGACCTTTTACTGAAAATAGCCTACTTTTACCTGTTGAGACATGCCTTCACAAGCACCCGTAGAGCTGTGATTGTGATGTTTCGTTGGGGAAGCGTGTGAAGGGGCGTTTGCAAAATATTTAGGTAATTCCGCTAGGTGCCACTGGTGTCGCAAAAACTATACTTCACCTTTAAGTCCTTAAAGGTATAGTCCACCCAAAAATGTAAATATTATCGTCATTTACTTACCCTCATGTCTTTTTCTACAGCACACAAAAGAAAATATTCCCAGTTTATTTTGATTCCCATCAACTTCCATTGCATTGTTTTGCCCACACAATGGAAGTCAAAGGGAAACCAAAACTGTTACTGACATTCTTCAAAATATCTTCTTTTATGTTCCACACAAGACAGAAAGTCATACAGGTTTGGTACGACATGAGAGTGAGTAAATGACGACAGAAATTTCATTTTTGGCTGGACTGTCCCTTTAAGGAAATTCTTAACTCTATATTTACTTGCTTAAGAAAATGTCTGAGGACTTCACAGTTTTTCAAGAAATGCATTTATGAACATTCTCATGATTTTCAAAATCACTGAGACTTGTGGATAGGCTTGAGTCAAATCGAGTCAGTAAAAAAACCTTAGCAACACCCTGGCAACCACACAGAAACAGGCTGACAACCATCTTAGCAACGGCATTCTGTAGTAACACCAACATGTTGTAAACATGTTGACAACCACACAGAACACATTGGCAACAGTATAGCAACACCCTGACAACTACTTAAAACAGATTAGCAACACCATAGCAACACCCTGGCAGGACTGGGATAAATTCAGTGGCTCATTAGCTCTATGAGCCCGAGCTGTCAAACTGCGGAGGCTGTAAGAGGTGCTCACACAATATACTGCAGGTCTGGAGAGGCTGCGCTGCTGGTCTCAGTAAGGAGAGAAATATGGGACATCAGTGGAGATTAAATTCTTCACAGCAGCTTTATAGGTCTAGATCAGTGGCTTTAATGGGCGTTCACACTGACAACGATTTAAATTGCTGGAGGTCAGAGTCTCTGTGCTTTTGGCTGCTAGCAGTGTCTATTTGACTGCAGTTTACAACTGGTTGCCAATGGTAGTCGTCACATCAATGCGTTCCCGTGGTTTTTTTTTATCTAGAGCTGTTTTATTTTCCCATTATTCGCATGCCTATGAAGGTTGACATTTTAGCCTTGCATCATGATCATCCTTTCCATCAGTGTGTGTGTGTGTGGACTGTGAAGAGAGTGATGAGAGAGAAACGCCTGTCCTCTCTTCCTTCAGTCAGTGTGACAGCAGTGAGACAGGACTGTCATCACTTACAGTTACCTACAGACTGAGGCGACACAGAGAGGAAATTAATGGAAATATAACAGTATACACTCTAAGAAAAGTCCATAAATGTATTGTTTGTATTAAGGAACTATCCAATTGATTTTTCACAGGTGTTTTCCCCATATTTTTAGGAAATACCTAAAAGTTTACCTAAAAGTTTGGGGTCGGTGTGATTTGTATGCTCACCAAGGCTGCATTTATTTGATCAAAAATATAGTTAACAGTAATATTTTGAAATATTATTACAATTTAAAATAAGCGTGTTTCTATTATTATATTATATTATATTATATTATATTATATTATATTATATTATATTATATTATATTATATTATATTATATTATATTATACAAACCGATTCCAAAAAGTTGGGACATTGTGCAAATTTTGAATAAAAACAGAATGCAATGATGTGGAAGTTTCAAATTTCAATATTTTATTCAGAACACAACATAGATGACACATCAAATGTTTAAACTGAGAAAATGTATCATTTTAAGGGGAAAAAATTTTTTATGGCATCAACATCTCAAAAAAGTTGGGACAAGGCCATGTTTCCCACTGTGTGGCATCCCCTCTTCTTTTTCTAACAGTCTGCAAACGTCTGGGGACTGAGGAGACAAGTTGCTCAAGTTTAGGAATAGGAATGTTGTCCCATTCTTGTCTAATACAGGCTTCTAGTTGCTCAACTGTCTTAGGTCTTCTTTGTGGCATCTTCCTCTTTATGATGCTCAAATGTTTTCTATGGGTGAAAGACCTGGACTGCAGGCTGGCCATTTCAGTCCCCGGATCCTTCTTCTACACAGCCATGATGTTGTAATTGATGCAGTATGTGGTCTGGCATTGTCATGTTGGAAAATGCAAGGTCTTCCTGAAAAGAGACGACGTCTGGATGGGAGCATATGTTGTTCTAGAACTTGGATATCCCTTTCAGCATTGATGGTGCCTTTCCAGATGTGTAAGCTGCCCATGCCACACGCACTCATGCAACCCCATCCCATCAGAGATGCAGGCTTCTGAACTGAGCGCTGACAACAACTTGGGTTGTCCTTGTCCTCTTTAGTCCGGATGACATGGCGTCCCAGTTTTCCAAAAAGAACTTCAAATTTTGATTGGTCTGACCACAGAACAGTTTTCCACTTTGCCACAGTCCATTTTAAATGAGCCTTGGCCCAGAGAAAACGCCTGCGCTTCTGGATCATGTTTAGATATGGCTTCTTTTTTGACCTGTAGAGTTTTAGCCGGCAGCGGCGAATGGCACGGTGGATTGTGTTCACCGACAATGTTTTCTGGAAGTATTCCTGAGCCCATGTTGTGATTTCCATTACAGTAGCATTCCTGTATGTGATGCAGTGCCGTCTAAGGGCCGGAGATCATGGGCATCCAGTATGGTTTTCCGGCCTTGACCCTTACGCACAGAGATTGTTCCAGATTCTCTGAATCTTTGGATGATATTATGCACTGTAGATGATGAGAACTTCAAACTCTTTGCAGTTTTTCTCTGAGAAACTCCTTTCTGATATTGCTCTAGTATGTTTGGCCACAGCATTGGGGGAATTGGTGATCCTCTGCCCATCTTGACTTCTGAGAGACACTGCCACTCTGAGAGGCTCTTTTTATACCCAATCATGTTGCCAGTTGATCTAATAAGTTGCAGATTGGTCCTCCAGCTGTTCCTTATATGCACATTTAACTTTTCCGGCCTCTTATTGCTCCCTGTCCCAACTTTTTTGGAATGTGTAGCTCTCATGAAATCCAAAATGAGCCAATATTTGGCATGACATTTCAAAATGTCTCACTTTCAACATTTGATATGTTATCTATATTCTACTGTGAATAAAATATAAGTTTATGAGATTTGTAAATTATTGCATTCCTTTTTTATTCACAACTTGTACAGTCTCCCAACTTTTCTGGAATCGGGTTTGTATTATATTATACAACAGTTAATTCTGGCTCTCGATGCTGATTGGCTGAGAGCCTTTTCTAGCCATGTGATATTCTATCAGTATCACCAAGGAAACCGTTTCACCGTTTGTATCACTCCGCTTGCAGCATTTCTCAGAGAGTGTTAGGGCGGTTGAGTTATTTATTAAAGTTATTGTGTCACAGAATGTAGTTTAAAGAGTTTTTTGGGTAAGAATGTAGTTATTTAGACCTCAAACATGTGACTTATATATAAACATAGCACTATTTGACAATTTGTTTAGACGTTTTCTGGGATGTGAGCTCCAGACCATCAGCGGCTGAACAGCTTTTTCACAAGTTCACACTTACTAATAGAATAAATGTGTATTTGCAGTAGCGTACCGTTGGGTTTCAGTCAGGGCCTTCACTAACGCCGCCATGAACAACACCACCACCACACACACAGATACATACAGAATACAATCATGCACATGCACTGGATGCACTACTGTTACGAACCTCACTTTCAAAGTGCTCGTTGGGAAGGGGGCAAGTGACATAAAAGGACAAGCGAGACAAAAAGACAATTTTTTTTAACTGTTCATATTTTTAACTATTTATTGATACCACTGCACTCACGTATCACTGTTTAGGCAACAGGTGAAATGAATCAAAATCAACTCACTGGCACAAATACTCTTAAACGAACAAACAAACCAAAAAAAAAAAACACGGAACAACAGGAATATCAAAAGAAACACAGAAAAAACACAGCTTGTCAGCTAACGTTACTGGCTTGACATCAGGATGCACACAAAGCTCATTAGAACGCAACGCAGCCTGTCATCCGCAACGGCCATAGCTTGTTTCACATAGATCGCTCACAACCATAGACCATTAAAAAAAATGGACGACGCAACTTCATTCTCTTCCGCTGATGTGTATCAAAAGCCCGCCCACACTCTCGCAGATGCAGAACAATTCATTATGTCGGTGTGAAATAAACAGTTATGGAAATGTAGAAATTAAAGCTAAAGCTCCAATCTCCTCCCAAAAATCCCGAAAAAAGTCTGTTAGTGCCTCAGTGACAACTTCACTCAGAGAAGCCGTCAATCTCAGCTGTCAATCATGACATCACACCCCCCGTTTTTAAAGCATCAAATAAATAAATAAAACTAAACTCATTTAAAAAATGAACACTTTAAATGAAATCATCATGATAAAAACTGCCTACAATGACAGAAACCAACTTTGGGAAAAAATTATTTGAAGTGTAATTTGATTGTTTTGTTTGTATCGCGTCCATTAGAAAACACAGAGGGGCGGGGGTTATGAGCTATACTGGGACCGGCCACCGGGGGCGATCGAGGCGCGGAGGCTTCAGTTTCTGAGAGGAGCGCTACAGGCTTGCTCACAACCAAGGGGGTAATCCAGCACCCGGAAAGCGTACCTTCCATAGGGGCAGCCATTGCTAACCAAGCCATCACCTGCTGTTAGCATTCCATTGACTCCCATTCATTCACTTTGACAGCGAATAACTTTACATCTGAGGCATTTAAAGACACCATTTGTCCATTGTTTATTTCTAAAGAAACATGACAATGTATAAAAGGCTCCAATACCTTGTGTCTTACCCCGTAGAAGCCGTTTTTGTAAAAATAGGCAAACGATTTTGTCATAAGTATACGACTCTCTGTTGCACAGTAGAGAAATTACTGTATAGACCCGTATAGACAGGAGAAGAAGCTCGCAGGCAATCTTTTACTGTCTATGAGGCAATCGGGGGGACGTGGAGGCATAAAGTCCGATAAAGTCAAGGGAGAAGCATGGGGAGAAGCCCATAGAGAGCCAAAATCTCTGCAAGATTCGGTGATTCAGATTTCACTTCGCACAACTACTAGAAGACTTACAACTGTCAGACAGGTTGCTTATGTCTCATCTACGTCGTCAAGCTCAGTCCGAGGCTGCGCAGTATGCTCAGCCGTCAGGAAGTGAGCGCTTCTAATTGACTTCACTTCTCTCCATTGAAGTCTTTGGGGTCGCTGTGTCCATTTCTTTTACGGTCTATGCTCACAACCCACGAAAAGTTCAAACGACTGATGACATCAGTGGGGGGTAGCACCGACACATCGCTGGGCCTCTGGGGCGTTCTATCACTACACATCAAAATTTGATTGGCTGATGACCCACGTCAGTCAAAGTTGTGATCCAATGGAAAATGGCAGCTTCAACGGAAGGCTACTAGTGCTGGTCCACGGAGCTGTGATGCGTTTAGATGATGACATATGGAAAATACAGCTTACCCTCACAAAACATAACCACATTCTTTCTGGAAATATAATTGTAACGTACTGAAATAGACAGTAATTGCATTTAGACACGTTCAGACACACATTAATTTAATTTAATTATTAAATAAAATTTAATTTTATCTAATATTTTGATTTTGACAGGGCCAGCAGAGAAGGCCCTGACAGCCCACCACTGTGTATTCGGTGTGCTGTCCAAGGAGAGGGCTCAGAGCTCTGGATTTGGCCCGAACCCAGAATCCTCCCCCGTAGTCCTGTCTGCGGTAGGAACAAGTCAAGAGTGAGGAGTCGGGGTGGTTGAGGGATGCTGAAAACTGTTGAGGAACATAGGTGAGTCTACTGTGTATATATAGGCCTCCTCTCATGCTGATTGGATAGACGTGGTAATTGCTGATGACCATTGCTGAGTTGATTAGATGGATTATTTAAACATGCTCCTCCCGAACTTTGTTAATGAAACATTATATCTCGGCCAGTCCTTCAGGAATTTGCTGCTGACTCTTATGTAATGTTTACACATAAGGTATAATTCATTTTGGATATATCAATGTCTTATTCATCTATTACTTGTTGATTGATTGAGCAAATCGATTTGGCCAAAGACAAAGTTAAGTTTTATAACATTACATTTTTATTTAACTGAAATCCACTGATTTTACTTTTGACTGAACTGTTTGCTTGTTTATTTCCTATTGGACAAATGTCTTATACATTTATAATGGCTAATATTGTTTATTTAAATATTATTTTCCAATAAATCATATTTTATATAAATAACATGCCGTGTTTGGTACTGAGAAAGGGTCCGTTATTTATTGTGATTTCGACTTAAGTGAAAATTAGCTAGTCTTTATGAGAGTCAGTAGCAGAGACTTTTATATTGAAAGAGACTGAAACTAGGTTGTAAACAATAAGATGCAACTTACAAATGGATTGACTAGCACTGTCATGGGAAATCCCCATAACTGTTAAAACAGCGGACATTCAAACTGATTTTGTGATTATGAATATAAGATTGACCAGAAGAATATCAGATAGATGCTCAACTGTTCAACTCTCAACTTGAGATTTGAATCTGTGGCGGAAGGAAGTAGTTCTGCACAAAAGAGAAGTATTTAAAGACACTCTGTTGTTTATTCTTATTTATTTACTCACTTGTGCTGTCCAACTGTTGTATAAATGCAATATCACACAAGTAGCATTTTTAATTATAGGAATGTATTTAATTTTCATTGGGCAAGTCATTTAGATTTCTACTTGCCCTGCCACATTTTTATGAATAAAATTGTATCATTTTATATGAGCATTTATATACATACACCGATCAGGTACAACATTATGACCATTCTAATATTGTGTTGGTCCTCCTTTTGCTGCCAAAACAGCCCTGACCCATTGAGGCATGGACTCCACTAGACCCCTGAAGGTGTGCTGTGGTATCTGGCACCAAGATGTTAGCAGCAGATCCTTTAAGTCCCGTAAGTTGCGAGGTGGGGTCCCCATGGATTGGACTTGTTTGTTCAGCACATCCCACAGATGCTCGATTGGATTGAGATCTGGGGAATCTGGAGACCAATCGACACCTCAAACTCGTTGTTGTGCTCCTCAAGCCATTCCTGAACCATTTGTGCTTTGTGTCAGGAGCATTATCCTGCTAAAAGAGCCACAGCCACCAGGGAATACCGTTTCCATGAAAGGGTGTACACTCACCTAAAGGATTATTAGGAACACCATACTAATACTGTGTTTGACCCCCTTTCGCCTTCAGAACTGCCTTAATTCTACGTGGCATTGATTCAACAAGGTGCTGAAAGCATTCTTTAGAAATGTTGGCCCATATTGATAGGATAGCATCTTGCAGTTGATGGAGATTTGTGGGATGCACATCCAGGGCACGAAGCTCCCGTTCCACCACATCCCAAAGATGCTCTATTGGGTTGAGATCTGGTGACTGTGGGGGCCATTTTAGTACAGTGAACTCATTGTCATGTTCAAGAAACCAATTTGAAATGATTGGAGCTTTGTGACATGGTGCATTATCCTGCTGGAAGTAGCCATCAGAGAATGGGTACATGGTGGTCATAAAGGGATGGACATGGTCAGAAACCATGCTCTGGTAGGCCGTGGCATTTAAACGATGCCCAATTGGCACTAAGGGGCCTAAAGTGTGCCAAGAAAACATCCCCCACACCATTACACCACCACCACCAGCCTGCACAGTGGTAACAAGGCATGATGGATCCATGTTCTCATTCTGTTTACGCCAAATTCTGACTCAACCATCTGAATGTCTCAACAGAAATCGAGATTCATCAGACCAGGCAACATTTTTCCAGTCTTCAACTGTCCAATTTTGGTGAGCTCATGCAAATTGTAGCCTCTTTTTCCTATTCGTAGTGGAGATGAGTGGTACCCGGTGGGGTCTTCTGCTGTTGTAGCCCATCCGCCTCAAGGTTGTGCGTGTTGTGGCTTCACAAATGCTTTGCTGCATACCTCAGTTGTAACGAGTGGTTATTTCAGTCAAAGTTGCTCTTCTATCAGCTTGAATCAGTCGGCCCATTCTCCTCTGACCTCTAGCATCAACAAGGCATTTTCGCCCCCAGGACTGCCGCATACTGGATGTTTTTTCCTTTTCACACCATTCTCTGTAAACCCTAGAAATGGTTGTGTGTGAAAATTCCAGTAACTGAGCAGATTGTGAAATACTCAGACTGGCCCGTCTGGCACCAACAACCATGCCTCTCTCAAAATTGCTTAAATCACCTTTCTTTCCCATTCTGACATTCAGTTTGGAGTTCAGGAGATTGTCTTGACCAGGACCACACCCCTAAATGCATTGAAGCAACTGCCATGTGATTGGTTGATTAGATAATTGCATTAATGAGAAATTGAACAGGTGTTCCTAATAATCCTTTAGGTGAGTGTACATGGTCTGCAACAATGCTTAGGTAGGTGGTACGTGTCAAAGTAACATCCACGTGGATGGCAGGACCCAAGGTTTCCCAGCAGAACATTGCCCAAAGCATCACACTGCCTCCGCCGGCTTGCCTTCTTCCCATAGTGCATCCTGGTGCCATGTGTTCCCCAGGCCGGACACCCGGCCATCCACGTGATGTAAAAGAAAACGTGATTCATCAGACCAGGCCACCTTCTTCCATTGCTCCATGGTCCAGTTCTGATGCTCACGTGCCACTGTTGGTGCTTTCAGCGGTGGACAGGGGTCAGCATGGGCACCCTGACTGGTCAGCGGCTATGCCTCCCCATACGCAACAAACTGAGATGCTCTGTGTATTCTGACACCTTTCTGTCAGAACCAGCATTAACTTCTTGAGCAATTTGAGCTCCAGTAGCTCATCCGTTTGATCGGACCACACGGGCCAGCCTTTGCTCCCCACGTGCATCAATGAGCCTTGGCCGCCCATGACCCTGTGGCCGGTTCTCCACTGTTCCTTCCTTGGAGCACTTTTGATAGATCCTGACCACTGCAGACCGGGAACACCCCACAAGAGCTGCAGTTTTGGAGATGCTCTGACCCAGTCTTCTAGCCATCACAATTTGGCCCTTGTCAAACTCGCTCAAATCCTTATGCTTGCCCATTTTTCCTGCTTCTAACACATCAACTTTGAGGATGAAATGTTCACTTGCTGCCTAATATATCCCTCCCACTAACAGGTGCTGTGATGAAGAGATAATCAGTGTTATTCACTTCACCTGTCAGTGCTCATAATGTTATGCCTGATCGGTGTATAATGCATATAACAACAGAGTATGGCATATTTTAACATGTCTGTAACACATTAAAACTGAAAAAGGACACAAACAAATATTTATATAAATAGGTCATTTAGAAAGGACAAGAAATGGATGTAAAAAAAAAAAAAGAGCTATTCTCTGCTTCACTGAGTGCAGTAATTTTGGGTTACAGGACATATCAAAGTGTGTGTCTACGAGAAATGCATAAACTCTGTGGGTTCCTTATAGTGACGCAGATCTCTGTGAGTGTGTGCGTCAGAGACTGGACTGAGCAATCAGCAGACGCGGGCACAGCTACACTACTGACAGGAGGAAGTGTCAGTCCAATCAAAAAATAATACAAAATCACAGACACACACATACATTCACACCCTCCTCGGTCTGAGACTGAATGTGATATGGCAA
Organism: Paracanthobrama guichenoti; assembly: GCA_018749465.1. NCBI lineage: Eukaryota > Metazoa > Chordata > Actinopteri > Cypriniformes > Gobionidae > Paracanthobrama > Paracanthobrama guichenoti. The sequence goes on from CM031954.1 coordinate 22,726,965, forward strand.
TTCTTGGCACAAACTGACATGAGTGCATCCAAGCAGGCAGATGACAAATGTCCGGTACTGTACTACAGTATGTCAGAGCCCAGCTTACAGAAAGAGAAATGTAATACTGTGCATCGATAATCTAATCAATCAGTTACTGTAAGCCCATTATAATAGGATACATTTATAGAACAATCCCTACAGAACATGCATTAGCAACCACTGAGGTTTATGAGAGTAATCTGAGCAGTTTAATAACCACAGGTCTGGATCTGCAAGAATGAACGACACCGTTAAGAGTCTCGCTAAGGCGCAGGTGTGGGAACGGCCCGTGATCCCATGATAAGACGCCTATTGTGGTTCCTGTCAAATGTTGGATGTACCAAGTGTTGCAATATGTTTCATCACAGAAAGTAAGACGCTAATATGACATTGCTTTGAAATTTCACAAGTTATATCCAACCTTCAAACAAGCAAACAGTTTCACTCAACCAGATATTTGACTAAACGGCATAAGGTCTGGTCTGCACTGCAGCTCTTTCTGGACAAAAATGGCCTTTTAGACAGGAATCATCATGCAATCAAGTTTGTTTCACTTTTATGTGTCATTTAGGAATGGAAAACAGATGATCTGAAACAGATTAATCCCCAATAATAGATCACAGTATAAAAAAATATCATTTAAATGATGGCATGGTAGTTTCTCTACTACCGTGCCATTATTTAAATAATTTTATACACACATTCTGCTATGTATAAGGGCAAAATGCCCCATATGACTTTTTGTCTCATATTTATATCATACGATACAGTTAAGCAATATCACATGAGTAATGAACGCAATATCACAGGAGTGCTGTTTTGTCCCGAAGCTTTCTGCTAAATTTTGGCAATTAAAATATTACCTATTAAACACATGCACACATACGCACACACAGGCACGCACACGCACACACACACATTGGGTTTGCATGTTTTATAGGGACTTTCAGAAATAATGAGTTTTATACTGTACAAACTATATATTCCTACACCCAATCCTTACTGATGTATTTTAAAAACATAATCATATGAGTAGGCTATTTGTATGAAATTCATAATGAGAGTATTGTTTGTTTATTTATTTTGAAGTGATTATGTTTAGCTTTGGGGATGGGCTTAATGCATTTGTAAACATTTTAATCATAATAATGCAATTAATGTCCAATAAATGTTGATTTAAAGCACTTAATTAATGCCATTTTCCCATTTTCTGTGAACTAATCTAAAGTGAAAACTATTTGCAGTTAATACATTGTTAACAAAGCATTAACTCTTTGCATATGAGCTAATTAAACAATAACACGTTGTTAATTACAGTGACAATGAATGAAGAGCTCATTATTTGTATATAGTCTATTAACATTAACTACAGTTTATAAACTATTAATTAACCATTTGCAAATGATTTGTAAGTACTTTATTACACCATACTTACTATAAAGTGTTGCCTTAGAGTTTCATTTCATTAAAGAAATCCTTTAATATTTTAGGGATAGTTTGCCCAAAATTTCTGCCTGTCCAAAATTACAGATTATTTCACAGACTTAACTCTGAAAATGAAGTGTAGTATGATGTCCTGTTCATGGATATCCAGTTTACTGGTCACTAAAGCCTTCAAACTATCAGTCCATCATGATGCAAACAAGATTCAAGATTCAAGAGTTTTATTTGTCACATACACAGTTATATACAGAATATACAACCGGCAGTGAAATGTAAACAGGTCCGCTCCATGGACAGTGCAAATTCACAGTTAAAAACACAAGGAAGAAATTATAATAGAAATAGGATATAAAAAAGTACTCTCTCTATATATATATATATATGTCTATATCTGTAGAATTATAAATAATCAAGTCAAGAGAAAAAAAAAAAAGGTAACAAATAAGGATAAAGTGGAATAAAATAATTGAAGTAGACTTTGCAGTGAGTAAACTGTAGACTTATAAATATGTGGTTAACAAATGTATAAAGAGTATAATGTGCAAACAGGTTTATGACAGGTTGTTACACAGTAACAACGAGAACAGAAAGTGCAGTGCAATGTCAGTGTATCGATGTTTATCCTGAAGTGAAGTCACGTGATGTTAAGTGACTGAGTTCAGGAGTCTGATGGCCTGGGGGAAGAAGCTCCTCCTGAGTCTCTCAGTTTTGGCCATCAGGTTTCGGAAGCGCTTACCAGATGGTAGCAGCGTGAAATGAGGGTTTGCAGGGTGATTAGAGTCCTTGATGATCTTGGTAGCTCTACCTTTGCAGCGTTTGGTGTAGACGTCCTGCAGAGACGGGAGAGCTGACCCTGAGATACGCTCGGATAAGCGCACTACTCTTTGCAGGGCTTTGCGGTCATGACTGGTGCTGTTCCCATACCACGCTGTGATGCACTGAGTTAAAACACTTTCTATCGCCCCTAAATAGAAAGTTTTCAGGATAGCTGGTGAAACCCTGAATTTCCTCAGCTGGCGCAGGTGGTACAGTCTTTGCCTGGCTTTTTCACCTGTGTCTGAATGTGAGCAGTCCAGGTCAGGTCCTCGGAGATGTTTACTCCCAGGTACTTGAAGCTGCTCACTCTCTCTACTGGTGACCCGCTGATCATGAGGGGGAGTATGTCCGTTGCTGTCTCTTCCTGAAGTCCACAATCATTTCTTTGGTCTTGCCAACATTCAGAGAGAGACAGTTGTCCTGGCACCATGCTGTTAGATGCTCCACCTCGTCCAAGTATGCCGTCTCATTGTTGTTGGAAATGAGGCCCAGGACAACAGTATCATCAGCAAATTTGATGATAGAGGTGGAGCTGTGTGTGGACAAACAGTCATGCGTGTGTAGAGAGAGTAGAGCAGGGGCTCAGGACACAGCCCTGTGGAGCTCCCACACTCAGGGTGATGGAGGTGGAGGTGGACTGGCCTATTCTCACCACCTGAGGCCTGCCAGTGAGGAAGTCCTCAATCCAGTGGCAGAGAGAAGGATTCAGGCCGAGATCCAGGAGTTTGGAGGTTAGCTTGGTGGGAACTATGGTGTTAAAGGCTGAGCTATAGTCAATAAATAGCAGTCTTACGTAGTTCCCACTTTTGCTGTCGATGTGAGTGAGGGAGGAGTGGAGGACATGAGAGATGGCATCTTCAGTCGATCTATTGGGACGATAGGCAAACTGAAGAGGGTCCAAAGTGTCAGGAATGAAGGCGCAAATGGTGTTTTTAATGAGTCTCTCAAAGACCTTCATGACTATAGACGTGAGAGCCACTGGACGATAGTCATTTAGGCAAGAGGGTTTACTGTTCTTAGGGACAGGGATGATGGTGGATTTTTTGAAGGAGGTGGGGACCACAGATGTAGCGAGGGACTCATTAAAGATAGATGTAAACAACCCGGTGAGCTGATCAGCACAGGACCGCAGAACACGACCTGAAATACCATCCGGCCCAGCAGCTTTCCTGACGTCCACACGCTTGAGTGCTCTCCGAACTTCATCCTCCGAGACAGAGATCACGTGATTGTTGCTGCTCTGAGTAATTTCCTCTAACGCGCCACTTGGCGGAGATTTAGATCCAAAGGAGCAGATGGACCTCAGACCTTGCCACATGCGCCGCGAGTCGTTGAGTTGGAAATGAGACTCCACTCGGTCTTTATAACGGAGTTTTGCAGCTTTAACTGCTCGTCTGAGAGCATAGCAGGATGATCTGTATTCATTCATATTCCCCGATAGGAGACCGGCGTTGTAAGCAGCAGTGCGTGCATTCACTGCCGCGCGGATTGAATTGTCCACCCACGGTTTCTGATTTGAGAAGGACGTTATTGTTATTGTTTGCGTGGCTTGCTCTGTAAGCGTGTTGATGAAGCAAAGCGCCACGTCTGTGAACTCGCTTACGTCAGCTGAACTCGCTCGGAACATGTCCCAATCCACATCGCCCAGAGCTGCCTGTAGCGCGGTCTCTGAGTGGGGTGACCAACGCTTAACTTCCCGCCTCACCGGGGGTTCCTGGAGGAGCTTTTGTTTGTATTCGGGAGTGAGGAAAATGGCGGCATGATCCGATTTGCCAAACGCTGGAAGTGACCGCGCTTTATAGGCGTTCTTAAACGGAGAGTAGCAGTGATCCAGTGTGTTTGCTCCTCGTGTGGGGCAGGAGACGTGCTGGTGAAAGTTTGGCAGGACTTTCTTTAGGTTTGCTTTGTTAAAATCGCCCGCGACAATGAATGCCGCGTCGGGATGTTGGTTTATGACGCCGCTGGCAACATCATGAAGGCCAGATAAAGCCAGCGCTGTGTCTGCCTGCGGTGGGATGTAAGCGGCGGTCGCGACAACCGCAGAAAACTCCCTAGGCAGATAGAATGGGCGGCAGATGATTGTTAAATGTTCCAGATGAGGTGAGCAGGACCGCGAGAGAATGGTGATGTTCCTGGGATCGCACCATTTCTTGTTGATCATGAAACACACTCCACCGCCTTTGGATTTACCGGCCTCGGCTGTTCTGTCCATCCGAAAAACAGAGAAGTTCTCCGGCGGCGTCACAGCGGTGTCGGGACCGCGGGCGTGAGCCATGTTTCAGACAAACAATAGATATTACAGTCTCTCATGTCCCGTTGAAAACTTATCCTGGCTCTAAGATCGTCCATCTTATTATCCAAGGATTGAACATTTGCTAGAAGAATGCTCGGGAGAGGAGGTCTGAATGCCCTTTTCCTCAGTCTGTTACGGATACCAGCACGTTTCCCACGGTGTTTCTTTGTTCTACGCCGCTGGCTCTGTCCATTGTTCAACTCGGCGTTCCGAAGAATCTCAGATGGCCACAGAGGATTGGTGAAAGTGTCCTGAAACAGTCCAGTGTAGCGGTAACCAATGTCCAAAAGTGTTTTGCTGTCATAGTAGATCAATGCAGATGATAAGTTTGTAAAAACTGAGAGTAAAAGAAAGTAAAATAGTAAATAAAAGCACAGTCTTCGCGGAGCGACCTGAACGGCGACCAAACACAGCGGCGCCATTTTGTATTTTTTTGTATTTACATTTTGTATTTACATACATAGCGAAATCTGTTTTAAACTACTGTACATTTATGTAATTTGAAATACTATTCAAATCTCATTTCTAGAAATCCATTTAATCTGATTTGGCATAACTTTTTTTTTGTGCTTATGTCACTTTATTAAATAATATTGGATTTGGACTGACAGTGTGGACGTAGCTCCTCAAAACTCTGAAAACTTTTGATGCCACTAATCTGGCAAACTTTCTCAAAAGCACACATCAACACAATATTGATTCAATATTGTGAGGAAAGTGTATAAGAAGCAATACTGTACTGCATCGATTTCCCCCTGCGTATAACAGAAACGCACAAACACATCAGAGAGAAGACATTTTTCATTTTGAATGTGATCATTTCTAAAACCACCATGTTATGTAATTCATTTGACGGACAGTCCTAAATTAAGCACAAGCAAACAAGTGTAATTGAACGTAAACTAAAAAGACAGACCAATCTTAAACTACAAGCATTTCTCAGTACTGAGAAAACACACACACACACGCACAGATCTTGATATGCCAGTCTACCTGCTGTGTAGGACGACCTGACATAGAAAGGTAATGAGGTCAAGGTTACAAATCAAGGATAGGGAAAGGTAAAACCAAGCTTGAGGAAGCTATAAGAAATGTTGAACATTCATTGACCGTTTGATATATAAGAGGTCAAAGAGTCATTGTACTAAACTTCAACTTTGTTCCTCTGTAGCACCCTGTTATTTCTCCACAAACTTGACTGTGATCGGCTACATTATTTCTATGCAATGGAAGTAGATCTAAACATTAGGGCTGCCCTCTAATAGTTGAGTAAATGTTAGTCGCTGAGAAGAGTCTTAGGCTATGTTCAGACTGCAGGTAAATGTGGCCCAAATCTGATTTTTTTTTGTTCACATGTGACTCAGATCTGACAGCGTAAACAGCACAAATCACATGGAATCTGATCTTTTCAATTCTGACTTGTGACTTCCTATCAGGAAGACTTCGGTCTAGCTTACTCTTGTTTTGTGACAGAGCCCTGACACTCCTGTAACGTTTGTCTTGTGTGAGCGCGCAGCTTTAAGCATGCTCGAGCTGCATGCTCTTCTGTCCTTGTGAGTTTTGTGTGCGGACCGTGGCGTTCGGATCCCAGCACTTCGGTCTAGTTTGGTTTAGTTTTTGTGTTGGGATTCGGACATTCATGCTCCGCATGTTGGTCTTCTGTCGTGAGCGCACGGAATGAGCATTCGCTCATTCTCGTGTGCTCTGTCTTGTCGTGTGAGTGTGCGCTCTTCTGTCCATGTGTGTTGTGTTCTGTGTAGCACGCGCCTGGAGTTTTGTGTGAACACACGGCTTATGAGTGTTCTCATTGGCTGCGTGTTCATGTCATGATTTGTTTGGGCACATGGCTTGTAATGTGTTTCCTTGTGCCATGTGCTCTCATGTTTATTGTCTAATCCCGCCCACCTTGTTTCCTGATTATTGATTTGGATTATTAAAGGGGCTTTACGTAGGATGGACACCCAGTGGTTGAACTAGGTATTGCAATCCAAATTCAAAATATTGGAGCAGGTTTTTTTTTTTCAACCGGCCCCTCCTCCTCAGACTTGAAGCACACACAGGTTGCCAGATTGACAACACCAGCAGGAACAAGTGCACCTGATGATGGAAAGCAGCGTTCACTGAAGCTGCCAGCGTCTGTTTTACATTATAATCCTATGGAGTAAACCGTGTTTTCATGAGCGATTTCTTAAACGTCTTAAACATCTTTTACTGCAGCTCAGAGCGTCTTTTCAAGTTGAAAAAAGTTTAACTTTTGTGATAAAAACACCCTACGTCAAGTGCCTTTTTGACAGCTGACCAATGGCAAGCGAGTAGCAAGACCTGAAAATGGAGAAGGTGCCGATTATCTCTATGTATATTTTAGTCTACAATAAAATGAAGTATGTCATAAAATACAACCCTGCCTCTTTTCGTTTACATTTAAAACAATATTAAACAATATACAACCCAGTCTCTTTTTGTTAAATGTAAGTTTATGTATGATCAATAATAGCCATTATAAAAGTATAAGTAAAAGGTATAAGAAGCTATGCAAGAAATAAATCAAACAATTCAGTCAAACATACAAAGTCAGCCCTAATAGGCTACAACGTTAATGCAAAGTTAAAGAGCCTAAAAATATGAAGTAATGAAACTTCACTTTGCCCTCGATTTGCCAGGGAACAAATTATAGATCCTTGAGAGCAAAGATCGCCCGTTACATACACACAAGACAAATTATATCTCATGTAGCCTAACCACTACAGAGACATCAGAGCCAGCGGCAAACGTCAGAAGGGCTAGCCGAGGAAAGGCTGCTCTCGGCGGGGGGTTAACGAGAGCTAAGCGCCTGCTGATCGTCTGGATCTCACAACTCCGAAAACAGCAGATAAAATATTCAAATAGGTGCTCTCTTTATAAATAAACCACAGATTTTAGATTTACACAAGTACATTATCACCTGAAAAAGTCTTAAAACTACATTTACAGTAGTATTTTTAAATTACGCGGGGTTTCTCATCAGCACTCTTGTTGCGGCTGTTGTTAACAAATGACGCCCTCGCTTGCTTGGGAGTAGCAGATAGCAATAAAGGAAATAACGCCGGATGGATCATGAAGTTTTTTTGGATGGATGTTTTTTGGATGGATGGCCCCCTTTCGTTTGGCAGCTTCCATGACTGGACTAAACTGAAATGAAATACGCCATGTTTGGGTCAGTTCAGGACCATGATCTGTTCACACTGGAATCTGATAGGCTACTGGTCACATTTAAAACAACAGTGTGAACTACTTTTGAACAATAGTGAATAATGTTACAAAAGCTTTCTATTTCAGATAAATGCTGTTCTTTTGAACTTCTATTCATCAAAGAATCCAAGAAAAAAAAGTACACAACACTGATAATAATCATAAATGTTTTTTGAGCATCAAATCATCATATCAGAGTGATTAGTGAAGGGTCATGTGACACTGAAGACTGGAGTAATGATGATAAATTCAGCTTTGATCACAGGAATACATTACACTTTACTATATATTCACATATTTTAACTTGTAATAATATTTCACAAAATTACAGTTTTTTTTGTATGTGTATATGTGTGTATATATTTTATATATACTGCTCACACATACATGTATACGTAAGGGATAGCGTACGGTCTGGCGGTCATTATGTGAAATAAACCCGGACAGCATGATCAGTAATCAGTATCTTGTATCACCCTGAAGGGGTTTATTATGCAATAATGACTGGCTGACTGCAACAGAGCTACATACCAAATAATTACATACATGGACAATCAATATTGATTTAAGTTGAAATTATTTTATCACCCTGATTAAAGCGATAAAGCGAGAAGATCTTTCTCCCCAATGTAAATATTCCTATATTTCTTCTCTTCGTCCTTGGTGACTGAATCACTTGTCAGTCTCCAACATAATACAAAAGTCCTTGATGATTTTGATCAGGTTAAATAGAGGGGGAAAAAAAACATCAACCAATTTAAAGCATGAAAACCATGAGAGCAATGTGATTTCCATTCCTGCACTCATCGACAAAGCCCCCTTCACCTACAGAACACACACATCTGCCCTCCTCTCATAATTACACATGTGCACCCATTCATTATTCATGAAGCTGGACGAGTGTGAAGTACAGGTATCTACAGTGAACAAAAAATGTGAACGCATAAAGGTGTAATGCAAGGTGAAACAAAGAGAAAGAGAGGCAGAGAGAGAGAGAAATAGCGCACAAGGACAGATGGAAAAATGTGGAAAAGTTTGTCGGAAAGTGAGGTTACATTTCAATAGCTGAACATCATCATTATATGGGTCAAGGGCACTAAACAGGCAGAGAGAGACCACGAAGCACTCAAACTTCGGCTGATAAATAAAGAAAGAGAGGGAAAGAGACAAAAAAGCATATAGTATGTGGGTCCTACAGATGGAGAGAGAGCGAGAGATCCTGTTCTGTACACAGCATTAACAGGAGTGACAACTGCATTCTACAAGCAAATTAACTCCAAAAAATTACAGAGATAGTGGCAACTGCATTTACAAATACTCTACGCAGTGTGTATGGAACCGAACTGAACAACTACTTATTAATGATGTATTTGAACAAGCATCAGAGATGTTTCTCTCTTTATATGCATGGCAAGAAATCACAGGGAAAGTGGCACGAGTCTTGAATCATTTGTGTTGCCAGATTTTGCTAAAAACAGCCCACAATAAACTGAAATAAATCCAAATGGTTTATGCTGAAAATAAGACCAAATATCACGAACCACAACCCCGGGCTGGCTCCAGGCTCTCGGTCCTTGATTTTGTTTTCCTCATAATGGGTTTGTGAACTGCTCTTAGTCTGGCCCGTCACCAAAGACCTGTTTGCCTTGTGAGACCCTACCAGGGGCATATAGCCCTGGACAACATAGCTCCTAGGATCATTCGGGTACTCAAACCCCTCCACCACGATAAGGTGACAGGTCAAGGACTTCAGGTTGGTGAAGAATTCCTGCCTTAAGTGGAGGAGTTCAAGTATCTTGGGATCTTGTTCACGAGTGAGGGAAGGATAGAATGGGAGACTGACAGACGGATGCGCGTTCATGAGAGACTGGTGGACCAGCGTATGACGTACGATACTCCGGTGAGAATAACAAAAACCGAGTTTTGTTTTGATCTATCCTCTGCACTTCTGCGTCGTCACCGGAACTTACACTATGCCTGCATCCTACGCTGGAACGCCAGTCTCTCGTGAATGCACGTTCCACAGTTAGCGGAAGTTAGAGATCACAGTTTGTAAAGTTTTAAATATGGATTTTTTCTTACACAAACGCATCACTTCTCTTCAGAAGGCCTTTATTAACCCCCCAGAGCCGTGTGGAGCAGTTATATGATGGATAGATGCACTTTTATGGACTTCAAAACAGAAACAGCCAATCACTGCCATTATAAAGCTTGGATTAGCAGGACATTTTTAATATAACTGATTATATTCGCCTGAAAGAAGAATGTCATATACACCTAGGATAACTTGAGGGGGAGTAAATCATGAGCTAATTAAAATTTTTGAGTGAACCCTTTTAACTTGTCCCAGACTAAAATGCATGCTTGAGCTGTTTTAACAGAAAGCAACTTGCACTGATATATCTTAAAATATGTCAGATCCACTGTTTTGTCTCAAGATGCACACCAGTAATGCTTTTTCTAAGGCACGTTTAAAAAAGCTACTTAAATGAACTAAAGCCTGACTTAATCTAAACCCTGTCTGTGGAACCAGGCCCAGATGTTTTTCCCCGACAGATAACCAAACTTTCACTTAAGACATAACAGATAATGTTTGTGTGAATACTGGGTACTCTTCTCTGAAAACATACAGATAAAGATAATTTTAGATGTTTGGAGCATTGGGATCGACGAGGGCATAATCCACTCATTTTTGTGAAAACGTCAAATTCAACCAAAATGTTTCATTTGTTTTGCCTGTAGCTCGTACCCAGCCCGTGCACATTCCACATATTTCTGTTATAATTGTTTCAAGTTAAAGGTGCACTATGTAAAAAATTTTCAGTAAAATATTCAAAAACCACTAGGCCAGTGTTATATATTTTGTTCAGTTGAGTACTTACAATATCCCAAATATTTCCAACTATTTGTAAATCATGAGAAAATTGCTATTTTACCCAATGAACCGGGATGTGTGAGGGCGTCGCCTGTCAATGACGTCATATCTGCGTTCGGTTTGCGGTTTTATTCTGCAGAAGCGCTTTACTCTCACTGCAGTGTGCACAAGTGTCATAGCAGCCGCGAGCAAACGCACAGAGTAACGTCATCACATCATTCTCAACACACTCAAATGTGTCTAATATGATCAACAGAGCTGCGTTCCCTCACACTCATGATAAAGCGGAAATGGCGCCGGCGACTGTGGCATAATAAAAGTCCCGCTGCTCGTGAGGCGTGTGTTGAGTTCATCTCATTAACAATCGCTCAAGCGGCCTCGCTCAGCTCCACAACACTCGGTCCTGCTCTGCATCACACTACAGTAACGTTAATAATCACATCATGAACATGACTTCTGCCCGAGTCCTGTCCCGATTCTTTCCCACCGGCTGTGAGGGGAAGACCGCATGTCCCAAGATTCTGCGCTCAAGCTTGACGTCATCAAATGACACCTTTGTTTTGAATAGGCGACCTCTAGCGGACGGAAAAGTTACATAGTGTGCCTTTAAACCAAACTTTTATTTTGCCGTGTTATAGTGAAAAGCTTTGAGTTTCTGTGTATATGATGATAGTTTTCTGAAATTGGTGAAATGAGTCTCAGAGCAGCTCTGGAGATGAAGTACATGTGTTCATATCCTTTGATTTTTTCATACAAATTTTCCCAAATTCCGTGACATTCCACATTGTGCAGTAAAATCCATTTTTATGACTGGATTCTGCGATTCCATCTATGTTTTCTGCATCTTAGAAATCATATGGCCCTACATGCATGGTCTGGTATTTTTAAATAAAAGCATGGATTTTGCACGTGCTACTCTATTCCAGTGTCAAAAGGCTTCAGACATCAATGGGTGCTTGATCTCTGGAACCAGTGGCTAATGAGATCACTTCCGACTAAACCCGCTCCAGTGGGAGAAGACATCTATAAGAGATGGTACTGAGGTTTTGGCTAATTACACAGGAAGCTTTGAGATGCAGCACAGTAAATATGACACCACAAAAGGAGATTTTTTTCAGTTCTTTTTGTTTCTATGTACTTCATGGCCAAGAATTGCGGATTACAATGGAATAGACATTCTAATCAAACACAGTTTTAAGGACGGTTAACGGCTCAAAGATATGACGATAAAAAATACATGATGATATCATTCATTAAGTCATGTGATGCAACCATATCAGAATTTCCATAATTACGAGATTCCGTCTTGCAGAACTTGTAATTACAACTCTGACCATTGCAACTTCACATGGAAACACTCAAAATTGCAGCAGCTTAAGCACCACAGTGTAGTTGTATCATAATATTTCTGTTTAATAATTCAAATAATTGACTACTAATATATTAATAATGCAAGGTATGAAAATAAACAGAAGACAAAAGACATGTCCTGCTAAAAACGTAAAATTAGTACATTTTCCATTTTAATTATTAAAGTTTATTAATAAGGAATTTGCATAACGACTTGTAGTTGGTTTTGTCTACTGATTACTCAAAATTACACAGAATGATTTCGATGTCAATAGTGTTGACTTAGAATTCTAGTCTAGAACCCCTAAATAAAGTCATATTTATGAACTAATAATATGTGATATTTGTAAAACATACTTTTAAAAATTCACTGACATACAAAGTGTAAGTAAAATAGATTATTATTTTTACCTGGTTACACCACATGACATTTTTAGTTGTTAAATTTAAACTTTGGTTATAAACAACATAAAAGTTTTACAAACCCACATGACACAAAGATATTTTTCTAGGAGTTATGTTTTTCCATTTCTTTATTCTTAATACTCTTCTGTGAGTAAATCTGAAATGGTTCAAGCCACAATAATATACAAGAAAAACTACACCAACATTATTATTCACAGACAGAAAACAGTTCTGCTAATCTAGTGTGCACGCATAACTTAACCCTCATCCGTCCCTCGGGTCATTTTGACCCAAAATTTATTTTGAAAAAAAAAAAAAAATTACTGGATCCGAGGAGTTTATGTGATTGAAATAAAAGAAGAAAAAAAAAGTAAGAAAAATAGTTATTTTGAATTTAAATTATATATAATATTATATATATATATATATATATATATATATATATATATATATATATATATATATATATATACACTCACCTAAAGGATTATTAGGAACACCATACTAATACTGTGTTTGACCCCCTTTCGCCTTCAGAACTGCCTTAATTCTACGTGGCATTGATTCAACAAGGTGCTGAAAGCATTCTTTAGAAATGTTGGCCCATATTGATAGGATAGCATCTTGCAGTTGATGGAGATTTGTGGGATGCACATCCAGGGCACGAAGCTCCCGTTCCACCACATCCCAAAGATGCTCTATTGGGTTGAGATCTGGTGACTCTGGGGCCATTTTAGTACAGTGAACTCATTGTCATGTTCAAGAAACCAATTTGAAATGATTTGAGCTTTGTGACATGGTGCATTATCCTGCTGGAAGTAGCCATCAGAGAATGGGTACATGGTGGTCATAAAGGGATGGACATGGTCAGAAACAATGCTCAGGTAGGCCGTGGCATTTAAACAATGCCCAATTGGCACTAAGGGGCCTAAAGTGTGCCAAGAAAACATCCGCCACACCATTACACCACCACCACCAGCCTGCACAGTGGTAACAAGGCATTATGGATCCATGTTCTCATTCTGTTTACGCCAATTCTGACTCTACCATCTGAATGTCTCAACAGAAATCGAGACTCATCAGACCAGGCAACATTTTTCCAGTCTTCAACTGTCCAATTTTGGTGAGCTCGTGCAAATTGTAGCCTCTTTTTCCTATTTGTAGTGGAGATGAGTGGTACCCGGTGGGGACTTCTGCTGTTGTAGCCCATCCGCCTCAAGGTTGTGCGTGTTGTGGCTTCACAAATGCTTTGCTGCATACCTCGGTTGTAACGAGTGGTTATTTCAGTCAAAGTTGCTCTTCTATCAGCTTGAATCAGTCGGCCCATTCTCCTCTGACCTCTAGCATCAACAAGGCATTTTCGCCCACAGGACTGCCGCATACTGGATGTTTTTCCCTTTTCACACCATTTTTTGTAAACCCTAGAAATGGTTGTGCTTGAAAATCCCAGTAACTGATCAGATTGTGAAATACTCAGACCGGCCCGTCTGGCACCAACAACCATGCCACGCTCAAAATAGCTTAAATCACCTTTCTTTCCCATTCTGACATTCAGTTTGGAGTTCAGGAGATTGTCTTGACCAGGACCACACCCCTAAATGCATTGAAGCAACTGCCATGTGATTGGTTGATTAGATAATTGCATTAATGAGAAATTGAACAGGTGTTCCTAATAATCCTTTAGGTGAGTGTATATAATTTAAGCACAACTTAAATTAAAAGAATCTCTGAATATCTTTCAAGATTTGAAGCCATTAACCTGGCAAATCCAGTTATTCGTTTTTCTCACCAGTTAAAAACGGGTTTTGCCTGACATTGCATTGCTGTCGCGTAATCTGACTGGAGCTTGTGATGCTTTCAAGTGTTGCATGTAATGTGCATCAGCCGGTCAGCGAACGGCCTGTGGACGTGCCGTCTGAGACTACATGCCTCATGCACTGCCTGCTGCAGATTTGTCAGTTATATCAGGAAGCATATGGAAACCCATATATTGGCAGAACATCCCAGAATCCCAGAGAGAAATGAGTTCCAGCACTGAGGCATGATGGATAATCAAGGCTTTAGGCTGTTCGTTCTCTTACATGCTTCTGTAATACCAGCTCATCTCAGGGCGATTGCATTCGATACTGACTTCCAAATAGGAAGTTTGCAAATGATTATTCAAATATCCTGCATCATGTGGTTTAAAAAATAGCACTTTAAAAAGACAAACTCAAACAGGTATGTAGTCATGTTTAGATCATGTCTTAGTGGATAAAGTGGTTAGACATGAAAGTTCAGACTCACCGCTGCTGTTACGGCTCTTCCTGTTGGCTTTGCCCCCCGTCAGCAGCATTTTCAAGCTGTTTTTAAACATAGTAGCAGAGGGACTAATGCCTGCAGAGGAGAAAAGAAAAATGTGTTCAGCAATGCAAACTTTGTGATTGATTTTATTGATCCTTTAGCAATATATATATATATATATATATATATATTCACCGGTCACCGTCAGGATTTAAATAGGCAAATGCTTAAGAGTCTATGACTGGATCATTATTGTAGTGATTATTATGTTTCTAGCATGTTATATGTTTGCCAACAGTTCTTCTAACCTTAACTGAAGACACATCATGGCCATATTCATGACAATGCCAAGATTCATCAGGCTCAAAGTGTGAAAGAATGGTTAGGAGCATGAAGAATCATTTTCACCTCTGAATCCAGAGCTTAAATTCATTGAAAGTCTTTGAGATGTGCTTGAGGAGACTTTACAGAGTACTGGACTCTTGTATTGACAAGATCTTGACCAAAAATGTATGCTCCTCTTGATGGAAATAAATGTTGTGATGTTACCTGTGCGTCAGTGTTTGGTCAAGAAATGAAAAGCTACACGCTCCATCAATTAGGGTTAGAAGAAGTGTTGCGAAACATATAACATAAAAGAAACCTAATAATCACTGCAATGATCCAATCATTGACTCTTAAAGGTGTCCTTGATTATGATTTCACTTTTTTAACTTTAGTTGGTGTGTAATGTTGCTGTTTGAGCATAACATCTGCAAAGTTATGACGCTCAAAGTTCAAATCAAAGGGAGATATTTACTTTTATAAATCGCTTTTTAAGGACTACAACAAACGGCTGGTAGAGACTACAATGAGCTTCTTCACAGGTTGGTGTGAAGTTTACATAAACTCCGCCCCCGGGAATATACAACAAAGGCCATGTTGAGAAGAGGAAGAGTTGCTGTAGTCGAGAACATTTGGGAGTTGCTCAAGCTGTCGCATCCATCTTTCACATTTATTGCAATACAGTACATAACACAAATGCAATAGCATGTCATAAAAGCAAGATGACAACACGAAAAGTTATAACTGTAATTAAACGAAACTATACCTGTTCTCTCTTCATGCAGCAGATATTCTCTGGCTCTGTGCGTCTGACAACAGTTCCCACACCAGAGATTTATAGATTATCATGACAAAATATGCTAATCAATGACTTGAAGATAGTTAACTTATAAATTGATCAACTAACCATTCAGAAACGTCCTGTCTCATTCTACATGTTGTCTCTTCATCATTGTCCGACTCTGGTTTGAACATAAAAGGCTGAACAGTTTCTGTCATTTTCAGTGTGTGTCTGTGTGAGATAATCAGAGCTGCTAACACGAGCTCTTGAAGCTCCACCCTTTTCTTTAAAAGGGGTCCGGGAGCAGCAGCTTATTTGCATTTAAAGGGACACACACAAAAACGGCGTGTTTTTGCTCACCCTCAAAAAGTGACAATTTTAACATGCTATAAAAATGATCTGAGGGGTATTTTGAGCTAAAACTTGACATACACACTCATCAGAGACATCAGAGGGGACATCAGAGAAATGTTATTTTACATCTGGTAAAAAGGAGCATAACAGGAACCCTTTAGGCAAGTTACTTCAGTCCAGTAAGTGTTCATCTTGAAATATTACTATTAATATAAAAGTTATTCTTAAGTTTACTTTATAAAAAGTCACAGCACACACACTCCATGAACTGAAGGTGGACATTTTTACAATTATACTAAAAGGCCTTTTACTTGATAAAAAGCATGAACTATCAATCAGATGACAGACGGCATATAATAGATTGTGTGCAATAGGTTATAATAATAAATGTTGATAATTTAGAGGCTTTAGAAATGTACAATACTGTACGGTTATAAGGTCAAAAGCCCTTGGACATTTATTTTATAAGGCAAAATTAAAATTATTGTTGACTTATTGCACTAAACATGTATTGAAAAAAGACACAACCCGAGGCATAACAATGCCTTTGGAGAGAAGACGACTTACCAAAAGCCATTATGTGTAATGCACTAAGCAGGTTTATTGCTTTTCCCAATGTAATTGAATTCAGAAACAGGCAAATGAGTGCAGAAAAAAAACAAAACAATAAAACCCCTCCTAAAATATCCAGAGCTTATTTAGACTGGATGAATCAGACGTGTAATGCTTATGATAGCATACAAGTACAGC
Organism: Paracanthobrama guichenoti; assembly: GCA_018749465.1. NCBI lineage: Eukaryota > Metazoa > Chordata > Actinopteri > Cypriniformes > Gobionidae > Paracanthobrama > Paracanthobrama guichenoti. The sequence continues at coordinate 22,743,888 of CM031954.1, forward strand.
AGAGAGAAAATCAAGCTTTATTATTGCCCAATAACATTAGCAAGGACACGTCTTGAGTGCTTCCTGTTTGGGTATGTGCATAGACTGGGAACATTAGCATATAAACTAAGTGACTGCCTCTTCCTGTAGTCTTTACTGCGGTCTCATTCTCGCTCGCTATTAGAGAAGACTAATGAAAACAATCAGTTCGTGTTTTGCCAGTTAGCCCCTGCTGGTAGGTGCTGTAACTACACCACTGCCACCAAAAAAACTCTTTGGATGCATATGAAATTGCATACTTCCCTACTATATAGTAGGCGAAAAACAGTATGTGACTAGAGTAGCATGTCCGAATTCACAGTACTCATAAAAGAGTACCAGGATGACATATTTCTGGGAAGATTCTGAAGTGTGCATATGATGGACACTTTACTATCCCATGAGGCCACGGGAGAGGCAGTGAATGGTGACATAGCTGATGCTGGTAGGTCACATGATAATGAAAACATGGCGAATGTAATGTAAACGCCGACAAAGCTGGTTGGCTGAAGACATCACAAGAACACAAAGAAGGTGTCGGAAGTACTGTAATTATGAGATTCTGACGTCATGTCCTGTAGACAACTTTTATTCCTTTGCACACAAATTATGATTACAAAGGCAGATTACCAATTAATAAAGACTTCTTTGCACAATACTACACTCTAAAAAATGCTGGGTTAAAAACAACCCAAGGTGGGTTGAAAATGGACTAACCCAGCGAATGGGTTGTTTTAACCCAGCGATGGGGTTATTTTAAGCAAATATTTAACTCAACTGCTGGGTTAAAACAACCCATTTACTGGGTTAAAACAACCCAATCGCTGGGTTAGTCCATTTTCAACCCAACTTGGGTTGTTTTAACCCAGCATTTTTTAGAGTGAATGTTATGACCTCAAAACACTTTTACCATACCATAAACTAATACATTTTTGCATTCCATATGGGGGAGAACTGGGTGATTTGAGCCTGTGGGGAAGTTGAGCCACCCCTTGTTTCATACTACACACATTCATACTATATGGAACATACTTTTTTAATGGTCGTGAAGTAACTACGCATTCAAAATAAGTACACTGTAAAAAATGCTGGGTTGTTTCAACCTAAATTGGGTCAAATATGGACAAACCCAACCACTGAGTTTAAAAATTGTATTGCCAAATTTGGACTGTCTATTTACACCAAGTGCAAATAGCGTGCCTTGTTGGCAAGTGATATTCACACTCACTCTGCCCAACAACGCCTGGTTGGGCCAAACGAGATTTAAAAAAAGATGCACATATTTTAATGTCTTCAGTGGCATAGTCAGTAAAACATAAGGCTTAAGGATCAAAGTGGTGATGCGATTGACCAGGGTTCGAATCCGCCTTTTTGCCGAGCTTGCTCTTCTCCTTTTTCTCATCACTTATCACATCAGAAAGGCTTTTACTTTCAATAAAAATTAAGAAAATGTTCTAAAAATGGAAACTAAATGTTTAATAATAATAAAAGCATTTATTAGGTAGGGATAGGGGCAGGTGTAGGAGGGCTTTTATTGCCCCATTAACGCGGCATCTATTTAATAATTTTAATAAATATAATCATTTACACCCTGTTATTATTGCATCCTGTTAAAGGTGCACTATGTAAAAAAAAAACAGTAAAAGATCCAAAAACCACTAGGCCAGTGTTATATATTTTGTTCAGTTGAGTACTTACAATATCCCAAATGTTTCCAACTATCATAAGAAAGTTGCTATTTTACCCAATGAACCGGGATGTGTGAGGGCGTCGCCTGTCAATGACGTCATATCTGCGTTCGGTTTCCGGTTTTATTCTGCAGAAGCACTTTACTCTCACTGCAGTGTGCACAAGTGTCATAGCAGCCGCGAGCAAACGCACAGAGTAACGTCATCACATCATTCTCAACACACTCAGATGTGTCTAATATGATCAACAGAGCTGCGTTACCTCGTACTCGTGACCGGAGAAGCGGAAATGGCGCCAGTGACTGTGGCATAATAAAAGTCCCGCTGCTCGTGAGGCGTGTGTTGTGTTCATCTTATTAACAATCGCTCCAGCGGCCTCGCTCAGCTCCACAACACTCGGTCCTGCTCTGCTTCACACTACAGTAACGGTAATAACCTCATCCATGAACATGACTTCTGCCTGAGTCCTGTCCCGATTCTTTTCCACCGGCTGTGAGGTGAAGACCACATGTCCCAAGATTCTGCGCTCAAGCTTGACGTCATCAAATGACACCTTTGTTTTGAATAGGCGACCTCTAGCGGACAGAAAAGTTACATAGTGTGCCTTTAATGTACAACAATACTGAGGTGCAAATAGTATATATCTGTCAAAATAAAGTATAAATTGCATGTAATTACTATTTACACAAATTGCAAAAAACTGCTACTTTTACATGGTGTAAATAGAATATATCATTATTTTCACTTAGTAAATAGCATCTACAGCTAAGAAAATCTGTTATTTTCACTTAGTGGGTAAAAATTTAACCCAACGGCTGGGTTTGACCATATCTGAACCAAATTTAGGTTAAAACAACCCAGCATTTTTTCAAGTGTTCTTATTTTGAATACATAGTAAACCAAGCATTTTTTTAGACTGCACCTACTCAAGAGATTATGCAATTTCGGACGCAGCCTGTCTATATAGAATGAAGGCTAATTCGCTGCTGGTTCCTTTGAGATTTTCCTATGGGGTTTTATAATGGGCTTTTTCAATTTATGTGTAAAATAAAGCCTGAGGTAAACATAACTTGACTATACTTTGATGTGTTGTTCTACAATGTAAATTACACACACCCATTGTGACAACTAATTCGTTTTTGGAGGGCTCTTGAAAGCTTGAAATGGAGACTGTAGCTGTATTCATGCAATGTCATAATTACCGCAATTACGAGATGACAACATGTGACGTTCTACTCGGAGCTGTTCACATCCTCGGACTCTCGTAATTACGGTAATTCCAACACCTGTGTGTTCCCTGCAATTGTTCAGGCACAAGAATCATGACTCTTTGAACATAAATCACCTTGAACTTTGTTCTTACCGCTTATTCTATTGGCCTCTCTCTATCACAGAGTAAAATGGACGACTCTTCAAAAATGCGTGGTCATAAATAATAAATGATCATTTTTGTTTATGGTTGTTAAGACACAAAAGGTGGCTCAACTTCCCCACAGGCTCAAATCACCCTGTTCTCCCCCATATGGAATGCAAAAATGTATTAGTTTACAAAACATGCACTATGGTGAAAGTGTTTTGAGGTCATAACATAGTATTGTGCAAAGAAAAGTCTTTATTAATTGGTAATCTGCCTCTGTAATCATAATTTGTGTGCAAAGGAATAAAAGTTGTTAAAATTCTACATTCTAGTAGTCATAACTTACCATGCCATGGCTCAACTTAACACAGGCTTTTGGCTCAATTTATCCCACTCCTGGCATTTTTACAAACTTGTATCATCCTCTGATGTCTGGTAGAGTCTAAACAAGCAATTGCAGAGACAGAATGGAATGCAGAAAATGAAGTATACCCGGGCCTTCATTACACACACATTAATTAAATTAATTCCCAACAAAGTTGCATGGAGGTCCTGCTACAAGCTCTCCCTCTGCCTGCATGGCAACACCATGCTACACAGTTACTGCGGATGGTATTTCGTGGCATGGTGGCTGTGGTGGTTGTGTGTTGCCGCTCACTGATTAGGGTCCTGCTGTTTGTCATTGTCAAGGCTCTGTGGTGAGGGAGCTTCGGGTCATCGCAGGTGGGTTATCACCCCTGCTACATTCATCACAGCAGGGATTGTCTGCTGGGACATGTGTTTATGTTATTTTAGTATTATTGAGATAACATTATAGTTTTAATTTACATTTTTTATTCGTTTTCCTCTTTATTTTCCATTTTAGTTCAAGTATTAGTCATTTTTATTAATTACTTTTTATTAACTTTATATTTTATATTATATTTTTATGACGCATTATTAATTCATCAATTAATTACATTTTATTCATCTTTATTTAAAATTTATTTTTAATTCAGTTTTAATTTTAGTTATTTTAGTACATTAAGTTATACTACATGTAAATGAGAATCGTTGGCTTGGCAACATTTGCTGAAATTATAATAAGGTTAAGATTTTTTATATTTAATTTTATTTATTTTAAATCAGCATGAAATAGAAGTTACACTAGTCTTTTCTTCCCTATTGTGATATATATCTGAGTGAAACGAATCTTCTCGAACAAGAACAAATGTAGGACGTGGCTTGATTTTGTCCGTGGGGAATTGATTGGATGCTTGTGGTTTGCTATTGGTGGATCTCATGTGAGTGACGGGTCGCCCCACCCTCACGCCAGTAAACACGTCATCAGAGAAGAGATGTTGCTGCAAGAGGGAGGGGAAGTTATTTTGGAAAAAGATTCATGACACATGAATAAGAAAAAATGATAAGCGTTGCCGTAATTGTAATAACCCTTCTTTGACTACTGAACTGCACAAACACTGAGCGTCCATTTACACAACAATGTAGTTAAAAACTTTTTTCCCTTTGCATTTTTGAAAAGTTTTGCATAAAGATGACGATTAAAAACACTGTATTATGCTGCCAGACCAGATTTGGCGAGGTCAGAATGTTGCATATAACGCGTCTCTGCTGGTCATAGTAATGGTGCAGTAAATCTACACTTTGCTGAAGAAGCATTAATAAACTCAGCATCTTGACAAGCACAGTCCTGTAGTCTGCCATTGTTGTTTTGGTTGTGATCACGCATGCCTTTAGACCATAGACTGTAAAAAAATATGGACGTAGTGTCCATGACGTCACCCATAGGGTTCTTAAGAGCAGTTCTGAAGCGTAAAATAGGGTCGAGCTGGCTGTTGCCATCTTGGCAGCGCGTACACCACACATCACTCCCGGATAATTGACAATAGGGAAAGAGGCAGGACGTGGGCAGAGCTGAGGTGACGTGATGACTAACAGACAGCAGACAAACGGCAATCCACCTGTCACTCAAAGTGGCCACGCTCTTAATTATGCAGAACTTTAAGGCTTTATATAATACAAACGAATGAGTTAAATTCACCCCCCTTCACAGTTGTCATGAAGGGCAAAATTAGCCGTATAGACCAAAACGTCTCGGTTACGTATGGTAACCCTCGTTCCCTGAAGGAGGGAACGGAGACGTACGTCGGACGCCACATTTAATTGGGATCACTTCAGGAGCCCCTATCAGCTTCGAGATTTAGAGAACAGGCCAATGAGAATTGGCGTGCGAGATTTGCATCTCGCGCCCGCCCGCAGTGCGGGTATAAACGAAGCGAAATGCAGCGCACCTTTGTTTTTCACTGAGGAGCGAACTATTGACTCGGCCTGCAGTGATGGTACAGCAATTGTGGCGACGGGACGTACGTCTCCGTTCCCTCCTTCAGGGAACGAGGGTTACCATACGTAACCGAGACGTTCCCTTTCAGTCGGTCACGTTCGACGTACGTCGGACGTCACCGACGAATTGGGATCCCTTTGGAACACGCCACAGTTGCTACCACTTCCAGCGCCCTGGGAAAGCCCCTCAGACCCCGGCTGTTCCGGGCGGGGAAATTCACGCAGGGAGAGTCAGCTGCTGTTCCGCAAGACCCACTCAGCCAACTATTGGATAACGCTGGGAAAGCGTGCCCCGGGGGGCCGCTGCGGAAGCCACATCATGCCGGGAGGAGTTACCATGTGGAGAATACACGTATGGACTGGCCGTGGGCAGTGCTACATACGGAAGTCCCAGGGGTGGCTCCGGCCAATTTTAGGCGGGGGTCCACACCACACTGAGACGGCAGAGAGGGAAAGACACAAGCTCGCCGAAGGGAGACTTACCGTGGAGAATACACATATGGGACCGCCGTGGGGGTCACAACATATGGAACCCAGCCTAACACAAGTTCCACCAATGCATACGGCGTTAAGCCTGGCGCCGGACGCCCGCCACGTCCGACTGCCGAGGGTTGCGGAGGACTCGACAGGGTTCGCCATACTGGGGAACTCGACTGGAGCATATAAGCACACGTATCCGTTCCATGGGGAAGGGAGTGGCGCAGCAAGCCAACACTTTAGAACGGGCACTTCGGTGTTACTGACTATGGGAAGTGAGCACACAGGAAGATACCGGCTCTACACGTAGGGCTATAGAACCTAGCGAACGTGTTGGGTGTCGCCCAGCCCACAACTCTACAATTGTCTGCCAGCGAGGCGCAACGAGCCAGCGCCCAGGAAGAAGCTACACCACTGGTGGAGTGGGCTCTTAACCAGAGCGGGCAGGGCACGTCTTGGGTTTCATACGCCAAGACGATGGCATCCACTATCCAGTGGGCCATCCTCTGCTTGGAGACAGCCTTTCCCTTCTGCTGTCCTCCATAACAGACGAAGAGCTGCTCTGAGGTCCTGAAGCTTTGCGCTCTGTCCACGTAAGTCCGCAAAAGCGCGGATGGGACAGAGAAAAGCTAGGGCTGGGTCTGCCTCCTCCAAAGGCAGCGCTTGCAGGCTCACCACCTGGTCCCGGAAGGGAGTGGTGGGAACTTGGGCACATATCCAGGCCGGGGTCTCAGGATTATGTGAGAGTTACCAGGCCCGAATTCCAGGCACGATTCGTCGACCGAAAATGCCTGCAGATCCCCTACCCTCTTGATGGAGGCCAATGCAGTCAGGAGTACTGTCTTCAGAGACAGAATTTTTAACTCAGCTGACTGCAAAGGCTCAAAGGGAGGCCTCTGCAGTGCGGTCAGCACCAGAGACAGGACCCAAGAGGGTATAGAGGAGGGTGAGGCGGATTCAGTCTCCTCGCCCCTCAGGAACCTGACGATCAGATCGTGCTTCCCTAAGGACTTTTCCGCCACGTAGTCATGATTGGCGCGATGGCGCCACATAAACTTTGAGGGTGGAGGGAGACAGCCTTCGCTCCAACCCGTCTTGTAGGAAGGAAAGCACAGAACTGACCGAACACCTTCGGGGTCTTTCTCAAGCAGAAGAGCACCATTCGACGAACAGGTTCCACTTCAACGCGCGTAGAGGTGCCCTGTAGAGGCGCTCTAGCGGAAGTAATGGTGTCTACCACAGCTTGTGGCAGACCACCTAGAACCTCCGCGTCTCCGCCCAGGGACCAGACATGGAGTTTCCAGAGGTCCGGACGCGGGTGCCAGAGGGTGCCCTGCCTCTGAGTCAGGAGGTCCTTCCTCAGAGGAATGGGCCAAGGAGGTGCTGTCGCGAGGAGCACTAGTTCCAAAACCAAGTCCTGTTGGGCCAGCACGGAGCGACCAACAGGACCTGCTCCTCGTCCTCCCTGACCTTGCACAGTGTTTGTGCAAGAAGGCTCACTGGGGAAACGCATATTTGCGTAGGGCCCGGGGCCAGCTGTGTGCCAGCGCATCCGAACCGAGGTCCCCTCAGTCAGGAATAGAACAGCTGGCAGTGGGTGGAGTCCGGGCGGCAAACAGATCTACCTGCGCGGCCCCGGCGACTCCAGATCAGCTGGACCACCTGGGGATGGAGTCTCCACTCTCCGGGAGCACTGGCTGACGTGAGAGCTCGTTGGCCGCGCGATTGAGCAGGCCCGAATATGAATGGCACGGCGACCTCAGATGCTTCTGACTCCATAGGAGGAGATGGCGGGCGAAGTTGTGAAATGCGACGGGAGCGTGAGACCACCCTGTTTGTTGATGTACGCAACGGCCGCAGTGCTGTCCGTGACGGACCAGAACGTGCTTGCCTCTGAGCGGCGTTTTTGAAGCGGCTGAGTGCAAGACGAACTGCTAACAACTCCAGGCAATTGATATGCCATTGCAGTTGGGGCCCCGCCCACAGACCCGACACTGCAAGCCCGTTGTACGTGGCACCCCAGCGGTGGATGAGGCATCCGTGGAGACAACAGCATGCCTGGACACTTGTTCTAGAGGCACGCCTGCCCGTAGAAATGAAGGGTCCGACCAGGGGCTGAAGGTTTGGCGGCATCTCGGCGTCACTTGGACACGGAGAGTTCCGCTGCGCCACGCCCATCTCGGGACCCGGTCGTGGAGCCAGCGTTGAAGCGGTCTCATATGAAGCAATCCCAGCGGCGTTACTGCGGCTGCGGACGCCATATGCCCCAGGAGCCTCTGAAAATGTTTCAGTGGTACCGCTATCCTGCGTTCGAACGAGTTCACGCAGTTCAACACTGACTGGACGCGCTCCTCTGTGAGGCGCGCCGTCCGGGCGACCGAGTCTATCTCCATCCCGAGAAAAGAGATCCTCTGCAAGGGGCAGAGTTTGCTCTTCTCCCAGTTGACCTGAAGCCCCAACCGGCAAAGGTGACGGAGCACCAAGTCCCTGTGTTCGCACAACTGCTCTCGCGACTGGGCAAGGATCAGCCAGTCGTCGAGGTAGTTGAGAATGCGAACACCACGCGCTCTCTCATGGGAGCAATGGCGCCTCCGTGACTTTCGTGAAGACACGGGCGACAGGGCCAGCCCGGCGAAGGGTAGGACCTTGTACTGATATGCTCGTCCGTCGAATGCAAAGCGAGGAACGGTCTGTGTCGAGGAGAATCGAGACATGAAAGTACACGTCCTTCAGGTCGATCGCTGCAAACCAATCTTGGGGACGGACGCACCTGAAGATGCATTTCTGCGTTAACATCCTGAACAGCAGCCTGGGGACTGGTACAGAAGTCACAGAACCAAGATCGGCCGTAACCCGCGCTCTTCTTGGGCACAATGAAGTACGGGCTGTAGAAGCCGTTCTTCATATCGGCTGGAGGGACCGGCTCTATCGCATCCTTCGCCAGTAGGACCCGCGATCTCCGCCTGAAGCACAGGGGCATTCTCCTTCGACACGGAGGCGAAGTGGATGCCCCTGAACTTGGGGGGACGCCGGGCGAACCGAATCGCATAGCCAAGTCTGATGGTACGGATGAGTCAGCAAGACGGGCTGGAGCGCTAGGCAGGCTCCCAAGAACCGTGCAAGCGGGACCACCGGCACCACAGACGTGCCCGCAGCGGGGCAGCGCAGCGGCATGCAGGGACCCAACACGGACGACATGGGAGCGGCCCAAGGTGGGGTCTGAGTGTGCTGTGCAACACTTACCTGCTTCCGCTGAGGGGGTGCACGAGTGTGGGAGGCCACTTGTGTGCGCCCCAGACACAGCCGGCACCCCTGCTGGCGATAGAGAGGCGCCTGAGGGTGACGAGGCATGGAAGCGCCGAACACCGCCGAGCACACTCTCCTGGCACCCAGGGTATTGGAACTGCTCTTTAGAATTTGGGTACCACTGGTTGTATTTGACAGTGGCGGAACAGAATTTACCAATGAATCTCCTCCGGCCCTCCTCCGGGAAGAGCAGCTCTTAACCAAATCCGGTGCCCATGGCGACGAGCAGACTGAGGGGTCGCCGATGGTGTTTCTGGACATCGCCTGGCCGAGGGCCAGCGCTGTGACTTTAAATATAAAAGCCACTGTGCGCAGCTCAACCTCAGCTCAGAACTACCCTTATGCACGAAGAGTGCTGGGCGGAGGCAGCCTGCCAGTGGCACTGCCACCCCACCTGATGAGGGTAGTGAGAGAGAGGAAAACTTTATACAGGCTATGGCCCCTTTGGCGTTCCATTTTCTGGTGCCAAGCGGTTCCACACTGCTAAAGCCTTCCAATGCACATCCGGGAAAAAGGCAAGGGGGCGGGCAAGGCGATTTATGCGTTGCGCTATGCCCCAGCCACCCGGGGAAGCATGACTGTCAAGTATGAATCTGATTCAGCATAAGACATCCACTATTATAGTGGGAATCTCAGCCCAATCTTCATTTTCAACACATAACAGTCCTCTCTCCGATGCAGCGATTGACATCTGTCCTCTGCTAGAGCCCCAAATGAGACGCTAGGTCCCTTTATTTTTTATTTATTTTATTTTAAAAAAATTTTTTTTTTTTTTTGGACCAGCAATCCCATTTGTAAGCTACCAGCAGGCATGCAAGATAGTGAGCGTGGCCGTGAGACGGCACACGGCGCGCTGAACACTAAAACACTTATGAAAAGGGTAAAATGAACAACGCGCCGACGTGGTCATGCTCTCATGAGAGAACATGAACCACCCACGAACACAGTCTCAGCATGCTGCGATGCGCTAGAGGAGTGGGGGGCCCACGGAGATGTGCTCGGCAGGAAGCCCCACTGTAATCCTCAGATCACCCAGGCTTATCAGCCAAAGTAGCCCCTTTTCTGGTGCACCAGAAAAGACACTAGATCGGGGTATAAGCGAAGGGACTCGACCCCGTTTGAGGTTTCATAGTCTCGACCGCGCATCTAGAGTGCCGAGTGACGCGCGCTGGGTTGCCGTGACAACCCGCGCTGTCAGCGGCAGCTCGACGGCACACGCGCGCGCTGAACACTCAAACCCTCACGGGGAAGGCGAGACGAACAGCGCGCTGACGTGATCCCGTTCTCCTGAGAGTACATGGACCACCCACGAACGCAATCTCAACATAGTTATGCGAGAGGGCTCGTGGCCGTCAATAAGGACAGGAAACAACCGCACCCAGAAACGCACGGGTGGAATGACGTCTTGAAAAAGACGCAGTGTCACACCTGCGCTGCTGTTTTAGAAGAAAATGTGCTCTTTTAAATGTGCTGAAGCACCCAGGGAACGACCGCGGCAAAACACAGGAGAGTAGTGCAGCCTGTGTATGCACTCACCATTGGGAACGCCCTCACCGAACCAACAGACCAAACAGTGCTGTGAAAACAGCAGTTTATCACTGTATCAGGGAGCTCGCGGCCGCCGCTGATCGTGCCATCCCACTCAGCACTCAAAGAAGCTTCTTCTGTCGTTCTCTCTTTCTCTCTGCTGAAGCAGGAACAGTCTTCTTCATCAACACCGTGTTCGGCTCCGAAGTGAATGACAAAGGTGCGCTGCATTTCGCTTCCGTTTATACCAAGACTGCGGGCGGAGCGCGAGATGCAAATCTCGCACGCCAATTCTCATTGGCCTGTTCTCTAAATCTCGAAGCTGATAGGGGCTCCCTGAAGTGATCCCAATTCGTCGGTGACGTCCGACGTACGTGACCGACTGAAAGGGAACCACAATTTGTACCAGGCTGTAAACATGTTTTTTTTTTCTGCTGTAAAGTTGGGAATTTTAACATGGAGCTCAATGAGATTCTGCTCCCTTTTGGAGCCTGTCTCTAGTGGCCAGTCGATGAATTGCAGTTTAAGTCACTTCCGTATTAACTTCAAGAGAAACTAGGGGAGGTTGCCGCTTGGTTTAGACTGAACACGTAATGCCGTATTCACACATTTGTGTTTTTTTTTTTAAGTGTACATGGAGACGATAATGCTATTGTTTTTGCACGGTGAAACCTGTTTTCAAAAGTTTGTGTTCCAGGTCCAAAATGGCAAAAACGCATACATTTTTAGTTTTATTTGAAAATGATGTTTTGTGAACGGCCCCTGATTCGTACCTTATAATTTGGCCAAAATAAATGATTTCAGACAGCAGCAGAATCACGCTCACAGTAAAAGGTAAAAGTAGGATAGTGTCAATACCAGATGTTAGCTGTAATATCTAAGCTGTGGGACACTGCTACTCCACTTAAACGTTTGCAAAAGGTAAAAGAGCTCTGAATGCACTCTGAATGTTGAGTGTTCTTGAACAAAGAATCATCCCGTCACCACGCAGTGTACAGACAGCCATAAATGTTAAATACATGCAAGAACAATCACAATTCGGTATGCAAATATATGCAAAGTAGAAGGGCAAACACAAACTGGAATGCTTAATAATCTGTCTGGAGATTTGCAAACATACATTTCTTAAAAAAACAACAAAAATGACATTATCTATTAAAGAAGTCTGAATGGAGTCTGTACTTTTAATACTTAATAATATAGTGTTGTCAATACAATAGTGGTCCATGCAATTTGTGCAAGTCAAAAAATGTAAGATTAACATCCAGAGCTGACCAAAATAGCAACATTTTCTCACCAATAGAGTGACAATTGCCTCAACAATTGCCTGTTAGACCAACTAATGACAGGCGCTTTAGTAGTGGCAAGTGGTCTTGTGCAAACACATTATTTACTGAATTCAGCCTTGGTGCAGAGGAAACCTCAGAAGAGGAGAGTTACTGTAAGGGCATCACCATCATGTCCTTGAGCAAGACACTCAATCTAAAGTTGCTTCAGGGAGACTGTCTCCGCAATTAGTTTGCTTTATGTTACCTTGGTAGAAAAAGACTTTGAGAAAAAAATAAGCTCTTTACAAATTAAATGCAAAAGTCTGCACTTAAAAAAAAAAAGTTTGTTTTGTGGACTAACAGGCTACCACAGGGCCAAAAAAATGTCATGCTGCCCTTATATGACAAGTAAAGGTATAGATACATACTGATATTAAACAACCCACAACCCAAACACACACACATATAAACATCAAATATGCAATTAAACAGGTTTATTTTAAAGGGTACATAACACACACAGTTTCTGCCAGTCTCATGTTAATCTTGAGTACCTATAGAGTAGTATTGAATCCTTCATATCTCGATTCTTTCCGAAACCAGCCGAGTCTGTGGAGGCGTGCAGTGGGCGGAGCTAAAGAGTTACGAGCACACACACGGCATTATCCCTGGATAACTTTCGATTCACTATACGTTCGTGTTGTTTACATTACATGGACTTGCGCGCCGATTGCCAAAACACACATTTGATGCAGTTTTACTTGCTGCCTGCAGTTCCGACTCATGACCGGGATCTTTTATCACTGAGACCAATCCACCTTTCGCATTCAAACAGCATCGAACTGGGCCTCATTTATAAAACATTCGTCACTGAAATACTGGGAACAAACAAACACACTTGCAGAACTCAAGTTCTTTGGGAAGCTGAACAAGGTTATCTTTCCCTCACAACCAGAAACACACTTCTTTAAGGACATTGTTGATTTCGTGGTCTAAAAACAAAATCATAGCGCCACAGACGGCTTCCGTAACCCGAATGAAGCTCGTTGATGGGTGCGTTCTTGCTCTCGCTCTGTTTGATGTGCACGCGCTCATATGGGAGGAGTGCAATTCCGCCCTTCATGACATCAAGGGCCAAACAAAAAAACTTAAATGTATTTGAATCCTTAAGGAGTGTCTTACGCCCATCTCGTTTCTTGAAACTTTGGCCTTGTTTAGCATGAGAATCAACTCTTTAATAGTGTAAATAAGTTAGAATGCATGAAATAGCATTAGACATCCCCTTTAAAAGAGAATTAGTCATTAGTGTATTCCATGAAAGCATTTCTGTTCATAAAGACTCACATGATGTAATCAGTTAATTGCATTAGATGTTACAAAAAGTCAAAAGACAGAATTAATGAGACACAAATGATGCTCTCTGTGGCTCTGAAGAGCAGTTTAAAGCACTGGAGCAGGGCTTTGGATGCTTTGTACAATTAACAGCTTTTAGATGCCACAGCCATGTAACGCATCATAAATAAAGCATATAACGAAAGCCCAATTAGGGTCCTTGTGTCCCTCTTAAAAATACATTTGGAGAAGGCAAGTGGTATATTTATTACCAAAAACACAAGCTCTTTATGCTTTAGGGTTCTGCAAGTATATTAGCTCATTAGCTGAACTGTAGACTAAACAAGAATTCGATTAATCAAATACGCAATGTGTTATTCGTTTGTCATATCCAAAGCAACTTACAATGAATTCAAGGCATACATTTGGCCAGTATGTGGGAGTTGAACCCATGGATTTGGCATGCCCGTTGAGCTACATGAACACCATTATCTGTTAAACTTACAGCAGAGCTCTGCTATACTAATAGGTAGTCAGTATTCTGTTACAACTAAAACAAAGTCACTATTACTTTAGTTTAATAGCTACAAAAAGAAAGTTTGTCAAAATGTTCGATTGACAATGCCGTGCTGAAAAGTTTTAAACCAATTGAAGGTTGTTTTGAATTTTGAACGGTGCACAATCTTTTTTTGATACTCTTGAGGTTTTAAAAGGGATTTGAAGGTTATATAAGTGTTGAAAATGTGTGCAGTTCAAACTGAGATTTGAAGGTTGAAGGCATGTAGGTCTTAGGTGGTTGTACTACAGACTACATACTGTAGAAAGGTAAAACTAGACAGACAGACAGATTTACTCAATTCTGAAAAACTGAGTTTCTAATTATTGGACCAAAAACCTCTGCACATAGTAGAATACTGTCTAAAATACTAGAATATTGTCTAACACTTGGATGTACTTTTTAATTCCAATCTTTCATTTGAAATCCAAATTTCTAGCATCTGTAAAACCGCATTCTTCCATCTTAAAAATATATCTAAATTACGACATATGCTCTCAATGACAAATGCGGAACAGTTAGTTCTACTGGGTGGTTGCCCTGCTTGCTTAATAAACAAACTCCAGCTGGTCCAAAACGCAGCAGCTCGAGTTCTTACTAGAACAAGGAAGTATGACCATATTAGCCTGGTTCTGTCAACACTGCACTGGCTCCCTATTAAACAATGTATACATTTTAAATTCTTGCTAATTACTTACAAATCACTAAATGGTTTATCTCCCCAGTTCTCCTTCACGTCTATTGTGGTCTCAAAATTCTGGCCAGTTGATAATACCTAGAATATGAAAATCAACTGCAGGTGGTAGATCCCTTTCCTATTTAGTACCTAAACTTTGAAACATTTAATTCCCAGCATTGTTCAGCATCAGCATCAGTTTAAAACAAGACTAAAAACACATCTCTGGCATGCATATAACACATTATCAATTTATATTATTCAAATCATGTAAAATGATTGTTAGGCTGCATTAACTAGGTCAGCTGGAACCAGGAACAGTACTCGTTACATCAGAAGAAGAATGGCATCTCCGCTAATATTAGTCTCTCTGTTTATCCCGAGCTTTACTGAAGTCAGCCAGATCCAGGCTGTATCCAGATCAGATGAAGGACCTGCGCCTGGACATGACCCCAACGCAGCCCTGAAGTGTCAGCAGAGTCAACATTCAAACACGCATGCCTATAGACTAAACACGTAATGAGCATGCCGTAGTTTTGAAATTTACACTGAGATGACAACGGTATCATTTTAAAAACTGAAAACTATTTAAAAGTTTGTGTTCTCAGGCCACAAAAACACAGCTGTCGTGTAAATGAACAGCCAGAACGCATTGAAAGCTTTCTATTTTCAGCTGTCGTGAAAGCGTCCCCTAACTTAATCACTAATGAGTTTTACAACGAAATCAAAAACTTACTTAAGCTGGACAATGACTTTTTTCTAGAGCTGCTGTACAGCCAAAACAATCTTTGTTGCATTGATTTCCTATTATTACTGTAAAGCTGCTTTGAAACAATCTGTATTGTAAAAAGCACTATATAAATGATAAAAGGTGACTTGACTTAATATAATTGAGTTGATGAAGACTGCACACAGTTTACCACTAAGTACATTAGACCCCACATCACAGTTTCAGAGGTGTGATAACAAAAGCCTGTCAAATTGATTTAGTTTAGCCTCTGAGGTATGAAAGGAAATAAATTTGACTCATCTGGGCTTAAAATAGTGTTCTAATAAATGAGAGAGAGTAGAACAAATCCTACACCGTCACAAGCTGCCAAAGGTCTGTGGCTGTATGAGTGGGAAGCAGACAGGAAGCCTGGATTCATTTAGTCAAACCAAAGCTTTTCTCAGGTACGCAAAAACAGAAACTCCTACACAGACACCGGACAGACATGAACCACAGCATTCTTCTGTCATACATTAAAGGGGACATATCAAAAGTCAGCATTTCAACTGAAACATCTGAATCATTCTTTTGAGTCAGATCTTTTAATTCAAGCAGTGGTTCCATTCCTAAAACTGAATGATTTGTTCACCAATCTGAATAATTCAAACTCAGTGACTAAGATTTCACCACAACGGTTAACGACGAACTAGAAGAAAAGAGTATTAGTAAATATATGCAACAGGAGTTCACTGGAGGCAAGCTGCAGTGATGAACACAAGTGCAGTTTATTTACAGCGTGAACAAATACAAAGCAGACGATAACTTGACTCATAAACAGACTTGACTTGAAACAGACTAGACTAGACTAGAACAGACTTGACTTACACTCACCAACAGTGGTTACAAGTAACAATACACACAACAATACTCGACCAGGACCATGGCAAACATGAGGGCTTAAATACACAAAGACTAATCACTAGACAAGCGACACCTATGAACAAAGATTAAACAATGAACCAATGACAACATGACACAAGAACACATGAGGGCATGGGAATCACATGACAAACCAGGAAACAAGACAGTAAACATGGCAAAATAAGAACATGAACAAACCCTAAACACACCGTGGCAATATATTAGTTGCTATGTGGACAAGACTTTATGCAGACAGTCAAAAGACTGGCTACGTGTGACAAAAGAAACCGTTTGATTTCGGAAAAAAACATCTGATTTCAACCAAGTTGATTTTGTGGGAAAAAAGCACAGCATGAACCCTTTAAACACTGGGGTCATTCCTTTAGTCATCTGTCATGTCTTATGTTTAACTAAACAAGCGAACACACACCAGTTCTCTTTCCTTTCTCACTTTGTCAGATCTCATTTGGCTCTTTTCCTGTTAATGAAGCAGAACCGTTCCTTCTGAAACACCGGCATCAATTTAAGTGTCACAGTTTATTTGGGATAGAGAATCAAACCAAATCCCTTAGTCCCTTAAGCTAGAGGGACTGGAGACACCTGTCACGGAGAACAAGAGAGACCAGACAGGCAAAGCAAGCTGAAAAAAATGAACCGATCCACCAGTCCTGCTATCCTTACTGAATTAGTATTCATAGGTATTCACACATTACACATCACACATAGGTATTCACACATTACATTTGGAAAAACACTGAACAATATAATCTATGTAATACAATAATATATTTAATTACAACATTATAATATCTAATATATGAAACTATATAACAGATTTATTTAATAATTATTTAACTATTTAATATATAATTCAATATTAAAAAGAGAGCACCTAGATAGAATGACAGACAGACAGACACATAGATACAGACAGACAGACAGACAGACAGACAGATAGACAGATAGATAGACAGACAGACACACAGATACAGACAGACAGACAGACAGACAGATAGATAGATAGATAGATAGATAGATAGATAGATAGATAGATAGATAGATAGATAGATAGATAGATAGATAGATAGATAGATAGATAGATAGACAGACAGATGACAGACAGGCAGACAGACAGACAGACAGATAGATAGATAGATAGACAGACAGACAGATAGATAGACAGACAGACAGACAGACAGACAGACAGACAGATAGATAGACAGACAGACAGACACATAGATACAGATAGATAGATAGATAGATAGATAGATAGATAGATAGATAGACAGACAGACAGACAGACAGACAGACAGACAGACAGACAGATAGACAGACAGACAGATAGATGCCAGACAGACAGACAGACGACAGACAGATAGACAGACAGACAGACAGACAGAACGACATATAGACAGAAAGACACACATAGACAGACAGACAGATAGATAGATAGATAGATAGATAGATAGACAGACAGACAGACAGACAGACAGACAGACACATAGATACAGATAGATAGATAGATAGATAGATAGATAGATAGATAGATAGATAGATAGATAGATAGATAGATAGATAGATAGACAGATAGATAGACAGACACCAGACAGACAGATGACGGACAGACAGACAGACAGACAGATAGACAGACAGACAGAACGATAGAATGACATAGACAGAAAGACACACATAGACAGACAGACAGATAGATAGACAGACAGACAGAGACAGAACAATAGAACAACAGATAGACAGACAGATAGACTGTAACATCTATTGTTTGTCTGAAACATGGCTCACGCCCGCGGTCCCGGACACAGCTGTGACGCCGTCGGAGAACTTCTCTGTTTTTCGGATGGACAGAACAGCCGAGGCCGGTAAATCCAAAGGCGGTGGAGTGTGTTTCATGATCAACAAGAAATGGTGCGATCCCAGGAACATCACCATTCTCTCGCGGTCCTGCTCACCTCATCTGGAACATTTAACAATCATCTGCCGCCCATTCTATCTGCCGAGGGAGTTTACATTCCACCACAGGCAGACACAGGGCTGGCTTTATCTGGCCTTCATGATGTTACCAGCGGCGTCATAAACAAACACCCCGATGCGGCGTTCATCGTCGCGGGCGATTTTAACAAAGCAAACCTAAAGAAAGTCTTGCCAAACTTTCACCAGCACGTCTCCTGTCCTACACGAGGAGCAAACACACTGGATCATTGCTACTCTCCGTTTAAGAACGCCTGTAAAGCACGGTCACTTCCAGCTTTCGGCAAATCGGATCATGCCGCCATTTTCCTCACACCCGAATACAAACAAAGGCTCGTTCAGGAACCCCCGGTGAGGCGGGAAGTTAAACGCTGGTCACCCCATTCAGAGACCGCGCTACAGGCAGCTCTGGATGACGTCGACTGGGACATGTTCCGGGCGAGTTCAGCTGACGTCAGCGAGTTCACGGATGTGGCGCTTTGCTTCATCAACACGCTTACAGAGCAAGCCACACAAACAATAACAATAACGTCCTTCTCAAATCAGAAACCGTGGGTGGACAATTCAATCCGCGCGGCAGTGAACGCACGCACTGCTGCTTACAACGCCGGTCTCCTATCGGGGAACAGGACTGAATACAGATCATCCTGCTATGCTCTCCGACGCGCAGTTAAAGCCGCAAAGCTCCGTTATAAGGATCGAGTGGAGTTTCATTTCCAACTCAACGACTCGTGGCGCATGTGGCAGGGTCTGAGGTCCATCTGCTCTTTTGGATCTAAATCCTCTGCAGAGGTCAGAGCTGATCCGTTACTTGTGGATGAGTTCAACTCTTTCTACGCTCGTTTTGACTGTAACTCCGGCAGCGCGACTCCGCCAAGTGGCGCGTCAGAGGGAATCACTCAAAATCAGTGGGTCACCAGTGGAGAGAGTGAGCAGCTTCAAGTACCTGGGTGTAAACATCTCCGAGGACCTGACCTGGACTGCTCACATTTAGACACAGGTGAAAAAAAGCCAGGCATAGACTGTACCACCTGCGCCAGCTGAGGAAATTCAGGGTTTCACCAGCTATCCTGAAAACGTTCTATTTAGGGGCGATAGAAAGTGTATTAACTCAGTGCATCACAGCATGGTATGGGAACAGCTCCAGTCATGACTGCAAAGCCCTGCAAAGAGTCGTGCTCTTATCCGAGCGTATCTCAGGGTCAGCTCTCCCGTCTCTGCAGGACATCTACACCAAACGCTGCAAAGGTAGAGCTACTAAAATCATCAAGGACTCTAATCACCCTGCAAACCCTCATTTCACGCTGCTGCCATCTGGTAGCGCTCAAGCCTGATGGCCAAAACCGAGAGACTCAGGAGGAGCTTCTTCCCCCAGGCCATCAGACTCCTGAACTCAGTCACTTAACATCACATGACCATTGATACACTGACATTGCACTGCACTTTCTGTTCTCGTTGTTACTGTGTAACAACCTGTTATAAACCTGTTTGCACATTATACTCTTTGTACATTTGTTAACCACATATTTATAAGTCTACAGTTTACTCACTGCACAGTTTACTCCACTTATTTTATTCCACTTCTTTTTATTTTTTTTTCTACTTGACTTGATTTATTTATAAATTACTACATATATATATATATATATATATATATATATATATATATATATATATATATATATATATATATATATATATATATATATATAGTACTTTTTTATTCTATTTCTATTATAATTTCCTCCTTGTGTTTTTAACTGTGAATTTGCACTGTCCATGGAGCGGACCTGTTTACATTTCACTGCCGGTTGTATATTCTGTATATAACTGTGTATGTGACAAATAAAACTCTTGAATCTTGAGATAGATAGAACGACATATAGACAGACAGACAGACAGAACGACATATAGACAGACAGACAGACAGATAGAGACAGACAGACAGACAGACAGACACATAGATACAGACAGATAGACAGACAGACAGACAGACAGACAGACAGACAGACAGACAGACAGACAGATAGATAGATAGATAGATAGATAGATAGATAGATAGATAGATAGATAGATAGATAGACAGACAGACAGACAGATAGACGACAGACAGACAGACAGACAGACGCCAGACAGACAAACAGACAGACAGACAGACAGACAGACAGACAGACAGAACAACAGAACGACAGATAGACAGACAGATAGATAGAACAACATATAGTCAGACAGACAGACAGAATGACATATAGACAGAGACAGACAGACAGACAGACAGACAGACAGAATGACATATAGACAGAGACAGACAGACAGACAGATGACAGACAGACAGACAGACAGACAGACAGACAGACAGACAGACAGACAGACAGACAGACAGACAGATAGATAGATAGATAGATAGATAGATAGATAGATAGATAGATAGATAGATAGATAGATAGATAGATAGATAGATAGATAGATAGATAGATAGATAGACAGACAGACAGACAGACAGATAAACTCATTGTTTATCGAGGCTGGTAAGGACAAAATTTCATAAATAGCTTTTGTCACTTGTCATTTAAGACATGGTGTAAGCAAAATTCATGACTAAGAATCTCATTTGACCTAAGATTAAGAATAAGCTTGAGGCAACACTAAACTGAGAGTAATATATCTGTTTGTGCAGCGGGGTCTGCAGTATTCTGGTGTGATACATTAGTTGGATCGGTGACAGTGCCATATTGAGTTTAATTAATATTGAAAGCACAGCAGGAGTGAGAGAGGCCAGGATCGGCCGGCTGCCGCTGTGAACAGTAATGAATGTTTGGAAAGGTTAGAGTGTTTCAAAGGTTCTTAATGTGCTACCACTAAATCAACTGAATCAAACAATCCAGGGGTAAGATCGAGTGGATATTCTCACAAAGTGTTTTATCAGAGGAACCAGATAACTCCAGCCGATCGTTTCTTGCCCAGGACCGGCAGCGGTCTCATTAATCACATTCACATTCAAATAATAACGTGTTTTATTGATATGCAAATACATTTGCAGTTCTAATGCTACATTTGAATAATGATTCATTGCTAATGGTAGCAAATTTTCCCAAGCAATCAGAGAAACAGTCTAAAAAAATTTCAGTTGAGGACAACGGAGAGAAAAGACAATTGTTGGTGGAAATATGGATTCAAAGCGAATCTATTAGTATTCTGCCAGTGCCACGTGTCTGGCACAGAAAGAGAGAGAGAGAGTTATGGGGGATGAGAGATTTAAGGAAAGAGCAAAAGAGAGAGAGAGAAAAGGATGCAGACAGAGAGATAGACATGAAAGGCGGTACTCTTGACAGGTATTCTAAAAGAGTAAATGAAGCTGTGACCTCAGACAGGAGCTTCACCATAATAAGGATGAGTGATCAATGCTGCAGTGAACAACATTAGCATTGTAGAGATTTAATTTGTCTGCATAGTAATCCACTGCACAAATCAAGCCCGGTTTAGAATTTGAAATTATTAAGGATGTCAATAGACTAAAATATTTACCTACAAAAAAATGAGATTAAACAGTTATTTTCAAGGACACACACACACACACACACACACACACACACACACACACACACACACACACACACACACACACACACACAGTTTGTGTCTCATGTTAATCTTGAGTACCTATAGAGCAGTATTGAATCCTTCATATCTCGGAAGAGTCTTTAGTTTTATCATATTTATAAAAGACAGATGCACTGTACCGATTCTTTCCAAAAACAGCCGAGTCCGTAGACGCGTGCAGTGGGAGCGGAGCTAAAGAGCCACGAACACACACACACACACACACACACACACTCAATGGCATTATCCCTGGATACATTTTGATTCACTATACATTGGTGTTATTCACATTATATGCACTTACGCGCCGATTGCAAACAAAAAACACATTTGATGCAGTTTCACTCACCGCCTGCGGTTTCCACTCGTGACCAAACAAACAAACACACTTGCACAACTCTGTTGCTGCTTCGGAAAAACAAACTGCATCCACTGTTTCCTTAATTCTGGGTATTTGCAGAGGTGTAACGGTACAGAGAAGTCATGCTTCGGTACATACCTCAGTTTTGGGGTCACGGTTCGGTACGATTTCGGTACAATAGGAAAAATATTCACACTTTAGTTTTGGGTCCAATTATCACTATTAACTAACTATTAACTATGATTTTTGCCTCAATAAACTCCTAATTACTGCTTATTAATAGTTAGTAAAGTAGTTGTTAACTTTAGGTATTGTAGAATATGGTCATGCAGAATAAGGCATTAATATGTGCTTTATAATTACTAATAAACAGCCAATATCCTAGTAATATGCATGCTAATAAGCAACTTTAATAGTGAGAATTGGACCCTAACCCTAATGGGCATGGTCAGAAACTATGCTCAGGTAGGCCGTGGCATTTAAACGATGCCCAATTGGCACTAAGGGGCCTAAAGTGTGCCAAGAAAACATCCCCCACACCATTACACCACCACCACCAGCCTGCACAGTGGTAACAAGGCATGATGGATCCATGTTCTCATTCTGTTTACGCCAAATTCTGACTCTACCATCTGAATGTCTCAACAGAAATCGAGACTCATCAGACCAGGCCTTACACTCACTCTTAAACTTTTACACCCTTTTACCCTTAAACCTACCCATACCACCACACCTGTCCCTTACTTTACTCTTAAACTCACCCACACCACCACACCTGTCCCTAACTTTACCCTTAAACTCACCCACACCACCACACCTGTCCCTAACTTTACCCTTAAACTCACCCACACCACCACACCTGTCCCTAACTTTACCCTTAAACTCACTCACACCACCACACCTGTCCCTAACTTTACCCTTAAACTCACCCACACCACCACACCTGTCCCTAACTTTACCCTTAAACTCACCCACACCACCACACCTGTCCCTAACTTTACCCCTAAACTCACCCATACCACTACACCTGTCCCTAACTTTACCCTTAAACTCACTCATACCAGCACACCTGTCCCTAACTTTACCCTTAAACTCACCCACACCGCCACCCCTGTCCCTAACTTTACCCCTAAACTTACCCATACTACCACACCCGTCCCTAACTTTACCCTTAAACTCACTCATACCAGCACACCTTGTCCCTAACTTTACCCTTAAACTCACTCATACCAGCACACCTGTCCCTAACTTTACCCTTAAACTCACCCACACCGCCACACCTGTCCCTAACTTTACCCCTAAACTCACCCATACCACTACACCTGTCCCTAACTTTACCCTTAAACTCACTCATACCAGCACACCTGTCCCTAACTTTACCCCTAAACTCACCCATACCACTACACCTGTCCCTAACTTTACCCTTAAACTCACTCATACCAGCACACCTGTCCCTAACTTTACCCTTAAACTCACCCACACCGCCACACCTGTCCTAACTTTACCCCTAAACTTACCCATACTACCACACCCGTCCCTAACTTTACCCTTAAACTCACTCATACCAGCACACCTTGTCCCTAACTTTACCCTTAAACTCACTCATACCAGCACACCTGTCCCTAACTTTACCCTTAAACTCACCCACACCGCCACACCTGTCCCTAACTTTACCCTTAAACTCACTCATACCAGCACACCAGCACACCCGTCCCTAACTTTACCCTTAAACTCACCCACACCACCACACCTGTCCCTAACTTTACCCTTAAACTCACCCACACCACCACACCTGTCCCTAACTTTACCCTTAAACTCACCCACACCACCACACCTGTCCCTAACTTTACCCTTA
Organism: Paracanthobrama guichenoti; assembly: GCA_018749465.1. Classification (NCBI taxonomy): domain Eukaryota; kingdom Metazoa; phylum Chordata; class Actinopteri; order Cypriniformes; family Gobionidae; genus Paracanthobrama; species Paracanthobrama guichenoti. The sequence goes on from CM031954.1 coordinate 22,767,865, forward strand.
AACTCACCCACACCACCACACCCGTCCCTAACTTTACCCTTAAACTCACCCACACCGCCACACCTGTCCCTAACTTTACCCTTAAACTTACCCATACCACCACACCCGTCCCTAACTTTACCCTTAAACTGACCCACACCAGCACACCACCACACCTGTCCCTAACTTTACCCTTAAACTTACCCATACCACCACACCTGTCCCTAACTTTACCCTTAAACTTACCCATACCACCACACCTGTCCCTAACTTTACCCTTAAACTTACCCATACCACCACACCTGTCCCTAACTTTACCCGTATCCCACCTCAATATCAGAAAAGTGTTTTGCAATACAATATGAGCACAATAGGTACATTTTTTTATGTAAGTACATAGTAGTTAAGGCCACCTAATATAAAGTGGGACCAATCACTTTTTTTTATTTAATAAAAAAAAATGCATGTTGCTGGTTACATGTTTACACAGTAAAATCCCCAGTGATAAACAAACATGGCTCTGTTTTCATATGTTCCCAATCTATAGTAGGGTTGGGAATCGAAAACTTGAGGTCAGGATCCCCGGAAACTTGTTATAAAATTTAAATTTTCGATTCCTCTTATCGATTCCTTTGTGTATTTTAATATGGCCATTCAAGTGAAGAGACGACTGTTGAAATCAACTGCAAGTAAAAATTAATGATTAAACGATTAAACAACTCCAAAAACAGTATTACCATATTCACTTATTACAAACCAGTTTGGCTTTCTTCCATATGGTACAAGTACAAATGTTGTTGAAGCCCTTTAGTTGGGCCATTGGCCATTGACTTTGGTGCATGCTATCAGTATTTTCAATAATATTTCATGGTCCTGACTAGACTGACATACCTTTCACTATATGTGCACTTTTTGGAATCAGTGACTGACAGCTGGATTTTGACACGTGACATCCCAATTTGAAATACTCAATGAAATTCCCCATGATGCATATACAGTAGGTGATCTCCAGCAGGGTGCTGTATTAATCTGGATACATTTGATATATTTCGTTTTTGTTTCAAAACGCTCTCCATCCACACTAGCGTTTTACAAAAGTTTCTCGTAACAGATATAATAAAATAGTGCAATAAAAACTCACTGAGCTGATACAGAGAGAGCAGAGATAATAAAGTTCTCCCTCTATTTTTCTGGCACGATCATTTTATTAGCAAAAAATCTCATCTCTTACCGGTGCGTCCAGGTCACACTCAATCGCTTTTCCATGAACGGTCTAAAACCCTCAATTACCCTCATGTTTTGCCACAGGAAAGCAATTACGAGTAAATATTCTGTCATCTTTGCAGGAATGTAATATGAATATTGTACAAAGTACAATGTATCTTTAGCAACACTGTGAAATTTAATAGCACACAGCAGGCACATACCGGTATAAAAATAATACCATATGCATCACATGACTGACATGCTTCACCGTTTTCAACAAGTTTTCAAATGTATCCACTTGAGAGAGCGTCTTCAAAAAGCATGCATGACAAAAACACTGTCTCAGTGTGGACAGAAGGTCAAAACATAGCATTTTCAATATATCATGATTAATACAGACATCGCCTTAGGCTTCTTTATTCCGTCATAATTTATATAAAAACAAAAGAGCTCCTACTGTGAGAAATGTTCAAGCAAAGACCTCGACTGACCCACAACCCGGAGTGTGCTTGTTCTGGTGTTGAGGATGTGGGATCAGACAGATCAATACAAAGATGCAGTGGCTTTAGACATCAGGAGATCAACAGAATAACACAGCTGAGCCGCTACAATCTCCACTGCAACCTTGAACAGCAAGGTAAATCAGCATATTAATAAACTGTTATGGCAGCAATCTCAAAGCAATGATTCAAGACAACAAGGACAACAATCTGGCACTGCACTACAATAACGCGACATCATTTCAAGGCCTCACCGACATAGACGACAAAACATTCAGCTGGCTTATCAAATTCATTGCTTTCCCCCTTCATATTCTAAAACAGCTTAATTTTTGCTTCTCCACTTATGCATTTCCCAGATGGTTTGAGATGAAAGATTATTCCAGCAGCCCGAGTGTTTCACTGGGTTACTTATGTAAGTTCTCTCATTAAAAGACACCCCCAGATGACAGACCTCACCTCTGTCTCACACAAGAGAGAGCGCAAGAAAACAGCAGACTAGAAACCAGCTCCTGCCTGAACACCTAATCTAACATTGAGTGTCTTTCTAAACTCTTCAACGTCCTCAATTTCTATAATCTTAAGTCAAACGAGGTGAGCATTATGTAAAGAATATCCTGCTGATGCATTATGTTATGATGATTGTGGTTTATACATCTTTATTGTGTGAGCCAAATCGAAATGGCATGCATTTTGAAAATCTGTGCTTGGACTATCATTTAGCTAGCCAGCAGCCATATCACCCTGTCGCCCAAGACTGGTTTCCCACTTAAGCTAAGCAGGGCTGAGCCTGGTCAGTATCTGGATGGGAGACCTCCTGGGAAACTAGGTAGCTGCTGGAAGAGGTGTTAGTGAGGCCAGCAGGGGGCGCTCACCCTGTGGTCTGTGTGGGCCCTAACACCCCAGTATAGTGATGGGGACACTGTACTATAACAAGCACCGTCCTTCGGATAAGACGTTAAACCGAGGTCCTGACTCTCTGTGGTCATTAAAAATCCCAGGATGTCCTTTGGAAAAAGAGTAGGGTGTAACTCCGGCATCCTGGCCAAATTTGCCCACTGGCCTCTGTCCATCATGGCCTCCTAATCATCCCCATATACCGATTGGCTTCATCACTCTGTCTCCTCTCCACCAATCAGCTGCTGTGTGGTGGGCGTTCTGGCGCAATATGGCTGCCGTCGCATCATCCAGGTGGATGCTGCACACTAGTGGTGTTTGAGGAGATTCCCCCCTTCTGTATGTAAAAGTGCTCTGAGTACCCAGAAAAGCTAGACTGGGTAAACCCAGACTACAGTGATTTGATTTCGCCCTGCAGCTCAGGCTGGAAACCTGTACGTTAATTTAATCCTGCTTCTGTTACACTTTTGCGGGAACCAATCACAGACTGGCTTATCCAGCTGGCACGCTATTGGCGGTTTTAACACAATGACGGATAGAGAAGCGATGGATCGATGCCCGTTGATCACGCCTCTTGTGGTCTGATTGGTTGAAGGACTATCCAATTGTGTACAGAGTCATTTGAACTATGCCCGTTGATCACGCCTCTTGTGCAGTAGAAAATACAGAGCAGACTCCTCTCCTTAAAAGATTGAGCTTGGTCTGGTGATAGCCAGACAACAGAAAAGCACTATATAAATGTAACAAATTATTATTATTATTATTATTATTATCATCAGTAGAAATAAACCTGCCCATGCATTTTCATTAAAAGGCAATTTGACACTTTTTAAAACAATAGTTTTAGTTTTAAAACAATAGTCATATAAACAGCTTTATTTACCTGGAGAAATCTTGCTTTTATACATGTGAATGGTGGAGAAATGTCAAGTCATAGTGTCAAGATGTGAGGGTCTATGTGGTTACATGCTGAACTGTAATAGTAATACATAAGAATAATGGTTTATTTTTATTGTAAGATTATAAAGTTTGTATATAAGGCTTTTACCTTTTTTATTTCTGGTTGAATAGTTTTGATATGAACAATCTTTTCAACTACTACAATTAGAATGATATATTGGGAAATTATAAGGGTTGAATGAAATATTGTGAAATAGATTAGAATTAATTATCATGGAAATATCATTTTAAGATACTCAAACTCATTCTCCCATCTCGAGTTCCAGCGGATTTGAGTGTTCTTTGCTTCTGGACGTCTGTCAGGAGCATGACGAACAGCATCTTGATGGTTGATGAATCAGTGAGTTTAGTGCTGGTGCGTAGCTGCTTGTCATTCTGTGCCTCCAAGCACTTTCTTTCATCTTTCCGAGCCCATTACGTAATATGGAGATGCGGGCAAAAGGGCAGAACTGAAGATGTTGGTACCTAGTCCAGCACAGCAATATCTCAGGAACATCAGCAAGGACAAAAATAGACAGGAGAGAGAGAGAGATCAAGACAAAACAAGAGAGAAAAAAGTACACTGAAAGGTACTGAAAACTCAATAGCTCAATAGTCACTCACTCTAGTGTTCTCCTCTGATCTACGACTACAGATAAAACCAATCATAACCAGTGCTGGGTAGATTACTTACAAATTTTAGCTGATTACAAATTACATGATGAAAACTGTAGTTAGTAATGTAATCTATCAGATTACTTTTAGATTACTTTTGAGCTCACTTTTATTTATTTTTTACCATATACAAACCCAGACATTTTTTTAATAAACTATACATTTTATATTAAAACTAGAAAATATATGAAATTATAAAGAAAGAAAATATATTCTAATTTTATCAACAACATGAAGGACCCCCAAAGCTGAGGTTTGTGAGTTTAAGAAAAGTATATCATAGAAATGTAAACAATTAAACACAAAAAAAAAAAATATTTTTTGAGCCACGTCATGTGAACAATAACTGACATCAGAGAAGCAATAACGTATAAATGTACTGCCAATGTATAAATAATATGCAATCAATATCAAAATAACTGTAGTTTGATGATGAGTATTTTAAAGGGGTCATGAACTGGCTTTTTAGTTTTTTTATAATGTTGTCTGAGATCAACTTGTAATCGCATGGTACATTTAAAAACATCTTAATGAATACGTAATAAGCTATTTTCTACCCTGGTTTTGAGCCTAGCTCTTGAAACGCTCGGTTTTTATGGGCGTGCCGCATTGAAGACTTGGAAGTAAACGCCCACTGCTATGATTGGATAACAGTTTTGCATATTATAATGAGTTTCGACTACCCTGTCTGTACATGTGGGGAATTGTTTTGAAAATCCAATGTGGAAAAAATGGCAACCGGAATGATTCGCCCATACATGTTCGACCCAGAGTCTGATCCCGAATTGCAGGACAATGAACCAACAACACCTCAAATACAAACAATGCTCTATCCTGTGACAGTGTGGTATGTTATCATTAATTATATTCAGTTAGACACGTACACATAATCAGTAGAAATCAAACGATTTGTAAACAATGCAATACTATTACATATTAAAATCATTTTTATGTTGTACCATTCTTGTCGGATCCAATATAGAAGGCACAGCATCGTTTTTTTAATCTCAATCTGTCTGCAAATCCAGTCTTGTTTACAAAAGAATCTGCAGTGAAATGAAGGAACAAACGCGCAATGTCTTACCTACGTGAGCTGGATCCTCATTAAAAATAAAGTTCAACTGCAATCCTAATATTTGAACCTGAAGAAAGCTTATGTGGTGACTGTGTTCTTCCACAACCAGGCACAGCGCAATATTTTGTAATCTTCAACGGCATGTTTACTGCTTGGTAGCTAGATCCGGTTTAGCTCCACGTAGGCCTATGTTATTTATTTTATGTCATGTGCGAATCAGTGGGTGGGGCTACAGAATTAGGCATTGGTCTGTTGAGGCGGCGTTTCACTGCTCTCTGACGTCACAGGGAAGCACATTCAGAGCCCTCGTTTGATGAGCCAGCTGTCAATAAAAGCTTTTATTTGACTAACAAGGTAGATTTCAGCTCCTTTTATATGTCAAAAGCTCAAGGAAAAGTTTATTTCTCAATTCATGACCCCTTTAAAATGCAATATAATCTAACTACAAAGTACTAGGTCTGCATGATTAATCGAAATGAATCCGCACATTTTTTTTTGGTTTTATGCACAGCTTGTCAGTGTGGCTCTTGATCAGTAGTAAACACTGCTCCATCTGAAAACCAGAGGATGCACATCTTTCCAGGAATTCCCTATGGGCATCATACTATCACTGTAGCTGAATAAATAGAAGATTAAAATGCTTTGATTAAACATGACTAATAAACACCTGACTACAACAATATATGGTTTATCTGAGTTCTTCAAGACTTCTTGGGTATTTTCATGATAATAAAGTATATATACTTCAATGCTAATCGACATAGCCTTTATCACTGCCGTGCTTCACTGACAAGCTGCACATAAAAAAAATAAATCGCAGCCGTTGCGATTTTATAAGCGCAATAACTGAATTGAAATGCGATTAATCGTGCAGCCCTAAAAAGTTCGCAATTTTTGGAATCTGATTCCGTAATCCAGATTACTACTTACAGTTACCATCCAGCACTGATGTGCAAATATATAATACTAGTTGACCTCACTAATCAACTAATCATCATAGCTCATCTGAACAGTAACATCTGTCTAGTGCATCAAGTGAAGTGGGTAATTTCTGAAACAAACTGAACTGAAAACTAATGATGTTCCCCTGTCTGTCAAACATGTAGTTCCAAACCCAGGACGTTGCTTGAGCCAGTGTCGACCAAATTGCACTACTCCAACAAACAGTTTGCAATTCGTTTTCACACCACTGGCGGTGCAGAAATATCACGCTACCTTTAACCTTGACCAAGGGCTGGGTGTAAACCATTCATACCACTGTGACAGTTTAAGTAAAGTCTTTAAACACCCTGAGGAATTCTGGGGTGGGAGACAATTTCACGGTCGCTTGTTCTAAATGTTTAGTTTCTGCAGATTGGGTTTAAGGTTTTACATCGTTTAAATAGTAGAAAGCCTTGCATTCACATAAGCCTGGGTGACAATGTTTGATGGGAAAGCACTGATAGGCTGGAGGATGGAATGAGGTGAAAAAAGACGGTGGGAGACACTTTCTGGTAGATTTGTCTGTACTGGCCCCTTCAGACTAAGTCTAAATATACACATCCACCTAAATCAGATAGGAACACAAAGGATTATTCCACCTGAACCCTCAGAACAGCTGCTTACAGTCAATTATGAGAGCAAAGGGGACTCAGCATTAAAGGATTATTCGAAAACAAATGTGTTTTGGACCCTAATAGTTTAACCACAAGGGCTGAAAAGCTCCAAAAAGAATGTGCAAAATGATGCATCATAAAAGTTCTAAAAAACAGAGTGAACTGATTTTGAGAATGGCACACTTGGCATTGCTCGGGATCTTGCTGTGTGTAAGTGTGTGTGTGCTCTTAGGTGAGATTGTGTGATATACAACGTCTACGATAATATCGTAATTGTTGTTTTAAAGGATTAGTTCATATCCGAATTAAAATTTCCTGATAATTTACTCACTCCCATGTTATCCAAGATGTCTTTCATGTCTTTCTTTCTTCAGTCGAAAAGAAATTACGTTTTTTGAGGAAAACATTCCAGGATTTTTCTCCATATAGTGGACTTCAACGGGGACCAATATGCTGAAGATCCAAATTGCAGTCTCAATGCAGCTTCTAAGGGCTCTACACGATCCCAGCTAGGGATGTCATGAGAACCGATACTTCATATCAACATTTTAAAATCCTGATGGTACTTGTTTTTCTACAGTACCGTAAGTAGCTACCGATTACATGCAATTTTCATTATTCTGATTATTCACTAATAAGTATGGTTACACAACACTCAGACAGGCATACAGTATGCATGTTACCGGCCATTGTTTTAATCTACTCGCATCAAGTTCATAATACCATTTTATGGATGTAGCTTACTGGATATTATTAGGTGCCGTGATGAACATCACAATGGCGGTTTTGCCGTTTACATGAGGTAAAGTTTAATAGCAATATTGTCAAAATCCTATTATAATCGCATTATGAGGGAGCATGTAAACGTAGTCAGTCAGTGCATGCTAAACCAAAGCGCACACACATAGCCACCTCTTGCGCGAGTGTCAGATTTTCGCAGCTTATTAGCCTACACATAAACGTTCCAATACACACACACAGTTATGTCAAAATGACCGTCTTGGCGAATATTCATGTTACACATACTTACTGGATGGAAACGCTGCCCTCAATTAAATATGTTTTGTCCAATGAGTTTTTTTGTTATTGCAATAAACAGTCTATGTAAATACATCTATATGTCTCTTCAGAGACAGGACGGATGAAGGATTTAATTTGATTTGCAACATTCCAATAGTGTCTTATAATTCTAATTGATTTTACTGATTAAATGCAATCATTTGACAAATTATGCATAAGCTACAATTAATTAGGTAAGAAAAAATGGCCCTTATAAATGTAAAAATGCAGATAAAATGCACAAAATATGAAAAATATGAAATATGAAGAAATAGCACAATAACACACTCAGCAAAATATTGTCTTATCATCGTTACTGACAAAATCCCAGAATTCTTTTTGTCAATATCACACACCCTTAGAGAGTCACATGTTTGTGGAATTCCCTTATATGGAGATGGTTTGGGCTTGTTTTATGCAAATGACCAAACGAACAAGATGATGATAAGGACTTAATGCAAACCTAAAAAATATGAAGCAAATCTGTCTGGAAGAGAGGACCAAAAGACTTATTAATACTCCTGTGAAAGGAAATAACAGGTTCAGGTTCTGAATGTTTAACCAATGTATGCGAGTCTGCCCGGGATGTGTTCGCAATGTGAAACGAAGAATTAAATGAGAGGGTGAATGCGAGCAGTCAGGGGTTGTTGCTGACGAGGAAATCCATTGGGGTTTCTTTCATGCGAACCTTTGATTAAATGCCCCCTGAGCAAATTAGCCCCAACAAAGCGGTTCCACAGCTGCCTCCACGCTTAACTCGCCGCTGAGGCCCGAATCCATCCCTGTGATGTGTCAAAGCATGCGTGAGGGAGAGTCAGACGGTGTGTGTGTGTGACTGCTTTTAAAGCCTTGCACAGGCGCTGCATCACTCGGCTCTATGATGTACTAATGATCAGCGCGGTACGCCACCTGTGTAGCGAGGCTCAGTTGGCCTACAGATGCTGTCAGGTCTTATTCAAATGTTCCCTGTCCAGTGCATAAGGGACGCGTAGGCCAGCACTTTATGCCAAGAAAGCACAGTCAAAGTTCCCTGGCGCTCTCAACACATCAAAACTGAGCATGTGTGTGTGCAGGAGGACAAGTATTGGCAACGCTGAAAGAGCATGTCAATAAGATTCCCTCTAGTTTTCTTTCATACACATTCCTCAAGTCCATGGCCATAGCCAGCTACGAGATCTGGACCTTGTGAAATAATTGACTAATATAGTATTGATACTACTTTAGTGCTGCAAGGGTATTGCACAGCACCAAGATCTTCTCATCTGAGCTTCCTCATTGGTCTGTCAGCACTCATCAATGTCATAATATTAGAGATGACCAATCAAATCAAAGTAGGCGGGGTTTATGTTCACAGAAGCTGCTGAGCATGAATACACAGTGCATCGCGCACCGCCAGAGGTGGACAAAGTATACAACTTCATTACTTGACTAAAAGTAAAAGTACTATTGGTCAAATATTACTCCGTTACAAGTGAAAGTTCTAAAAACAGATTTTTACTTAAGTACAGAAGTATTAATTTTTTTTAAAGTACTTAAGTATCAAAAGTAAACTTTCTTTTTTATGTCAATACATTATTTTATTATTGTTGTACAAAACTGATTCCAAAAAAGTTGGGACACTGTTCAAATGGTGAATAAAAAAGGAATGCAATAATTTACAAATCTCATAAACTTATATTTTATTCACAATAGAATATAGATAACATATCAAATGTTGAAAGTGAGACATTTTGAAATGTCATGCCAAATATTGGCTCATTTTGGATTTCATGAGAGCTACACATTCCAAAAAAGTTGGGACAGGGAGCAATAAGAGGCCGGAAAAGTTAAATGTACATATAAGGAACAGCTGGAGGACCAATCTGCAACTTATTAGATCAACTGGCAACATGATTGGGTATAAAAAGAGCCTCTCAGAGTGGCAGTGTCTCTCAGAAGTCAAGATGGGCAGAGGATCACCAATTCCCCCAATGCTGCGGCCAAACATACTGGAGCAATATCAGAAAGGAGTTTCTCAGAGAAAAACTGCAAAGAGTTTGAAGTTCTCATCATCTACAGTGCATAATATCATCCAAAGATTCAGAGAATCTGGAACAATCTCTGTGCGTAAGGGTCAAGGCCGGAAAACCATACTGGATGCCCGTGATCTTCGGCCCTTAGACGGCACTGCATCACATACAGGAATGCTACTGTAATGGAAATCACAACATGGGCTCAGGAATACTTCCAGAAAACATTGTCGGTGAACACAATCCACCGTGCCATTCGCCGTTGCCGGCTAAAACTCTACAGGTCAAAAAAGAAGCCATATCTAAACATGATCCAGAAGCGCAGGCGTTTTCTCTGGGCCAAGGCTCATTTAAAATGGACTGTGGCAAAGTGGAAAACTGTTCTGTGGTCAGACCAATCAAAATTTGAAGTTCTTTTTGGAAAACTGGGACCATGTCATCCGGACTAAAGAGGACAAGGACAACCCAAGTTGTTCTTTTTTGAGATGTGTTGATGCCATGAAATTTAAAATCAACTTATTTTTCCCTTAAAATGATAAATTTTCTCAGTTTAAACATTTGATATGTCATCTATGTTGTATTCTGAATAAAATATTGAAATTTAAAACTTCCACATTACAAGTGTACAAGCCAAATTAACTAATCCTTAATCTTTTCAGAAAACTGAAACATACTTTCTAAGTATGGCCATGGATGCACACACCGTCTTCTACCATTTTGCTATAAACTGATCAGTGTTCAAACATTGTTGGGAAACTTCACATGACCCTACAAGAGTGATCACTGATAAAACTGTTTGCAAAAAACAAAAAAATAAACAAAACACTTTTTAAAGAAGAAAAAAAATCATCCACTGACTTTCAAAGCTGCTACAGAAACGACCTTGACAGAAATGTAGTGGAGTAAAAAGTATGATACTTGTCTTTCAAATGTAGTGAAGTTAAAGTAATAAGTTTCCAGAAAAAATAATACTCAAGTAAAGTACAGATACTCAAGTAAATTTACTTAGTTACTGTCCACCTCTGCGCGCCGCTTCAGTCAAATGGACATAAAGTGCGAGATGTAAGTAGCTAAACTAATCTCATATTTGACAGCTGTTTTAGGATAGAGATGTTAAACGATCGACAAAAATAATCAGGCAAACTAATACAATTTTGTCCAATTACGGTATTAATTTTGAATTAAAAAAGGCTCATTTATGTGATTCATGTCATGTAGTAATATGAGGGGACAATAAACATTAACAAAGACAATTTCATCAGATTAGGTATAAGATAATGAATGTGTGCATAATGTGAATGGATTTAATAAACTTATTTACCTAGCGTTCGTAGCCTTCAGTAAATTAACTAGTCTAAGAAAAACATATAGGCTAAATATCAGTTGACCCTAAGTTTACTTCACTGACACAGACGAAAATGAAAAGACTATCAGTCAAAGCTCAGATTAAAGAGGGGAAGAGACAGGGCAAGATAAGACTGAGAGAACAAGAAAGAGTGATGGACATGAGGAGAGAGAAGGTATTGACAAATAATCTGCTGCCCTCTGACATGGTTTTGAAAGCTTTGTATTAATTTTTTTTTTTTTTTTTTTGGCCTTCAAACGTCTTAAAATGCACATATGTAGATCAGAGAAATCTACATTTTCTCTGGGAGTCCCTGAACCCCCCTATCTCAAATTGGGGACCTCGCCGATTATCTATGCCCCTGCTCAAGTCTCTCTCTCTCTCTGTCTGGAAGGAAGGACAGAGTTTAATGGCATTGTAATGCAACTCTATTGGCCAAACACTGAACAAGGTGTGTGTGTGTGAGCGCCTGCCCGTACACTAACACTAAGGGGTGTTTGCAGAAACATTTTGACAGAAAAGATTGATGGTGATCTATTGTAACTTGTAACTGTAATTCCCACCCCTGTCCAGTTGTTGGCAAGGTTTAATGAACTATTATCTAGTATTGTCTCGTCTTTGAGCTCAGTGCATGACGTCTCTGTCCAGCCTGTGGCTTTAGTCACCGCTACACACAACTGTGAAAATGTCACAGCAGCTGAGTGTGAAAACTTTCTTCAAACGGCCAAATAGTTGTGATGTCGATAAAAGAGATGAAAAAAGAGGGACGGATGCGGTGGAGGACGAAGGACAAACAACAGACAGCGCTTCTCAGTCGCCGGCACAGGCGGCAACCAGCTGAAGTCCATGCAGACCAGGAGGAAGATTTGAGATACAGAAAGTCCACTGAGTTTAGTTCAGTTCATTTTTCACGTGTTTTGTTCATATTTTAATCGTATTTTGTAAAATTGCGTTGTTCATCTGTTCGCTTCATTAATAAAGTCATAATCTAGCCCATATGCTCGTCCTGTAAATTCATGAAAATGTCAATGAAAACAAAAGCTATTAAATGTCTTATTATCTTTAAAATATGAAAATTAAAATGACAGATTATGATGGAATTTGTATGACCCTGTCCATCAAAATGACTGATTTACATAAAAGTATTGTATTATTATATGTCTATTGTATGTCTTTAGAAGACCTGGCACTATTAAAGAAAACATAAAAATTATCTATGAAAAATAATGAAATATATATTTTATTTAAAAATATATTAAAATAATAATAATAAAGTTATTGCATGTCTAAGAGACCTGGAATATGGTGTTTCACAACATTATTAAAACATGAACAAAAAAATAAATATTCTTTAAAATATATTATTTAAAATAATTACAAATTTAATAAAAGAGTGGTCACTTTAATGAGGTTAATCTATTTTATTCTATACTGAAATGAGGAAGAAATAAATAAAACTGTTTAATTTGTATTATTTTAAAGGAGTGTATTATTATTGTTATTATTATTATATAATATCGGGCAGCTGACAGAACAAATGTAAACTTTTGTTGGACAGTGAGAACATAAAAGGAATTATTGAATTGAAAAATGTCTTTATATCACGCTTAATATTTCTCTCACACTGTAATAAAGCTGAAAAAATATAGATTTTCAGGATAATCAATGTGTCTGCATCTACACAATTCCATATGAATAAATCCCATCTTTAAAGCATTTATGGTGGAAGATTTTCTGTGAATAACAGCTATCATAAACTATTACAAATCTTCAGGAGACCAGGAATATGGTACAGTATGATTCAGGATAACGTTAAAAAGCTGTTTTTATTATTAAATCAAAATGCGGTATCTTTTCTAATAAGAACTTCTTCTAGCCTGTCACATTCACATTTCTCAATACCTAACATCCTCTGCCCACTCTCTGCATTTCCTCACATCCTGTGTTAATTCATAAATCATGTGTCAATAGTCATATTAATCACTTAAAATCATCTGTTTCCACCTCTGCAGAGTTAAATGTGTCTCTGCTTCATCTATTTTTTCTTTCACTCCCTCGATCTCTTATTTAATCCTGTCCTCCGGCCTCAGCTTCCAGTCCGTGTGCATCACTCCTCCCACTCCAAAGGGTATTTACTCTTTGAAAAAGCTTCACTACCTTTCAAAATGGACAAAATGCTCACAGAAATGTGGGATTCACTCAGAGGCCACTCGAGTTATTATGGGCTGTCAACCTTTAAAAAAAAAAATAAAAAATACAAATTCTCAAATCACGTATTATAAAACAGTGTTGAATTGACAGTGAAGTGTGTGTGTGTTAATTAATAGTTAAGGTATTTCTTGACAGCAACTACAAAGGTTACAGTGAGTCCCTTTACAAAACGTCCCTTTACTCTGCGAGCTGCATAAGAGGCACAGTCAGAGAGATGTGAAAATGAAGTAACAGAAAGCTACCCATCATTAGATCATTAGATCTGGCCCGAAGCTTTTCAGACAATTAGATAGGGTCTTCATGTTAATGCTGGTAATAGTTTGTCTGCGATTAATCTCACAGAAAGCACACACTCACACAAACACATCCCGTTGCAGACAGCAGACTGCCAATAACACTAATAAGCCAACAATGACAGCATTCAGCCCCAGTGAATAACTACAGCAATATGAAGCAGATTGGGTCGAATGTGTGTGTTGGCGTGCGTTTGATAATGGGAGTGGCACAGTGACACAGTCAGACGCTACTCTTCACAAAATGATGGCTGGAGGTGTGGGGTGAGACAGTATCTGTTGTGTGATATAACACACTGAGTCATTCACCGCCAATTCAGCCCAAACTCCCGCCACCGGCACGGCAGACAGCCAGATCTGAGTCGAGTCAAATGAGAAAAAAAATCATACATTTGGAGTGGAAAACATTCATCAGGACACTGCTCTGCAAAATATCATTCTCTTAATTACTATTTTTGTCTGTTTACCAGACAGGATGTTAGGATGACAAAGTTTTACATTCTAAGGCTGGTCCATATCTAACAGCACACGTCAAAATGATTGAGCTGGCCAATCAAATTACTGTTCACAGAAAGCGAACCTGAACTCAAGCACGAATCTGATCGTGAACTTCAGTATTAACGGTGAAAGAGCGTGAGATGAGATGTAAGTAGCGAAACAATTAATATTTGACAATGATACGATAGAAAGACCGACAATAATAGCAATGCAAGCTACTCAAGTTTTTGTCAATTTTGCAATTGATTTGAATTAAAAAAAAATATGAGCAACTATAAAAATAGTAAATAATAAAAATAACTAAATATTTAAAATTATATTAATAAAAAATATATTAAATTAATTGAATTTGATATTTTATAATTGTATTTACAGTTTTAATTATTATAATTAAAAATACAGTACGGGTACAAGTGGAAAAAAATTTTTTATTAAAAATGGTCAACTTCTTAACTGCTACATTACTTTTGCATGACCTTTTCTCACCTTGGCTGAGCTCGCTTGTTTTTTAATTGAAGGTCAGCAGCACAGACATTGGTTAACAAAGTTAGATTAACTACTCAAAGTTTTCAGTTTTAAGGGCTAAAATCAGGGTAGGAAAAATGCCTTTTATTCCTAAATTATGAGAATTTTTAAACATTATAAGTGCACCAGAGGAAACGTTATAAAACAATGCAGTTCATGAACCCTTTAGGTATAAAACTTTGTTAGATTTATGCTTAAACCAAAACCAAATAAAAAATAATGGGCTAAAATGTATGCTCGAGTCTGTCAGTTCCAGTCCTTTAATTTGATTGGCTGGATGACGTTCAAAGAATGCGTATATTGAGTCCAACACTGGAACGCTGCTGCAGAATCTCCTGCCTCATGGCAAAAGAAATCCAATTTTACCCAAGTTATGAGCATACAGTCTAAACTGAATATGACAGAATAAATAAAAATGCAAAATAATGGTGAGAAAATGTGCAGTTTCATTTCGTTTTCCTTGCTGACTGTACACAAAATACACAAGTGCAGTCCAATTCATGAACAAATGACTCTTATGAGTTGGTTCTTTTAAAAAAATCATTCAAAAAGCCTCATGAGTTATCAGTATGGATCATACACGTAGACATATACTTGACTGAATAAACTCACTAAATTAGTCAGAGCGGTAACTGAATCAACTGAATCAATGGTTATCTGACTCACTAGAACGTTATTATGACTCAGTGATGTCCGACTTGCAATAATGCAAACTGTGCACTCTGTTCATATGACAGTGTGTAGCTGCCGAAAGAAAGTAAACAATGATATTTTAATAAATTAACACGTGTAACAATATCACATTACAATCACACTTAGTCACCAAAAAGAGGCAGGTGAACCCTGGCTCAAGCAAATCTACAGAATTTTTTTTTTTTTTTTGTGCTGTTGTTACAGAGGAATCTCCAAATTGAGTTCAAGCATGTTAAAAGCACATTACACTATTACTGGCAGCTAAAAGCAGTCAAATTAGCCAAAGTATTTCACAGTTAAACTCTTGGGGCGGGCGATGTGTGAATGACGAATGTCCCATTTCTGTTGATATCTGAGGGGAGATTCTGTGTGGGCCTGCTATATGATCCAATAAAGAGACCGCAAAGACATGACTCACCTAGATATTAAGGTTAGAAAGACGCATTAAACCGCTCTGGCTGCAGAAGCAGAACCAGTCTGAGGTATAAGGGTGAAGTATAGTGTCAGTGCAGAAAGCAGAATTTGTGGATACTACAGGCACAACTATTGTTTTTTCAGGTACTGGTCAATTTTGAGATTTTTTGTCTTCTTTCAGACTAATGGAAAGAAAACATGCAAAAATATAGCTGCAAGCAGCAATTAAGAGGCCATGCACAAAGAAGCCATAATGTCATGCAAGAAGCCATATCTAAACATGATCCAGAAGCGCAGGCGTTTTCTCCGGGCCAAGGCTCATTTAAAATGGACTGTGGCAAAGTGGAAAACTGTTCTGTGGTCAGACCAATCAAAATTTGAAGTTCTTTTTGGAAAACTGGGATGCCATGTCATCCGGACTAAAGAGGACAAGGACAACCCAAGTTGTTGTCAGCGCTCAGTTCAGAAGCCTGCATCTCTGATGGGATGGGGTTCATGAGTGCGTGTGGCATGGGCAGCTTACACATCTGGAAAGGCACCATCAATGCTGAAAGGGATATCCGAGTTCTAGAACAACATATGCTCCCATCCAGACGTCATCTCTTTCAGGGAAGACCTTGCATTTTCCAACATGACAATGCCAGACCACATACTGCATCAATTACAACATCATGGCTGCGTAGAAGAAGGATCCGGGGACTGAAATGACCAGCCTGCAGTCCAGATCTTTCACCCATAGAAAACATTTGAGCATCATAAAGAGGAAGATGCCACAAAGAAGACCTAAGACAGTTGAGCAACTAGAAGCCTGTATTAGACAAGAATGGGACAACATTCCTATTCCTAAACTTGAGCAGCTTGTCTCCTCAGTCCCCAGACGTTTGCAGACTGTTAGAAAAAGAAGAGGGGATGCCACACAGTGGGAAACATGGCCTTGTCCCAACTTTTTTGAGATGTGTTGATGCCATGAAATTTAAAATCAACTTATTTTTCCCTTAAAATGATACATTTTCTCAGTTTAAACATTTGATATGTCATCCATGTTGTGTTCTGAATAAAATATTGAAATTTGAAACTTCCACATCATTGCATTCAGTTTTTATTCACAATTTGTACAGTGTCCCAACTTTTTCGGAATCGGGTTTGTATTAAATCAATTCAACTCACATTTATTTGTATAGCGTTTTTCACAATACATATCGTTTCAAAGCAGCTTCACAGAAAATGCATGCGTCTACATTATAAAGTGGTTTGTTATCAGAGGAGACTGTCCAAGTTATGTATTTCAGAAATGTACACATACAAAGCACACAGAAAAATGTATTATTAATCAGTATAAAATTAAATTAAGGCACAGACAATGGGGTATGTGAAGTAAAAGTACATGATTAGGGTATATAGATAATTAGTTTAAATATTTACTCTATTCAACAGTACACTGAAAAATACAATTGGTGAAGCTGCAAAAAATTTCAACTACTATTAATTACAAAGAAACGGCATTGAATTCATCATGAAATTTCGAAGTAGAAAAAATGTACTAGTATTTTCTTGTAAAACATAAAAAAAAATTGTTTTAAAGTGTAGTCTTCCCTTAACATTAAACAAACTGTCCTACATGATCCAATGGGTCAAGAAGCTCTTATACGGTGTCAATATGATGCCAAATGTCATTAAAAATAATGTGCATGAATCATAAAATAGAAGACGCTTGAAAAAACATTTACAAAACAATAAAAACTCATTAACGCAAAATAATGTTTATAGGTTATACTTTTGGACTTTCATTGTAAGTGCCATAATTTGAATAATTAAAATGTAACACTAAAGTTATAAATGTATGAGTAGACATTAATGAAATTACGGTAACACTTTACAATAAGGTTGTATTAGTTAACATGATACTGCTCAGCATTAGTTAATCTTTGTTGACGTTAACTCACACATAAGTGAATGCATCTATTCACGTTAACAGTGCAATTAGTTAACATTAGTTAATGCAAGTTAACATGAACTAAGCATGAACAGTGCCTGTAGCTTTACTGTTTTTATAAGGTTATCTTACTGTACATATTTACATTAGTTTACACAGCAGTTGACACACACACACTGAATATTTCTAACTCACCATCTCACTCTAAAAGTAGAAATGCTGTTGTGTACCTTATTAACATTATTAAACGAACCATGTATTACTGGTTTTTGAGAACCGTATCACCAAGTGTACACTATTTCAACATTAACTGATGTGTTAACATGTGTAGGTTCATTGCAAAGCAATAAATAATAATAAATGCTTTGTTAAATGGAAAGTCATGTTAATAAAGACTCTAGAAATGTTAGCAACACATTAGTTAATGATGAAATAGTGTACACTTTACAATAAGGTTCACACATTTCATTAATAAATGCTTTGTTGATGGTAAATCATATTAATAAAGAGTCTACAAATGTTAGTAACACATCAGGTAATGTTGAACTAGTGTACACTTTACAATAAGGGTCACAACATGTAAGTAATAGCAGTAAAGTGTGTATAAACATGAACAACCTATCAGCTGATGTTCAGATGGTTTCCACTTTAGAAAGTTTACCAACAGCCCAAAATCAACGGCTTATTAAATAATGTTGATAAGGTACACAACAGCATTTCTACCTTTAGAGAGAGATGGTGAGTTAGAAATGTTCATCCGTAGTGTGCGTCAATTGATGTAAACTAATGTAAATATGTACAGTAAGATAACCTAACAAAAACAGTAAAGCTACAGGCATGGTTAGTTCATGCGCTGCAAAAAATGCTTTCCTTACTTAGTATTTTTGTCTTGTTTTAAGTCCAAATATCAAAAATTCTTACATTAAGAAGCATTTACTAGACAAGCAAAAGTTTTTTGTCTTGTTTTGGGAAAAGATAACTCAAAATTAAGTGAGTTTTTGATTAAAATAAGCAAAATAATCTGCCAGCGGGGTAAGAAAAATAATCTTGTTTTCTGTTTGAATTAAGATTATTTTGCTTACCCCACTGGCAGTGTCATCATGGACGACTCAAACACAGACGTTAGATGGAACAGGATTTATTTTGGCAGAACACAAAGACAGTAGCGGACGCAGGGCAGTGAAGGTAAGGGCAGTGGCAAACTTAACTGAAGGCGGTGTGGTGAAAACTGGCTGTCGAAGACTCTGTGAGGGTTTGGAGAATACCGGGAATGCTCGGAAGAGAAGGCCAGGAAATACTCAGCGTGAGAGTTCTTTAGGTCGCTAGGTAGCGCAGGTAGAGTCTGGGTAGCGGAGACGAGACCAGACACAGTGAGCGGGGTAAGTGGTGTTTAAGTAGTGGGGGTGAGATTGGTTACAGGTGTTCAGAATTCGGGTGATGAGGAACGAGTAGGCGGAGTGAAGGAGTCTGGTGCGCGGGGTGTGGCCATTACAGGCAGATTATTTTGCTTATTTTAATCAAAAACTCACTTAATATTGAGTTATTTTCCCCCAAAACAAGACTTTTGCTTTTCTAGTAAATGCTTCTTAATGTAAGAATTTTTAGATGTTTGGACTAGAAACAAGACAAAAATACTAAGTAAGAAAAGCAGCAACTAATGTTAACTAATTCCACTGTTAACGTGAATAGATGCATTAATATATGTGTGAGTTAAGATTAATGCGGTTCATAGTTAGTTCATGTTAACTAATGCATTAACTAATGTTAACTAATACAACCTTATTGTAACGTGTTACCGAAATGCCTTTAGGGTTATGTTATTCGTTGAGTTTATTCTGTAATGGTTTGCCGTTTTTCCTATTATTTGCCCGAAAGAATAACGAAAGATCATTCCTACTACAATCACCTTGCAAGAACTCAAGTATGAGATACACAGTGTGATAAGATTCTTTCTTCATCATAACTCCTAGGGAGAAATGACATCATTTGTCATCTAATTATGAATGTCTGACATCATAGTGTCTGTTTCAAACGACTCCTTTATAATTCCTCATCTGTATCAAAGCCCTTCATTCTTTCTAGTCATCTGAAATGCCATTCATCTCTTTCTCCACTCTTTCCCTCCCCCTCTCCGTGTCTGAGCAGCCCTATCCATCCCACTTTTCTCTCAATGTTTAGGCTGTCAACTCCGACACCCACTCCAAATGCCAGCGCACTGACCAAAAAAATCCAGCAACGAGGACGATGACAGATTGCCACAGCCGCACAAAAGAATCCTTCAAACTCGACTCAAACCCTTCACATTAAAAAGGCCACTATTAATGTCTACTCAGTCATGCAACACAGACTTTACTGCGCTTCTTTGTTTATGGCTTCCAATGGGACATTCCCATTTGAAATTCCTTTGTCTTTGTGGATGAGGCTTATGTGACACTAGCCCGAGGCTAAGAAAGTTTTACCGTCAAGCTCAACGGGTTCATAAAAACGCTCAGTGAGAATGAATGAAGATTGGCCTGATCTCTGTGGTAGGGAGACACGTCTAGCATTTTTAAACGGACAGCAGTGGATAGTTGTCTGAATTTTTCATAAATAGTTATGACTTACAGACCTCATGAAATCTCACGTTTGTGACTTTTACTGTGCCCCTAAATGTTCCTACAAGAAGAAAATAAACTTTTGGCAGTGATACATTTACAGCCTTTCTCTTCCAATAAAATCCACGACAGAAAGTTTTTTACAATAAAGTACTAGAATGAGAAAATTCTCAGTATCCTGTATGTTTGTCTTCAGCTGCATTAAAGTTTATAATCTGAATCCATCAATTGGTTGCAAACTGGTGCTTTCATTGCTTTAGTCCATAACACAAGTTCATTTTATAATGCAAACTTAAATTCAAGTACACTCAATTAAATTCAATATTTGAAGTACTGTATACTAAAATCAATGTACTACTAGTATACTTGTACTGTAAAGGCCCTTTCACACTGGATGCGTAACGGAAAAGCTAATATTTTGTGTGCAAATAGCTTGAGTCGAAACTATTCACATCAGCCGCGACACGAATTTGCGACGTCTGTGACGTTTCAGAGCTCCAACATTCCAAAACTTTCGCAGCGACAGCTGAGAAAACATGGACACTTCATCGTACAGTGAAGACAAGCTTTTCATTTTATTTAAAAGACCGAAAAGAAGGTTTTGGGTGCACCCAGTCTTAAAGAACAGAGTCTGAAGTCTGAGAACTGAGACTTGGCCAGTTCCGCACTTACTTTCGAATGTCCGTGGGAGTTTTTGTAGAGCTCCTCCAGAGACAGTAACGTTAGCACCGCATAGGGATGGAACGATTACCGGTTTAACGATAAACCACGATAAACTGTACAGACGTTTAGTAATGACGTTTAAAATGTAATTATCATTAAAACCGTGTTTGATTATCACGATTTTGAAAACTTGCTGTAAATCCTGTCCAGCCAGCATTAGTCTGGCGCAGGTGCAGCGCGCAACGTTGTTTTTTGAATGAGCGGAAATGCCAGAAGGCAGTGACAGCCTTCTAAAAGGACCACATCTGAGGTGTGGTCATATTTTGGCTTTTACAAAAGTCCTGAGGGAAACTCAATCGAGGATGGTCACCCTGTCTGCAGAACATGCAAATATAAAGTCGCTGCAATAAGGGAAACAATTCAAATCTGCGAACGCAAGGCAAGTGGACTCTAACATCAATACTAAAACTACATCTGGGAAATAATAACGTGAAGCTTCCATGAAAAAAAAATGGCTTTGAGCCAGACGAACGAACAAGTAGTGACATTTAAGGGATAAAAGTACACTCATTACACAGATTTTCTTTACCACATAAATAAGTACATATTGAATTGAGATTATTTTGTTATAAATCCATTTTGTAGAGTGTACAAAACAATTGTCCAGACAAGATGATCACAAGAAGTTATAGTACTAATAATTATAGTTATAGTTTTAATTATAATTATAGCATTAATAGTAAAGTCCTCTGGTTTCATTTTCAATACAATTAAAAACAGAGACTAAGTTGCATTAATGAAACAAGAAAGCGTTGTCCGTGGATGTGCACTGTTATAATGCGTTGCTATTGACGACAGCCATTATAAGGAAATGTCACAGAATAGAATCTTGCTTAAAATGAATAGAGCTGCTTGTTTTATTTGTTGATCAAATATAAAACTTGTTGAAATGTTTTCAGTGTGTGCATCTGTTCCTTTTGAACACTTTCAGCTCATTTGAACAAAACCGTGATAATATTGATAATCGTGATAATTTGGGTCACTATAATCATGAAATTAAATTTTCATACCGTTTCATCCCTAGCACCGCATCTGACGAGACAAACCATAAGCTTCAGGGAACCAATCGATCCGGAGCAACTATGTTTCCATTTGAGTCACAATGTAAACATTTAAGTGCCACAGTCATACTGATGGAAACACATTCACTTTCTATAGTAGCGGACACAATTAGGTTTAGAAGAAATGCAACAAATTTTAACTCAAAAGGTTAGGCTATGTTATCAGTGTCTGTAGCCTAAAGTGACTTGCATGTACTCTACAGGAGCTGTAATCTTGTGAGAAATGCGATACCTGGCAAATGTTGACTGAATAGCTAGTGACATCTACTGGACATTTCGTCACCTTTGTTTCCTTGTATGTGATTGGTTGAAGCCTTTTCTGTCACTGCGAGAGTTTGAAAAATCGACATTGAAACGGAAAAAATTAACTTTTTTTCACCGCAGCACATTCGCATTCGGAGTGGAAGCATTCATTACACAAACAGCTGATGAAAAAATAAGAGCATTGCGCAAATTATTCATGCTTCAAAATTGAGTCCAATGTGAAAGGACCTTAAGTGGGTCTAAATTAGCTTTTTAGTTCATAAAAGTACGTATAAACTTAGGTGTACTTTAGTAACAGTAGTAGACTAAAAGATACACAACTAGTTTACATCTAAGTTTTTCTTTTCTATTGCAACTTTACTGTGAACTATATAGCTATGCTGTGTACTTTTATTAAGTAAACATAAGTTTAAGTAAGTGTACTATTTCAATACTTCTTTTGACTAAATTGGTCCCTGTTTACTCCTGGTATTAAGATTTGTTTTGGTCGATCGGATCACACGTGGACGTCTCTAAATATAGGTGTAAACGGGGTCTAAACCTTTTTGAGCTTGTCTACTTTCGACCACTTCCAGAGGTAGTGGAAAACACATTCGACTGGATTGCTTTTGTAGTGTAAACGTGGTAGAATGCATTTGAACAGCCAGAAAAGACTTCTCTCCTCTTACAGACCTAATGCGTAAACATCACGGGAAGCGCACTAGGCAAACAGGATTTAAACTTTGTTGGCTGGAGACCCAAGTTTGGTTTGAAGACAAAAAACATACCAAGCACAATGTTCTCTCACCATTCCTGACTTCTAACACACACTTGCAGCGTTCGGCATGGTCTTGCGGCTGTCAGAGCAGAAACAAAAGCTGTTGCATGCTTTTACCCACCCATAGACCCTCCCCTCAAAGAAATCAGGACAGAAGTGGTTGAAAGTGGACAAAAGAGACAGATTAAAACACCAGGTGTAAACGGGAATGTGTCTACCTTGTCATTTTATTGACCAAAACGCATCTTAATACCAAGTGTACACAGGGCCTTAGTTTATAAAAGTATTCTTTCACATGTCCTTTAAGAGCAAACAGTAGTAGACTTTGAATACTCAACTATACACTCACCTAAAGGATTATTAGGAACACCACACTAATACTGTGTTTGACCCCCTTTCGCCTTCAGAACTGCCTTAATTCTACGTGGCATTGATTCAACAAGGTGCTGAAAGCATTCTTTAGAAATGTTGGCCCATATTGATAGGATAGCATCTTGCAGTTGATGGAGATTTGTGGGATGCACATCCAGGGCACGAAGCTCCCGTTCCACCACATCCCAAAGATGCTCAATTGGGTTGAGATCTGGTGACTGTGGGGGCCATTTTAGTACAGTGAACTCATTGTCATGTTCAAGAAACCAATTTAAAATGATTCGAGCTTTGTGACATGGTGCATTATCCTGCTGGAAGTAGCCATCAGAGAATGGGTACATGGTGGTCATAAAGGGATGGACATGGTCAGAAACAATGCTCAGGTAGGCCGTGGCATTTAAACGATGCCCAATTGGCACTAAGGGGCCTAAAGTGTGCCAAGAAAACATCCCCCACACCATTACACCACCACCACCAGCCTGCACAGTGGTAACAAGGCATGATGGATCCATGTTCTCATTCTGTTTACGCCAAATTCTGACTCTACCATCTGAATGTCTCAACAGAAATCGAGACTCATCAGACCAGGCAACATTTTTCCAGTCTTCAACTGTCCAATTTTCGTGAGCTCGTGCAAATTGTAGCCTCTTTTTCCTATTTGTAGTGGAGATGAGTGGCACCCGGTGGGGTCTTCTGCTGTTGTAGCCCATCCGCCTCAAGGTTGTGTGTGTTGTGGCTTCACAAATGCTTTGCTGCATACCTCGGTTGTAACGAGTGGTTATTTCAGTCAAAGTTGCTCTTCTATCAGCTTGAATCAGTCAGCCCATTCTCCTCTGACCTCTAGTATCAACAAGGCATTTTCACCCACAGGACTGCCGCATACTGGATGTTTTTTCCTTTTCACACCATTCTTTGTAAACCCTAGAAATGGTTGTGTGTGAAAATCCCAGTAACTGAGCAGATTGTGAAATACTCAGACCGGCCCGTCTGGCACCAACAACCATGCCATGCTCAAAATTGCTTAAATCACCTTTCTTTCCCATTCTGACATTCAGTTTGAAGTTCAGGAGATTGTCTTGACCAGGACCACACCCCTAAATGCATTGAAGCAACTGTTTTGAGATGCAGATTTCATTTTCCAACAGGACTTGGCACCTGCACACAGTGCCAAAGCAACCAGTACCTGGTTTAAGGACCATGGTATCCCTGTTCTTAATTGGCCAGCAAACTTGCCTGACCTTAACCCCATAGAAAATCTATGGGCTATTGTGAAGAGGAAGATGCGATACGCCAGACCCAACAATGCAGAAGAGCTGAAGGCCACTATCAGAGCGACCTGGGCTCTCATAACACCTGAGCAGTGCCACAGACTGATGGACTCCATGCCACGCCGCATTGCTGCAGTAATTCAGGCTAAAGGAGCCCCAGCTAAGCGTTGAGTGCTGTACACGCTCATACTTTACATGCTCATACTTTACATGCTCATACTTTACACGCTCATACTTTACATGCTCATACTTTACATGCTCATACTTTACATGCTCATACTTTTCAGTTGGCCAAGATTTCTAGAAATCCTTTCTTTGTATTGCTCTTAAGTAATATTCTAATTTTCTGAGATACTGAATTTGGGATTTTCCTTAGTTGTCAGTTATAATCATCAAAATTAAAAGAAATAAACATTTGAAATATATCAGTCTGTGTGTAATGAATGAATATAATATACAAGTTTCACTTTTTGAATGGAATTAGTGAAATAAATCAACTTTTTGATGATATTCTAATTATATGACCAGCACCTGTATATACATCAAGTTGTTTGGCTTTAAAAAAAAGAGACATGTTGACTCTGAATTTGTGTCATGCTACATGCTGTTTCCTAATTGTGTAGCAGGGTGAACCGTGAACAGGTTCCTCTGAGAGCCTCTATTGCTCGTCTCTTGCTGTGAGAGGTATGATATCCTGCAGGCAGACAGATATGCTAAAGCCGGGTTATTATCTGGAGTGAGTGATACGGGCAGATACTGAAGCAGCACTACAGTGAAGCACATTCAGATCCATTCCCTCTCACATGCTCCTCTCAATGCTCAGTGCTTTTGGTGATTCTCGTACATCTACACATCTTTTTTTGACAGTGACATAACATGAGAGGTATAAAACATGCATATTGTTTTAGATGTAGAATATGGGAATGTGTTTTTGTTCAATATTAACCAGTAATCTTCACAGACATGCATAAAGTCGGGTTCAAAACTCTTTTGCATATTTATTTAATTTGACACTACAGGCAAAACTTTTCAGTTTTATTCCTATCTATCTATCTATCTATAGTTCTTACAGAAGGGCTTGTTCATGCATTATTTGAATTATTTAATACAACATTTTATTTGGGTTGGGTTGACAGTATTTTCTGATTTACTCTAACATGTCAACAGATTGAAACAACAGATTTTTGAACCTGGTTTTATCAGATTTCTGTTCTGGCAATGTATGCAAATTAATGTATATTTAATTAGATAATGCATCATTTACATATTTAAACATGGCATTTCAGAAAACAATTGTCTTAATGAAGTATGGTGAGATATATACCTATTCACCTGTATTATCTTGCCTTCATTTCATTTTTTTATTTTTTATTTAATACTTTAATTACAAATTATATATTCAGGATAATACTTTTTTGTGTGTACAGTGATGTTATTTTACTTTTTTTTTTTTTTTTGTTAACATTAGTTAACTATATTAGTTAACTATTTTCTTGCCAAACACAGAATGTTCTGCATTTTCACTGTTATACGGTAGGGGGCGCTATTACACATCTCCTGAAAGAGTACAGAATCTAATCAAAACACAGGTGAAGAAGAAGCAGAAACAAGTGAGATCATATGTAAACAGATGCATATGTAAAATAACACGATCATCAACATTACACAGCGTATAAATCAAAACTGCCTAATGTTACTGAATGAAATGTCAACCCAGGATGAGCTATAGGACTGTGCAAGCATTAGGGGTGTTGATGGACTCTACTCCATCTGTGTTTGATCATCGCTCTGAATCTGATCTGGATGTAGTCTTTGACAAAAACAGGATTTTCCCAGCTTTTTGTTCACAATGTTGCTTTATGAAACTTACCCCCATTCAAGTGTTGATAAAAAGGAATGCATGAAGCTTTTGTTTTACAGAGGCTCTGTACTTTCTTTTGATATATTGCATGTTCAGATATTCATACAATAAAATATTCTGGGGGCCATGAAAGCTGGCAACTTAAAAAAAAAATAAACACTGGCAGGGAAAGAGTTAAAATGAACAAATAATGAACAACACTTCTACAGCATTTATTCGTTTTTGTTCATTTTTAATTTGAACATTTACTAATACATTTCAAAAATCAAAAGTTGCATCTTTTAACATTAGGTTGTGAGCTAACTGTGAACTAACATTAACAAAGATTAATAAATGCTATAAGAAATGCAGTCAAACCAAAGTTTATTCAGACACCTTCAACATTTTCTCACATTATCACAATTTATTCACTATAGTTTAGAAAATAGTGATAAAATATGACAAGAACTCAGAGTTAAACTGTCAGAATAAAATCATCTTGATAATGTCAGATAACTTTGATAGGAAGGGATGTAATGGATTACAATCAACCAATCAGCTGTTAGATTTAAGTACACAATTAGATAATACCAATTCAGCTCAAGCAATGATCAAGCAATGCTTCATTTTGTTCAGTCTGTGGTGTCAAAGGTCACATTAACAATTAAATAAAAAACACATGCTCAGGTCAAAGTGTCCGGATCATTTTGCTCCCAAATGTTCATAAATTTTACTGGTAGTCACTGTATGAACATTTTTTGGGTATAATATGTCACAGTTTACTTTATGTTGTTATCCTCACTTACAGAAATGAACTATAGTCCTGCACACACTAGTGAAAACTATATATCTGGTGTCTGAATCATTTTTGGTTTGACTGAATATTACCCACTGTTAGTTCCTGTTAGTTAAAGCATTATCTGATTACAAATTAAATCTCATTGAAATTGTCTCTTTTTTTTTTTTTCTTTACATTTTTTTAAAATCCCAAAACTTTGTTTATTTTCTGGTCTAAATGGAAAGCCTAAAAGCCTCAAAACTTCAATGCGGTCTTGGATTTTTGGATCCTGCTGTATATTCACATTTCTTTTTTTTTTCTGGAGTTTACCAGCACCAGATGCAGTCAATCCTATTACTCACAAATTTAATCAGGATTAAAGGTCAGAAGTTAAAGTTCAAAGGTGGCAGGCTTCTTGCTTCTGTGGCCCCTCATAAACCCGTATCCATCACTGAGCCAATTAGTCTAGAGTAAGTGTCCCTTTTTACAGAGGTTATTATCACAGAGTTTTAAAATTCAGTCCAGGACAAGGATGTCCCTCATCCATGTGCAGGGAAACAACAGGGCTCTTTCCTCTAGAGCTTAAAGGGGACATAACACACACAGTTTACCTACAGAGTAGTACTGCATCCTTCATATCTCAGAAGATTCTTTAGTTTTATCATATTTATAAAAGACAGATACGCTGTACCGATTCTTTTTCCGAAAACAGCCGAGTCTGTGGAGGCGTGCAGTGGGCAGAGCTAAAGAGTCACTCACACACTCACACAATATATCATGGCATTATCCCTGGATAACTTTCAATTCTCTATACGTTCGTGTTGTTTACATTTATATGCACTTACGCGCCGATTGCCAACAAAACACAGACATTTGATGCAGTTTCACTCACCGCCTGCGTTTCCACTCAAACAAACAAACATACTTGCAGAACTCTGTTGCTGCTCCTCCACTGTTTCCTTAACGCTGGGTTATTTGGGAAGCTGAACAAGGTGATCTTTCCCTCACAACCAGAAACACACTTCTTTAATAACCGTGGTTATTATGATTATTATGATTTTGTGGTGTAAAAACAAAATCACAGCGCTGCCGACGGCTTCCGTAACCCAAATGAAGCTCGATAATGGGCGTGCTCTTGCTCTTGCTGGGGTTGACATGCACACGCTCATATGGGAGGAGTGCCCGTACAAGCAATTCCACCCTTTATGAAGTCATACAGGGCCATACTCTAAAAAAAACTTTCCCAAACTTATTCGAATCCTGAAGGAGTGCATTCGTCCAATTGCTTTTGTTTAGTTTTTTGGCATGTTTAGCATGATAATCCAACTCTTTAACAGTGTAAACAAGTCAGAATGCATGAAATAGCATTAACACCCCCAAAGTGCCTGTTGGTAAGTGTTGCATTGTAAAACATAAGCCGCTAACCACATTTCTATTATAGTGAGGGAATATTGCACCACTCTAAATTCCACACTTTCAAAAACAATCAGAACAGAAGAATAGAAATACCTCACAGTAAAAGGAACAGTCAACCATACAAGCAGCTTCATAAAAAAACTAAATTACCTCAGCATAACCTCTCGCTCTGCCTCAATCTCTCTCTCCAACTGATGCAATATCACACGTCCTGTACTGTCACTTCCTTTATTCACTTCTTTCACTCTCCAGGGAAATAAAGACATTTTTTTCAGGAAGAGAAGCAAAACAACAGGCTCTGCTAGATTCAGTATCTTCATATTCCAATCCCCTCTGAATATTCAGTGAATTTTCAATCTATCAGGAAAATCTCACAGGGTTAGCTGGTGTTTCGTCTCAGACAAAAGAGTGCTGGCAAATAATCACTACAGAGAGATTTCTGACCGGGAAAAATATGTAAAAGATCCCTAGATGCATATATATTCATAGGCACAACATATGATAGCATTGAGGGGAAAAAACATGTAATATAAGAAAGAAAGAAAAAGAAAGAAAGAAAGAAAGAAAGAAAGAAAGAAAGAAAGAAAGAAAGAAAGAAAGAAAGAAAGAAAGAAAGAAAGAAAGAAAGAAAGGAAAGAAAGAAAGAAAGAAATGGTAAGCTTAAAAAAAAAAGCTAAAACTAACACTTTACAATAAGGTTCCATTACGAAACATTTACTAATCTCAGTTAAAGCCACAATATGTAATTTTTCGCCGCTACAGGTCGTGGGTATGATGTCATTGATAGGCAACACACGGACACGGTCCGTATCCTGGTTAAAATTGCAGATTTCCCTGGATTTAAACATTATTGGAAACATTTGGGATAATGCAAGTACACAAGTCAACAAAATATACACTCACCTAAAGGATTATTAGGAACACCTGTTCAATTTCTCATGAATGCAATTATCTAATCAACCAATCACATGGCAGTTGCTTCAATGCATTTAGGGGTGTGGTCCTGGTCAAGACAATCTCCTGAACTCCAAACTGAATGTCAGAATGGGAAAGAAAGGGGATTTAAGCAATTTTGAGCGTGGCATGGTTGTTGGTGCCAGACGGGCCGGTCTGAGTATTTCACAATCTGCTCAGTTACTGGGATTTTCACACACAACCATTTCTAGGGTTTACAAAGAATGGTGTGAAAAGGGAAAAACATCCAGTATGCACAGTCCTGTGGGCAAAAATGCCTTGTTGATGCTAGAGGTCAGAGGAGAATGGGCCGACTGATTCAAGCTGATAGAAGAGCAACTTTGACTGAAATAACCACTCATTACAACCGAG
Source organism: Paracanthobrama guichenoti (assembly GCA_018749465.1). Taxonomy (NCBI): domain Eukaryota; kingdom Metazoa; phylum Chordata; class Actinopteri; order Cypriniformes; family Gobionidae; genus Paracanthobrama; species Paracanthobrama guichenoti. The sequence continues at coordinate 22,798,110 of CM031954.1, forward strand.
GTATGCAGCAAAGCATTTGTGAAGCCACAACACGCACAACCTTGAGGCGGATGGGCTACAACAGTAGAAGACCCCACCGGGTACCACTCATCTCCTCTACAAATAGGAAAAAGAGGCTACAATTTGCACAAGCTCACCAAAATTGGACAGTTGAAGACTGGGAAAATGTTGCCTGGTCTGATGAGTCTCGATTTCTGTTGAGACATTCAGATGGTAGAGTCAGAATTTGGCATAAACAGAATGAGAACATGGATCCATCATGCCTTGTTACCACTGTGCAGGCTGGTGGTGGTGGTGTAATGGTGTGGGGGATGTTTTCTTGGCACACTTTAGGCCCCTTAGTGCCAATTGGGCACCGTTTAAATGCCACGGCCTACCTGAGCATTGTTTCTGACCATGTCCATCCCTTTATGACCACCATGTACCCATTCTCTGATGGCTACTTCCAGCAGGATAATGCACCATGTCACAAAGCTCGAATCATTTCAAATTGGTTTCTTGAACATGACAATGAGTTCACTGTACTAAAATGGCCCCCACAGTCACCAGATCTCAACCCAATAGAGCATCTTTGGGATGTGGTGGAACGGAGCTTCGTGCCCTGGATGTGCATCCCACAAATCTCCATCAACTGCAAGATGCTATCCTATCAATATGGGCCAACATTTCTAAAGAATGCTTTCAGCACCTTGTTGAATCAATGCCACGTAGAATTAAGGCAGTTCTGAAGGCGAAAGGGGGTCAAACACAGTATTAGTATGGTGTTCCTAATAATCCTTTAGGTGAGTGTATAACATTGTTCTAGTGGTTTTTGGATATTTTAATCCAAAAATCTTACATATTGTGCCTTTAATGCTAGTTTCAACATTTACTAATACATTATTCAAATCAAAAGTTGTATCTGTTAATATCGCTTAATGGACCTGAGCTAACATGAACTAAGAATGAACATTTATTTTATTCAATACTGTAGCAAAATGTATTGCTCATTGTTAATTATAGTAAACACACTAATATTAATTATTGAGATCTTATTGTAAAGTGTTACCACTAAAACTAATACATAATCTTTTTTTTTTTTTTTTACCTTTTAGTAATTTTGTTTCTTGTACATAATTAAGACTTATATAATAAAATCATCAGTAAATTCCAATCAGTGTCATGTTAGGTATTATTTATTAGTTATTATTAGTCCTTTTTTCCATTTCAAGTTTATGCTTTGAGTAATTTTGTTATGCTTTTGTCATTTTTATTAGTATTTTAATATTTATTTTAATTTATTTATTTCATTATTGTTTTAGTTAATCTCAGTACTTCAACTTAGATGTCAAGGCAACATTTCTAATTTTCTTTTCAGTTAAATAAAAACAAAAATATATATTTATTTAAGCTTGATTTCAATTCAAACTAAATGCTTGGTTTTGATTTCAAACAAACAAAAAAAAAAAAAAAAAAAAAAAAAAAAATAAATATATATATATATATATATATATATATATATATATATATATATATATATATATATATATATATATATATTTGAATAGCTTCATTTAACAACAACACTGATTCCAATTTTTTTAAGTTTCATATTTTATCAAAACTTAAAAAAAAAAATCCCTCTAATTTTTATAATGACAATAAACACTACAAAAACAAACCAAAATATGACAAACTGAAAAAACCCAAACTTTGTCTCATTTCACTAGGAAACGCATCAAGTAAAATGGGTGTCGAAGAACTTGATTCCCACAGTCAATCGTAGACTCAAACTAGACCACATCAACTCTAATGAGCTGCAATGAGGCTTTAATCATACACTCTGTTGTGTGCAAAGCTATTTTAAAGGGTTTGTTCCTTAGCGCTTGAGTGACTCATGAAGTGATTTGAAGCTCGTCAGTCCATCGGAGACGACGGCAGGTCTGTAGGTGGATGAAGAATAACCTGAAAATCACTGTTACCTCCGCACTCCAACACACAGGCATGCATACACTCAAAAACATCCCTGTTTTACATATCCACTCTAATTTTCTGTTTATGCATCCGTCATCAATGTGTACAAACACAGTGATGCTGTAATTGCACCATCACACGGACAAACACTGTAATTTCACCATCAAAAGTTGACGAGCACCTTTAAATTGGTGTCATATAACTAGATAGCAAATGTGGAGACAGACAGTCAGCCAGTGATGATAATGACTATATTCACACATAAAATATGTATGAATCAGTCCTGCTACCTAAGGGAGGCCTGGCTGTGCTCCAAGTGGAGGAGGTGCAAACCACACACCGTTAGATAGAGACCCCTGCGTATTCATTATCTCCGTAAATGACTCTAAATGAGACGTTACAGGGAGTAATTGCTGTGATGACACATATTGTGGTCGCCACGGAAGCAACAGAAACCGGAGCAATCAAGGACAAAGACGGAAATCACAAATATTGTACAAATAATAACCAACCGCCTGGCATTCATCATTTTCATTCATTTCCACCGGCCTCAAAAGAAGATTCCCTTCATCAAGGTTGATCTATGAAAAATGGATTACTCTGTCTGTCAGATTTTATCAGCCAGTTATTAATTTTGTTTCTAAATTATATCTGTTATACCGTTATAAAGATCTCATTGATTTACATCACAAGCTGTCAGATTTCCATCTTACTTTGTGGTCATTTAAATATCAGCAGTCTAGGGCTGGGCGATAAATCGATTTTATCGGTTAACTCGAATGTGTAGTTTACGTCGATTTGTTTGAATGACAATCGTTTTTCTCTTCAGCATCCGCCGATGCTCCCCTCTGAGCTCCCGTAAATGGCTCAGCCCTCCCCCCGCGCGTTTGCCATAGAGATACACAAACAACAAGGACAGTGTCATCTTACAACATATAATGTCATTCGTAATTGGTTCGGTTTTTTCGAAGTCAGTTGTAGAACAAACAATACCCCACTGCAAAGTGTGTTTGAAGTCTCAACGTAACCGCGCTACCCTGGGTACTCATTTGAGCTGCGCGGACAACGCAGCGCATGCTCATACACGGGCCGATCTCGTGACACCGATAAACAGCGCTGGGAGATCCAGTGAGAAAGCGTTTAAATTCACCACAGAATTAATAACATCGCTACTCTGAGATCTAGTGGAAGCGTTCTGCACAGAATTCTGTTATAAACCACAGATATCAGATGTGGAAACCAGGAGAAACATTGAGACAACATGAGCAAAGATCAGGGGTTTCAGTCACAAATCACCAACATTCACCATGATTTACTGTAGTAACACCTCGTGGATTTAATGTTGTTGTCATTATTCATCTCAGGGTTCGTACAAACTTTTGAGATTGAAATTCAAGCACTTTTCAAGGGTTTTCAAGTGCTTCACACTTTTTCCAGAACTTCAAAGTTCTAAATATTATCCAATTTTAATGTTATTTTTAATGTGATGATTTGTAAAACTAAAAGTTTAAAGGGGTATTGTGGAAGAAATAGTCAAATGTTTTTTTTTAATGTGTAGACCACTTTGTGGCAAACAAGCACTTTTATTTTAAAAAGATATGAAATGCCCACTATAAACAGTAGATTGCGGCATAGGAGCAATTATTGACTTGTTGACCCATTTCCACTCCCTAATATATGGACAAAAGTAGGATGTTACAAAGTCTCATGAAAAACAAAACTTTTCTTCAAATTATGACTGAATTACCCAGAAAACAAGAGCAGAGCTCCTTTAATAATCACTGAAGCAGTTCAGTGTGAGACTATAAAAGAACAATGGTAACCTACACTCACCTAAAGGATTATTAGGAACACCACACTAATACTGTGTTTGACCCCCTTTCGCCTTCAGAACTGCCTTAATTCTACGTGGCATTGATTCAACAAAGTGCTGAAAGCATTCTTTAGAAATGTTGGCTCATATTGATATGATAGCATCTTGCAGTTGATGGAGATTTGTGGGATGCACATTCAGGGCACAAAGCTCCCGTTCCACCACATCCCAAAGATGCTCTATTGGGTTGAGATCTGGTGACTGTGGGGGCCATTTTAGTACAGTGAACTCATTGTCATGTTCAAGAAACCAATCTGAAATGATTCAAGCTTTGTGACATGGTGCATTATCCTGCTGGAAGTAGCCATCAGAGAATGGGTACATGGTGGTCATAAAGGGATGGACATGGTCAGAAACAATGCTCAGGTAGGCCGTGGAATTTAAACAATGCCCAATTGGCACTAAGGGGCCTAAAGTGTGCCAAGAAAACATCCCCCACACCATTACACCACCACCACCAGCCTGCACAGTGGTAACAAGGCATGATGGATCCATGTTCTCATTCTGTTTACGCCAAATTCTGACTCTACCATCTGAATGTCTCAACAGAAATCGAGACTCATCAGACCAGGCAACATTTTTCCAGTCTTCAACTGTCCAATTTTGGTGAGCTTGTGCAAATTGTAGCCTCTTTTTCCTATTTGTAGTGGAGATGAGTGGTACCCGGTGGGGTCTTCTGCTGTTGTAGCCCATCCGCCTCAAGGTTCTGTGTGTTGTGGCTTCACAAATGCTTTGCTGTATACCTCGGTTGTAACAAGTGGTTATTTCAGTCAAAGTTGCTCTTCTATCAGCTTGAATCAGTCGGCCCATTCTCCTCTGACCTCTAGTATCAACAAGGCATTTTCGCCCACAGGACTGCCGCATACTGGATGTTTTTCCCTTTTCACACCATTCTTTGTAAACTCTAGAAATGGTTGTGCGTGAAAATCCCAGTAACTGAGCAGATTGTGAAATACTCAGACCGGCCCGTCTGGCACCAATAACCATGCCACTCTCAAAATTGCTTAAATCACCTTTCTTTCCCATTCTGACATTCAGTTCAGAGTTCAGGAGATTGTCTTGACCGGGACTACACCCCTAAATGCATTGAAGCAACTACCATGTTGCCATGGTGAGTGTATATTTAATAAGAGCAGAATATTAAAATTTTCCCTATACTTTTTTTGCACATTACTGTAGTTTTGGACCCCAGGTAGGTGCTACCAAGCCGCAAATATTTTACCTAAACAAAATAAAGTTAAAACTTGTTTCGAACAATTTCTTTGTCATCTGCAGATTGATTTTAAGTAGGTGGGGTGGGGAAATCGATTTAAATCATAAATCAGATTTTTTGTGAAAAAATCAGGGATTTTTTTTTTTTTAGGACATATCGCCCAGCCCTAATCAGCACCTGCACCAAATTTCATATCTTTGCTTAGTTTGTGCCTCTCAATAAAATGTATGTTTTTTTTTTGCTCTATCTAGGCAGACTTTTTCCTTCTAAATATTTTGAAATTGAGTGAATACAGTAAAATGTATGATCTCCAATATTGTTTTGAATGTTTCAGACGCAACTAATGAATAAACATTTATTTGACTTGACTGAGGCGTTATTAGTTATGTGAACCTCTCTTTTCTTTCATTTTAGTGTCATTTTTATTGTTGAAAATGTTTATCTTAGCTATATTAGAATGATATAAAAATCTATATACACAAAATGGAATATGAGAAATTACATGACAGATAAAAACAGACAAAAAAAACTAACTCCGTCAGAGTGATGGATATCCTAATAACTAGATATAGTGCAACTTCTGCATATCTATCATGTTACAGTGCTTTGTGTAAACATAATAATGGATTTACAAAAATGCAACACTAATGTGGGCAGTGTCATTGGAGATAAAATACAAAATCCAGTATTTCAAAATTGCATACAGCTTTGAAGCTGCCAGTAGGGAGAAAAAAAGCCACAGTTTTCACTTTATATCTGGACGGCATGCTGTCCTAAAGCTAACCAATCACCCAAAATGCAGCAATAACCAATCAGAAAAATATATAATTTTTTAAGTCACATCGATCATCGCTTTCATGAACGAACATTGCGGTCACATTCGAGTACTCATGCCCAGTGAAACATGAATTTGCGGCAACATCCACAATTTGTTTTTGTTTTATTCTCTTTAACCTGCCTTCCTCCATGCAACCCAAACAGAACAAGGATTAAGATAGTAAGTGACATTTCTAATTTTTTTGCACGGATCTATTAATTTATTAAAGTGCCCCGTTATGGTTTTTCGAATGTGCAGTGTAATAGAGCTGTTTGTAAATGTCAACGTTCTGCAAAGTTGAAAGTGCACAGTAAATAAAGTTATTGTCTCTCAAAAGACATATACGAGTCGTTTGTATTTCGAATCCCACTGCGTGATGGTTCTACATCACTAGAAAATACATTTGCATAATGGCCGCCTATGTTGTATGTTGTCTGCCTGCGAAGACAACTGCTTCTCAAATCTCAGAGTTCAACACAGGATTCGCAAAGATGAAAGATGGGTCAGTGCTCAGTTTATTTGGACCAGCTCCTTAGAATCACAACCTGTAAGGATTATTAATTATTGATGTATATATTTTCTACCGGGTGCTCAAAATACATCGTTTTGTGTTTTATATGGTGTAAGTCTCCGGCTAACTCACGTTATTACTGCCTTAGTGAAATCCTTCTGCTCATCATCTGTGTGCCACCGTTACCTAAAACTGACTCTGTTAATGCAGATTGTCTGTCGTTCTTACTACTTTGAGTAAAGATAAAGGATGGAGCAAGATTTGTTTCACAAACTTTAATGTTCCATCAGTCATTGACGTCAGTGCTGGGCTAACGTATCGCTGTTACTGATACGGTTCCCACATGTGCACCGCAATAAATGAGAAACACACATGGGTTTGTTGATGGACACACACTTGTTAATGCTGATGGTGAGGAATTACAGCTCAACATCCCATAATGAACCTCAAACTGAGTAGCGCATCACTGAGAAACGTCCTGCTGAAGTCGTCCTTGTGATGGAGGTTCGGGTTGAATAACTAGTTCTCCAATGTTTCATCAACGCCATCATTACCGTCTTTACAGTGTGTACACTCACTGAGCTTTAGGAAGCCTCTGGAGCTGAAGTTCAGTTAAGGTAATGGACGTATCGTTTGGTGCCATAAGCGGTCGACCAATCACAACAGACTGGGCCATCTGGCCAATCAGAGTAGACTCACAGAAAGGAGGGATTTAGAGAGACTGATTCATCCGTTGAGTCGCTTGAAAATCATTGAAAAATGTGGTGATGTGCGATGTATATTATGAGTTTATTGACCTTTGATGCATGTAAACCTGTTGTAGGAGACGCCAAAACAACATTAGAAGCCTTTAACAGCATAACAGGGGCACTTTAAATAATATTTAAAAAATGTATTTCATACATACAGAGACCTAAACACACCTTTTCAATGATGATCATGTGTTTAATTTCTTATTTTGAATATTTTTATAGGGCATAAAGTCAAAACATAACCAAGAAAAAGAAGCCTCATTAAAAGAGTGAAATTGCTAAAAAAAGATCATCTTTAGCTTGGCATTAACCTACTACTGTTTCCTATTAGTGCTGTCAGCCCATTAAAAAAAACGAATTAATCACACATTTTTCTGTAATAAATCACGATTAACATTAAATTATATTGTACATTGCATAACTGTAACGGACTGTATACATGGCATGCCTGTATTGTCCACAAATGTATGTAATATTGCACTAAATCCAGTCAGAGGGTCTAAATATATACTCTTCAGTGTGGACTCAATAGGAAGCATATGGAACGCAGGCAGCATATGCAACTCTGACAAAACTGACAATAGCTAAATAAAATATTTGCTTCATTCTCCTTCACCGACTCATTTCAGCAAGAAATGAATTAGGAGCCCAGTCGGTATTGTGAGGCAATATTTTTTTTCTATTGGCCTTCATCCTGACAATCCAAAGTCCCTTTTCCAATCCATCCAAGTTCCAACTGCCCTCAAAAGAAGATTGTGTGCATCAAAAGTTGATCTATGAGAAATGGATCTATGAAAAAATACTAAAATACAAAGAAACCTGCTCTTTTTTAGTCTGACTGGGATTAGGGATTGGCATATATTGACTATTCAGAATACATGTGATGATTTTGCCAATCGCAAAAACGGTTGATTGATAATTTGATTGGCTGCTTCATTTAAGTGCATCAGTTCAAATGGCCCGCATAATCATTCAAACAATTTTAATGTTCAGCGTGGCATTGTTGATGAATTAAACTTCTACGTTAATATAATTAATCACCAAGGACTGTTCTTCTTAAGGACTGTATACATTTCTTATTTGCAATTCTTTCTGTGTGTGCAATACTCGTTCTCTCCTCTCTCAGTATATGTGCACTGGACACTTTAACATCCTTGCTGTAACCCAGGCTCACCTGGAAAACACATCTGTCTGTCATATCGTTATGTATCCTAAGTATTAGGGCTGCATGGTATATCATTTTAGCATCGATAACGCAATGTGCACATCCACAACAGTCACATTGCAAAATGTGCAATGTCAAAGTATAGAGAAGGGATCGTAATTGATCCGTAGTATGGACCAGGACACACGGTTCGAAACACGTGATTCTCAGATTAATTGCAATGTTTAACCACCACTGAGTTAACGTTTATCATTTGCATGTGTCCGGTCAGTTTAAACATTCAAGCGATTTTAAACCATTCAAGTGCAAGAAGACGCAAAAGAGAACTCGAATCGAACTTCATGCACTGTTTTCTGTGGGTGCACACAGAGCCACGTAGGCAGCACATGAACACCGAAATCCCATCTCTTTTTACTTCCGGAAGTAAAAACTTCATTCATTTTCACCATAGGGAAATGTGCTTGAACGGACACTTATGTCAAAATGCCCATCTCGGTGAGCATCCTCATAAACACAGTCGCGCATAGATTACATACACATAAACAACTGAGAAAGAAAACAGATGCGTATCATTATATTGGATCCGTACATTAGGTCTTAAAGTGACAGCACCCTAGTAATCCTGCCGCTGTCTGTGTCATTAATGTTAATCAAACAACAAAATACAAAAGAGAAAATCACTTTTGTAGCTTTAGAGACTATGCAGTGTTATTTACATTTAATACTGTTAGACTTGCTTTGAAAACATAAAGCACTATTTAATTTGTATCTTTGTTCTATTGTTTTCATCTATGCTTGTAAACACTCCCCTACCAAATCACCTCAATCATTCTAGAATGATCATTTCCAAATACAGCTTTTCAAGTCATCAGGTGAAATTGTTAGAAATATGTAGCCATAGTGCAACAGTCGGGTTCCAGAAGTAAAAATGGAAATTGATTTTTAACGATAATTTATAAAACAAAGACACCCTTATTGTGAGCTACGAGGTTGTTAATCGATAGTATTTGCTTCTGTTTAAGCTGTTAGCCAGCATTATTTCAAAATCATGTTTAAAAGCAGAATTTGTGGTGAAAAACTACATTACCCATGGTGCTGTACAGAAAATTCCACCAATCAGAGAAAGATTGGTGTGCAATACACACAAAAGACTTAAAATAGATTTTATATATATATATATATATATATATATATATATATATATATATATATATATATATATATATATATATATATATATATATATATACATTTTTCAGATTTTTAAATACTTTTTGCTTCAAACCAAAGTTTGTAATGTTATAATTCTCCTCACAGCTGGCTGGCTTGGTTCATGGCTTATAATGCTTTAACAAAGACGTTTTTGAAATCTCTATGGTAGAGATTAATGGAAAAATACATCTGGAACCAATGCCGCTGAAATAGTCGGCACTCAGTATTTAACTGACAATAATGAAAAATCATTCTTCCTTGTGTTCATTCACTGAAAATCAATGTGAAAACATCCTTTGATTATGTTCAAAATTGTATTTTACATATTTCAACATTAAGCATTTCTAATCTATTTGGCGATAATGGCTGTTTGTTTGAAATGATGGTTCCGATGAATAAAAAAATAAAAAAACATTTTAAGGCAGTTCAGAGCAAATACATCAATAGTTATTTATCAAAGCTGAAATAAATGGCCTTTCCTGGATGTGATCACAAAGAGCTGAAAAAATGATTATAATAATACAGTGATGAAAAAGCAAAACAAAACAATCAGAAAAACAATCAGCAAAGCTTGCTGTGAATAAATAACGGCCAATAACAAAATCAGACAGATAAATTAAAACTCTCAACAAATGCCACTATAAAAGTGAATTTTGAGGGGAAATGTGCTCTCACAGAGGTTGCAACTCACATCAACCTTACATTAAAGGGAAATATCACACTGGTTAGAATACAAATCTGATAATTGTAATGCATAAGAAAAGAAAAGGCAATAAGACTTATCATTGAAATATCAAAAAGTCAAATAACCAACCTGACCATAGAAACGAATTCGACACGCACAGGGAATTCAATTACGTGGATTAGCTATTACAGAACAATCTCCAGTGGACAATATTACAGGATTTATTCATAATGCACAGAAAGATGAGGTATGTGCTTGAGTGTTTTTTTTTTTTTTTATCAAGGGCAGGTGTATGTATTTTTAGACCTGCAAAGGAACTCAAGAGGGTGCAGTGTTCTTGAGAAGGCCACAACCTGCCATTTATATCCACTCATATCTCATTATATCATAAACTCTTAAAAATAAAGGTTCTTTACTGGCATATTTGGAAGAACCATTAACATCCACGGAACCTTTCCATTGCACAAAAAAAGTTTATTTTCGATTTTCAAAAGGTTCTTCACACTCTGGTTCTGAACTGAGTAAGAACTGTTCACTGAAAGGTTCTTTGGGAACCAAAAATGGTTCTTCTATGGCATTGATGTGAAAAAAAGAAAGAAAAAAAAAACATTTTGGAATTTTTCTTTTTTGGAATGTATATCAATAGAATGTCACCACACATTTTACAAAAAGATGAATCACACACATTAAGCTAGTCCGACACAAATGCACACACATGAACATATTTACCCTTAATTACCTACTGGGACAACACTGGCAGCTGGCTAATTGATTAAGAAGCAGCCATTGTAGAGGTTAAGCACTGCAGGGATTTGCTCCTCACAGAAACACACAAAAGCATATAACAGAAAGAAAAAAAAGCACAAAATTCTATTCAACACCAGCCATAGCCCTATCCAGACACAGCTAGTTTTCCCAGAGGAGCTCAGGTACATTCGTGTTTCACAGATGTACTTTTTGATTTGAATTCTGCCTCAATCAAACACATCTGTGTTTTTCTCACACACAAAAATGATGGTGCAAATTACATATTGTTTGTCAAATGCCCTCAGAGAAATCTAATCCTGTCTGAATGGGAATGTCTGTCATTGTGATTTTTGTATGCCTTTGCATCATAATGTTTCTCCTCATCTATTCTGACCTTCGTCGAACACCATAACTAAAGTCATCACACTGCCTGGTGCACCGGATTTTGTGCTGGGTACGGTATAGGTGCGTTTAAGTCAAGTCGGAAAGATTGTACGTACGAGTTGAACCCACATGAACGTCACACAAAGTCATAATTACGAGTGGACATTTTCTTTAATGCCAGGGTTTCAGAGTTCTATGCCTTTAACAGGCTATGCCTAAAACAGTAAAACTAGCAGATGTACTGTTAACAAGTAAAATTAGGACTTTGAAATCACTCTCAATAAAGCGGATCAATTGCCTGCAGTAGGACTGATCATTACTGCAGTGAGTGAAGTTTAACTAGAGTAAGTAAACAACGCATAAAAAAAAGAAATTTCCAGTGAGTGATGCTAAAAGTGTGGTCAGAAACAGATGAACATGAATCTGGCAATGTTTTAAAGACAGTGCAGCGCTTCTGGGTTCTACATCAGAACGGTGGCTCACCATTGGCCGATGTTGTTCATGTGACACAGGAGCTGGCCAATAATGAGGCGGTGTTCTGAAGTAGAACACGGAAGCGATGCACTGTGTTAACTATGTCAACAGCATAGGAGTCTGACACTTACGAGAATAAATTGTTGAATAAAGTCGTTATTTTTTTTAATTTTTGCCGCACAAAAAGTATTCTCCTTGAACCACTGGAGTCACATGGACTGTTTTAATGTCTTTACTGCCTTTCTGGGCCTTGAAAGTGGTCATTTTGTTGCTGCCTATGGGTGGTTCAGAAACCTCTCAGATTTCATCAAAAATAATTAGTGTTCTGGGTCATTTGGAATGACATGAGGGTGAGTAATTCATGACAGAAATTTCATTTTTGGGTGAACTAACCCTTTAAGTTATGAAGACGTTAATTCTGAATGTTCTCTAAACATTCAAAACATAGATTTTCTTTAAATGTTTTTAAAACTTTTTTTGTATGTTAAGGAAACATTCCATTTTGCAAACTATTGGATGATTTATGGAAAGTTCACTGAACATTCTGAAACAAGTAGCCTAACATTTAAAATGTTAGATGAACGTCCAATTAGCTAATGTTTTGAGAACTTTAATAAAGACTAGATAACTTTATGAACATTCAATTAACTCTTTCCCGGCCAAACACGGAATTTGCCGGGTTTCTGTGTTTTCACTGTTATACGGTAGGGGGCGCTATTACACATCTTCTGAAAGTGCAGAATCTCCTGATCAAAGGAGAAGAAGATGTAGAAACAAGCGATATCATATGTAACCATATGCATGAATAACATAATCATCAACATTAAACAGCAAATGAATCAAAACTGCCTAATGTTACTGAATGAAATGTCGACCCAGGACGAGCTCTTGGACTGTGAAGCTTTGGGGGTGTTGATGGACTCCATCTACACCATCTGTGTTTTTATCGTCAATTTGAGTCCGATCTGGATGTAGTCTTTGAAACAGGGCTGGAATGGTAATCTGGCATACCGGCATTTTCTCGGTGGGCCAATGCACTTTGGGACCGATACAAGGTTATTTATTTTTTGCCACGGACTGGCCCATCATGCAGGGCCAGCGGCCCATTGGTTTCTCTTCTGAACTGACAGGCCAAAGCGAGAGAGACCCTTTTTTTTGAGCGCATAGGAAACTGCAAAAGGCAAATATCCGCACAGTGCTGCCGCTGATGAATGTGCTGCGTTTCTGCTGCTCTATGAAGTAATGAACGGCACTTAGACTCCGAATTGTGTTTTATACAGTCATGTGATATGGGAACATTACAGGTTCTGTGGTGAATCAGCTGAAAACAGCCACGACCATGTAAATACATGACGAGGTAAATTAGAAAACGGCAATACACACAACTATAAACTTGTCACTTTAGCACAATATACCTTGCAGCTACTAACAGTGAAGAAATATGGTGTTTTGGAAGAAATGCATTCATTAAAAATGTTGCTATTATTACTTAAATTAAATATCGCGGAATATAAATCACTTTTATAGAGGCTGTTTTCGTATTTTCTACATGTTTACAATATTTTTCTACAAACCCGATTCCAAAAAAGTTGGGACACTGTACAAATTGTGAATAAAAACAGAATGCAATGATGTGGAAGTTTCAGATTTCAATATTTTATTCAGAATACAACATAGATGACACATCAAATGTTTAAACGGTGCCTTTTTCCAAGATGGCGCTGCCGTGTTCGGTCGTCATTCAGGTCGCTCCGCGAAGACTGTGCTTTTATTTACTATTTTACTTTCTTTTGCTCTCAATTTTTACAAAATTATCATCTGCATTGATCTACTATGACAGCAAAACTCTTTTGGACATTGGTTACCTCTACACTGGACTGTTTCAGGACACTTTCACCAATCCTCTGTGGCCATCTGAGATTCTTCGGAACGCCGAGTTGAACAATGGCCAGACGGGTCAACGGCGAAGAATCAAGAAACACCGTGGGAAACGCGCGGGGATCCGCAACAGACTGAGGAAAAGAGCATTCAGCCCACCTCTCCCGAACATTCTGCTCGCAAATGTCCAATCCTTGGAAAATAAGATGGACGATCTTAGAGCCAGGATAAGTTTTCAACGGGACATGAGAGACTGTAACATCTATTGTTTGTCTGAAACATGGCTCACGCCCGGATGGTATTTCAGGCCGTGTTCTGCGGTCCTGTGCTGATCAGCTCGCCGGGTTGTTTACATCCATCTTTAATGAGTCCCTCGCTACATCTGTGGTCCCCACCTCCTTCAAAAAATCCACTATCATCCCTGTCCCTAAGAACAGTAAACCCTCTTGCCTAAATGACTATCATCCAGTGGCTCTCACGTCTATAGTCATGAAGGTCTTTGAGAGACTCATTAAAACACCATTTGCTCCTTCATTCCTGACACCTTGGACCCTCTTCAGTTTGCCTATTGTCCCAATAGATCGACTGAAGATGCCATCTCGCATGTCCTCCACTCCTCCCTCACTCACATCGACAGCAAAAGCTATCCCATTAGCTATAAACCCCATTAAGCTAACCGCCAAACTCCTGGATCTTGGCCTGAATTCTTCTCTCTGCCACTGGATTGAGGACTTCCTCATTGGCAGGCCTCAGGTGGTGAGAATAGGCCAGTCCACCTCCACCTCCATCACCCTGAGTGTGGGAGCTCCACAGGGCTGTGTCCTGAGCCCCCTGCTCTACTCTCTCTACACGCATGACTGTTTGTCCACACACAGCTCCACCTCTATCATCAAATTTGCTGATGATACTGTTGTCCTGGGCCTCATTTCCAACAACAATGAGATGGCATACTTGGACGAGGTGGAGCATCTAACATCATGGTGCCAGGACAACTGTCTCTCTCTGAATGTTGGCAAGACCAAAGAAATGATTGTGGACTTCAGGAAGAGACAGCAACGGACATACTCCCCCCTCATGATCAGCGGGTCACCAGTAGAGAGAGTGAGCAGCTTCAAGTACCTGGGTGTAAACATCTCCGAGGACCTGACCTGGACTGCTCACTTTCAGACACAGGTGAAAAAAGCCAGGCAAAGACTGTACCACCTGCGCCAGCTGAGGAAATTCAGGGTTTCACCAGCTATCCTGAAAACTTTCTATTTATATACTGACATTGCACTGCACTTTCTGTTCTCGTTGTTACTGTGTAACAACCTGTTATAAACCTGTTTGCACATTATACTCTTTATACATTTGTTAACCACATATTTATAAGTCTACAGTTTACTCACTGCACAGTCTACTCCACTTATTTTATTCCACTTCTTTATTTTTATTTTATTTTTCTACTTGACTTGATTTATTTATAATTCTACAGATATATGTATATTCTGTATATAACTGTATATGTGACAAATAAAACTCTTGAATCTTGAAACTGAGAAAATGTATAATTTTAAGGAAAAATACATTGATTTTAAATTTCAAACTTTTTTGGAATGTGTAGCTCTCATGAAATCCAAAATGAGCCGATATTTGGCATGACATTTCAAAATGTCTCACTTTCAACATTTGATATGTTATCTATATTCTATTGTGAATAAAATATAAGTTTATGAGATTTGTAAATGATTGCATTCCTTTTTTATACACAATTTGTACAGTGTCCCAACTTTTTTGAAATTGGGTTTGTAATTACAAATTCAATAGTTTATTATATATTTATTTTAGAAACCCATGGTAATGAGGAGCATGGTTTTACCTGTGACTGATCTTACAGTTAAATGAAACTGGCCTACAGTTAAAATGTCATTAGGGTAATTCAAGGATAATTCAACAAAACAGCTTTAAAGCCTGGATCCCATGAATTAAGGAC
Organism: Paracanthobrama guichenoti; assembly: GCA_018749465.1. Classification (NCBI taxonomy): domain Eukaryota; kingdom Metazoa; phylum Chordata; class Actinopteri; order Cypriniformes; family Gobionidae; genus Paracanthobrama; species Paracanthobrama guichenoti. The sequence continues at coordinate 22,813,746 of CM031954.1, forward strand.
AAAGCTTTTTTCTCTTTAAATGTTTTATGAACTTTTTAATAGATCTAATGAAATGTAATGTTATTTCAATGAGAACCTCATGAAAGATAGATATCAGTGTCTTTCATAAATTAGGTGTTAATGCTTGACATTTTTATTGTTTTTAAAGGGGTAGTTAAAATGTGATCGTTTACTCACTCCAAACCTGAATGAATTTTTTTTCTGTGTAAATCATTTGAGTCTGTTTTTTGTCCATACAATATTCAATGGTAGCCTAACCAAAATGGTTTGGTTGCCAACATTCTTCGACATGAGAGTGAGTAAATGATGCCAGCATTTAAAAGCAGTACATTTACTTTACTGCATCAGCTCAAGATCAGTGCTTCACTGTCAAGTGCATTCTGTGTGACAAAAGTGCAATATTAAGTATTCAATAATATCCATCATTATTTGTCCCTTTCCTAGTTTTATGTATTTACTCCAATTTAAGGCCCTAACCCCAGCAAAAACATTCACGGGGGAACTCATGGGCCGGATGGGCTGGGTTTGTCAGGGCCGAATTTTAGCCCCAGTCCAGCCCTGCTTTGAAAAAACATGATTTTCTCAGCTTTTTGCTCAAAATATTTTTATTAAACTTACCCATATTCAAGTGTTGTTAACAAAAGAATGCATGAAGATAGTTTTTTGTTTAAAAGCAGAGGGTCTGTTCTTTCTTTGATATATTGCATGTTGATATTCTGGGGGCCATGACATTTTTGTGAAAATAATCAAAAACACTGGTGGTGGCTGGCAACTTTTTTTAATAAAACGCTGGCAGGAAAAAAGTTCATGTTACTGGAAGAACGTTTGTTCATAACTTTGAGAGAACCTTGCCAGAACGTTAGGGAAGTTCTGAGAGTGTTCCCTGTTAGCTGGGATTATGTTGGTTGTTGTATGTATGCGGCAGTTTGTAAATGTAATATCTGGTGAGTGGCACTAAAAGGTTGATGCACTATAGCGTTTGAAAATAATACAGCACCGACACTTAACCTTACTGATAGGGTTAATAAAAGCAAATGTGAGAACACATTTGCTGAAACTCACACCAAATGCAATGCTGTACCAGGTGAGATATTGAGCAAGTTTACTACAGAAAAGCCAAACATATGGAGCTGATTATGTGACGCAAACAACAAAATGTATTAGTTTACAAATCATTAACTATGGGGAAAGTGTTTTGAGATCATAGCATAGCATTGTGCAAGGAATCGCATGAAAATGAGTCTTTATAAATCAATAATATGTCCGTCCCTGTAATGATAATTTGTGAAAAAGAATAAAAGTTGTTGGTGCTTTACTGCCACTATAGGTATACATTCTCTCTCTCTCTTTCTGACAAATTGAACATTACCCCTCACATGTGAACACTCTCCTGCCTGCTGTGAAAATCAGGTTTCTCACAGCCATGTACATTCCCAGACTACAATGCTATCCTTCGGGCTTTCTGATTGGCTGTTTACAGAGTTCCGTTTTCCTCATCACCCAGAGAAAATGACTCAGCAGAAGCCCACGGGAAAGAAGCCCACCTCTACTTCCAGCACATTAGGACCGTTTTCGGCCCTCATAACAGCAAATGAGCCAGAATCTACAGGGAGTGAGAGCAAGTAAAACACGCTAGATAGACCTCACTAAAGAGCCGAGCAGAAGGTTAGACAGATGTGTGAGCGATGGTGGCGGACAGGTTTCCGTGGTCACTAGGGGTGCGAATCACAATTTGATTTCTATTCAGGGAGTAACAATACGATACCAAAACCATTCAGACTATTAGTTCTTGGCTATAAAACATATCTGAAGGCTGTCTGAATGGTGCAAACACACCCCTGAAGATGCACAATCTTCTGCTTTTGCAGAAAAACCTGCTGCACAATCTACTATTTGCCTTCTGTCATCTGAGTGATGGTTCATACTTTTTTAGCAAGTAAAAAATCTTTTAGTATAATTGCAATTGTATTTTCTGTGAAATCTTTACTGGATTTTTATAAAGTAAATATAGCAATTTTATATTGTTAGCAATAAAAATACATTTACATTTATGCATTTGGCAGAGGCTTTTATCCAAAGCGACTTACACTGCATTCAAGGTACACATTTTTACATTTTGTCAGTTCTTGCTTTCCCTGGGAATCGAACCCATGACCTTAGCGTTGCTAGTGCCACACTCTTATTGTTTGAGCTACAGGAAAGCTTAATAAACATTTACTGGACTGAGTTTTTCTTGATTAACTTCATACTGTACTTTTTTATAGAAAAATCTAATGATACAACAGGGGCACGTTCAAAGCTCAAACCGGTGCGCAACGTTTTGCTACGGTTTCCGGGTTGAACGTCATGTTTCCTGGAAACGGTGTGCAACAGGTTTGAGATGCATTTTCTCTCGTTTGGTGGGTGTGTCAAAAATGTCAGCCAAATCAGCAGCAACATGTATATAAACATGCTGTGTTAAAGAGACAGCTCGCATAATGGGTCCAAGTAAAGTCCTTCATAAATGTGTCTGCTGCAGCTCGGTATACGCAACAATTGAAGATATTAGAAGACATGATTGTCGTAAGAGTTTTATAGTAAAAATATAGCATATCAACATGATGATGTAGTTGTTTATATTTTTAGCTTCACTGCAAGGCAAGTTTATTTATATACCAAATTTCATACACAATGGTAATTAAGTGCTTTACATAAAAAGTTTAAAGAAAATACAAGGTATTAAAAAAAGTAAGAACTAGAAATAAAACTATTTAAATTAGAATTGATTACCAGGATTACCATTGATTGCCCATTAAATGGGATGGGGATGTTCTCTTTTATTCTGGATGGCAAGGGCAGTGACTGTAACATTGAGTATGTTTTGCATGTATTTATACCGATTTCATCAGGCTCCAGAAATTCTTCAAAAAGAACACAAAGAATGGCCTTCTCAGATGCCATAGTTGCAACTCCTGCATCATCGCACCACCATTTCCGTTTAAAAAACGTTTTGCAATGTTTTGTTGGGGCAGTTTGTTGAACGCAGCCCTGGTTTCTAAGGAACGTTTGTAAATCTCAATCATCACTGCCCTCTTAAAGTTACAGAGCTTTAATCATAAAACTAAGCATTTAAATATCATCTTAAAACATAGTTGAGAGATAGTAATAGCTGAAATGTATATGCATTTTGTGCAAGTGGTACTGTTATAAAAATCTCATTGATTTACAAGTCTGATGTATCAAATATGAAACAAAACATAAAACACGTTGTTTTAGATTTTCTTTTACATTTTGTCTAAAGGTTCAGTAACCTGTTCCATCAAGTTTTTAATGTTGTTTATATGTCTATGTGGTGTTTTCAATATGCTTTAAGACACACCATGAGCAAAAAAACCATGAGCACCAGTGCGGGCTTGGCAGAAGTGCACATCGAGGGCGCATATCGACCGCAAAGGGGGCGCTCACAAGACCTAAAATGACAAATGGGACACTCTACGGTCTCGTGGACTTAATGGACACGCGCACGCGGCAGCCATTGTAAGTCCACAAGACCGAAAGTGCATATGAGGTGTGCCATTTGGAACAGGGCCACAGTCTGAAAAACACGGTTTGGTTTCTGAGTTCTGACATCACAAACTACCTTGTAACCAATCACGTGAACGTGTGGGCGGGCTTTAGCATATCATTAACAGTGAACTAGCAGGGGAGTTTCAAGGTTATCCTAGTATATTTTTCTATTGATATGAAAAATCGGGTAGGTTTCGCAATATAGCGGGTGTAAGATATATATTAAGATGTTATGATGAAATATATTCCTTTTTCCACTGATGTTCTGGTTTGTTCAAAGCATTTCTGATGATTGTTAGAAGGTAGCTGTTTAATAGTGAACGGGAACATGGTTTGTGTAACATTAGCAACACATTATTAGCTGTTATAAGCAAAAGACTAATCATATGAATTACCGTTATGTGTCTGACGCTGTAAAGAGCGATACCATTGTACAGTGTTTAGTACAGTAAAGTTGGCCCAGTGAATCTCTGGGCTGGAGCGAGTGAATAGAGGCGGGGCTAATTTGCATATTCATGTATCTGTGCAATTCAAGCAATTAAGGCATGATGGGGGTTTCACATGAAAACTGTTTAAATATGTCATTTTGGTGATCAAAGATGAGTCAAAGATGAGGGGACTTTAAAAGAAATCTGACTATTATTTCCTCTGTAAGTCTTAAACATATCTGAAGGCTGTTTGAATAGTGCAAACACATTACTGAAGAAGCACCTCCACTACTTTTGTTTATCATGACACTTATCTATAAATGTTATGTTTTGTACTGCTAATGTATTTTAGTTATCAGAGTTCTTAATAATTCATGTAAAATTACAATAAAATTTATTTGTGGATCAATTCCAGCATCGTCTGAGGGGAAATTGTGATGCATTAAATCAGTTTTAAATTCACTCAGGCATGACAGACTGAAACTGGTCCTTAAGCATCACTTTAAAATAAACCGTATAACCTCTTTATTATTACTATTAATAAGGTAAATGTGGCAAAACATGCCACACCATTCACCACAAAACTGCTACCCACAAAACCCCAACTAAGAAATTGCACGTAACTTGTCACATCTAGAATATTAGGGGTGGAAAAAGAGAAGGACAAGGTCTTGGCCTTTAGTGTGCACTCTATCTCAGCACACCAGCTCCTGTTCACTTCCTGTTCAACTCATGGTGTGACGTCCAGCCCCACTAATGAAAACTGGACTAAGCATGATAAAACAGCATTATCCTTAATTACAGGAATCTAGAAACTGTACTATACATGCACTGAATTTTATCAAGTTTGTTAAATCTCTCAATTAAGCCTCTCTATTTAGAAGTGCAGAAACTTCAGGAACAACTCATTACTGTAAATTCCCTTAAAGGGGTCCTTGATTATAATTTATAATATAGTTTATCACCATAACTTTAGTTGGTGTGTAATGTTGCTGTTTGAGCATAAACAACATCTGCAAAGTTACAACGCTCAAAGTTCAAAGCAAAGGGAGATATTTACTTTTACAGAAATCGCTTTTTAAGGACTACAAACGGCTGGTAGGGACTACAACAAGCTTCTTCACGGGTTAGTGACATCACTAACCCTAAAATTTACATAAACCCACCCTCAGGAACACGCAACAAAGGTTGGAATGCTTTAGAGAAGAGGAAGAGTTGTTGTAGTCGAGCACATTTAGGAGTCGCTCAAGCTGTCGCATCCGTCTTTTCACATTTATTGCATACAGTATGAACACAAATGCAATAGCATGTCATAAAAGCAAGATGACAACATGAGTTATAACCATAATTAAACGAAACTATACCTGTTCTTTCTTCATGCAGCAGATATTCTCTGGCTCTGTGCGTCTGACAACAGTTCCCACACAAGCGATTTATAGATTATCATGACAGAATATGCTAATCAATGACTTGAAGATAGTTAACTCATAAATTCATCAACTATCCATTCAGAAATGTCCTGTCTCATTCTACATGTTGTCACTTCTTCTTGAGTCTCTCCATCATTGTCTGACTCCGGTTTGAACTTAAAAGGCTGAACAGTTTCTGTCATTGTCAGTGCGTGTCTTTGTGAGGTAATCAGAGCTGCTAACACAAGCTCTTGAAGCTCCACCCTCATCCTGAAAGGGGGAGGGGAGCAGCAGATCATTTCCATTTAAAGGGACACACACACAAAAGGTGTTTTTGCCATAGACTATAAAAAAATATGAACGTAGTGTCCTTGATGTCACCCATAGGATTCTGAAGAGCAGTTCTGAAGTGTAAAGTAGGGTCGAGCTGGCCGTTGCCATCTTGGCGCGTCGGTCCCGGATAACTGACAATGGGCAAAGAGGCGGGACGTGGGCGGAGCTGAGGTGACGTGATGACTAACAGACAGCAGACAAACGGCAATCCACCTGTCACGCAAATTTAAAAAAAATTCACCCCCCAATTCACAGTTGTCATGAAGGGCAAAATTAGCCGTATAGACCAAAACCACAATTTGTCCCAGGCTGTAAACATGTTTTTTTCTGCTGTAAAGTTGGGCATTTTAACATGGAGCTCAATGAGATTCTGCTCCCTTCTGGAGCCTGTCTCTAGCAGCCAGTCGATAAATCGCAGTTTAACTAATGCGCAAACGGCAATCTCATTGGCTGGCGCTCATCTATTACGTCCCTGTCTTGATTTCAGCCAATAAGTTTGAGCGAACTTATATAACGCGATTAATATTCATGAACCCAGCAACTCATCAATCCTTAGTGTGTTGTATATTGTTATTAGTTGTAGAATTAGTATTATTGTCTTTTAATAAATTACTATTATCTATTACTATTATAAAAAAATTTCACAGAAACACTGAATAAATCAACAATATCTAAAGCACAACCACCAGTCATAAGTTCAGTTAAAATGACAAATGCATCCATATATGAAGTTTTACTTACTAAAGTTCTTATCATAATATAATGCTTGATTGACTGATGTTAAGAATGTACGTTCAGACATTGAATCAGTTGCTTCAATGCATTTAGGGGTGTGGTCCTGCTCAAGACAATCTCCTGAACTCCAAACTGAATGTCAGAATGGGAAAGAAAGGTGATTTAAGAAAATTTGAGCGTGGCATGGTTGTTGGTGCCAGACGGGCTGGTCTGAGTATTTCACAATCTGCTCAGTTACTGGGATTTTCACGCACAACCATTTCTAGGGTTTACAAAGAATGGTGTGAAAAGGGAAAAACATCCAGTATGCACAGTCCTGTGGACGAAAATGCCTTGTTGATGCTAGAGGTCAGAGGAGAATGGGCCGACTGATTCAAGCTGATAGAAGAGCAACTTTGACTGAAATAACCACTCGTTACAACCGAGGTATGCAGCAAAGCATTTGTGAAGCCACAACACGCACAACCTTGAGGCGGATGGGCTACAACAGCAGAAGACCCCACCGGGTACCACTCATCTCCACTACAAATAGGAAAAAGAGGCTACAATTTGCATAAGCTCAAACGAGCCAAAATTGGACAGTTGAAGACTGGAAAAATGTTGCCTGGTCTGATGAGTCTCGATTTCAGTTGAGACATTTAGATGGTAGAGGCAGAATTTGGTGTAAACAGAATGAGAACATGGATCCATCATGCCTTGTTACCACTGTGCAGGCTGGTGGTGGTGGTGTAATGGTGTGGGGGATGTTTTCTTGGCACACTTTAGGCCCCTTAGTGCCAATTGGGCATCGTTTAAATGCCACGGCCTACCTGAGCATTGTTTCTGACCATGTCCATCCCTTTATGACCACCATGTACCCATTTTCTGATGGCTAATGCACCATGTCACAAAGCTTGAATCATTTCAAATTGGTTTCTTGAACATGACAATGAGTTCACTGTACTAAAATGGCCCCCACAGTCACCAGATTTCAACCCAATAGAGCATCTTTGGGATGTGGTGGAACGGGAGCTTCGTGCCCTGGATGTGCATCCCACAAATCTCCATCAACTGCAAGATGCTATCCTATCAATATGGGCCAACATTTCTAAAGAATGCTTTCAGCACCTTGTTGAATCAATGCCATGTAGAATTAAGGCAGTTCTGAAGGTGAAAGGGGGTCAAACACAGTATTAGCATGGTGTTCCTAATAATCCTTTAGGTGAGTGTGTATGTATGTATATATATATATATATATATATATATATATATATATATATATATATATATATATATATATATATATAAATTCTTCTGTTGCCAAGGTGTGCATAGAGGGTTGCATTATTAATATTCAATACTTCAGGATAGGCTATAACATGCATTTAGAAAAGAGTTAATTCATGTAGTCTTTAATATAATCATAAATAAGTTGCATCTGCATAAAACATCTAGATAGTGTCAAAAACTTGTTTGAAGTGTTTTCTGCTGTTTTGTTGAACACTGGCAGCTGTATTTATGCTGCACTTTCACACAACCACAATCAAGAGGCATTTAATTATCTATACAACCATTTGGAGCAAACTGATATCACAAAATATCACTAAAAATAACAAGTTAACCGCCAAAATATTATCGCTACAACAGGAAAGTTGGTATTCGCGATATTCTCAGAAAACACACTTGAAATGGATCAATGCTGATTTATTGTTGTACAACAGCTGTATAAACTGTGGTATTTGTGTTAGCATGGTCATTTCTGTAAAAGCAGCTGAGAACAAGCAAAGCAAGGATTCGTATCAATTATCTCGTCACTGAGGAAATCGGTGCATGAAAGGTTTTAACCTGGATTACCATTTATCGTCTGGCAACATACGATGGTTAATGACACGCACACATCAGGCGAAGATGTAGCCCTACCTTGTTTATCTTTTACTTTCCGTCCCACCTTCCTCCGCTCGCGTCCGCACCGGTGTAACCTGAGTGATATGTTTCCTTCGCGTGCTTTTTCCTCATGACAGCCCTCCACGAGCCACAAAATATGCTTTTCTTTCCCCTCCGCGGATACTTGGGCTGAACATTGGCTGCTTTCTCCGCTCTACAGAGCAATAACCCCCAGTGTGTGTGTGTGTGTGTGTGTGTGTGTGTGTGTGTGTGACAGTGCGCAGAGGACTAACCGAGAGTCGAAAGAAAGCGATGCACCACTACAGTCGGTGTGAATGCGAGGAGGCAATCGGTTCACTGCAAGCCTGAATGTGGCACGCCACAGCACAACCTCTGCCTTGACCAACTGTAATGTCATGTATTATTCATAACCATGGGAGGGACTTTCGTCCGAACTGCTCGTTATCATGCAAGAGGTGGTGCAAGGTCGACGTTAATCAAAAGATGCTGACCCTGAGGGGAGCTGTAGCCCACCGAGAGTCCGTTTCAAACCATAAGTGTACTGAAATTAAATATAACAAATCAATGTAAATAAATAAATAAATAGTCTGGGATCGGTAAGATTGTTTGGTAACACTTTATTTTACAGTGTCATTGTTACATATAGATATACAGTATTAGATATATAGTTACTGGCTAATAGCTATAAATTATTCATAGTTGCATGTAACTAACCCCAAACCATATAGTAGTTACTTAATATTACACAGTACTTAAATGTATAACTACACTGTAACAAAGACACCTTAAAATAAAATGTAACCAATTGTTTTGTTTATTTTTGAAAGAAATCCAAACTTACCAAGGCTGCAAAAATATGTGAAATATTATTACAGTTAAAAATAACTTTTACTATTTGAATATGTGTTAAAATTCAGTTAAAAGCTGAATTTTCAGCATCATAACTCCAGTCTTCAGTGTCACAAATCATTCTCATATGATGATTTTAAATATTCCTGATTATTATCAATGCTGAAAACAGTTTTGCTGCTTCATATTCTTCTGGAAAACATGATACTTTTTTTTTTATTATTTCTTTTTTATTTTTAAAGGATTCATTGATGAATAGAAAGTTTAAAAGAACAGCATTTATTTGAAACAGAAATGTTTTGTGTCTTTACTGTCACTTTTGATCAATTTAATACATCCTCAAGGCAACAAAATAGCTGCACCGCTTATCCATCAAAGAAATAATAACATATTTATGCCAATGCCAACAATTTTTTTCCCAAAATTTGAGCCTTTTTTTAACAGAAACCTTTTTTTATATACTTAATTCAGAAATTGAGACTGTATGAATTGCATTTCTAATGTATTTCTGAATAACCGTCACATGCATTCTCAACTATGTCACTGTCTGCTGAGTTTGCCTTCGTCTCTGCTGCTTCACATTCTTGCAGAGTTCAGGAGGACAGAACTTTAAATGACATCAGCTGTCACAGAAATCCATTGTTGACTGAATATTATGAAATGCATTAATCATTCAGTCCATCTGTTCTTTCAGACCCCCTTGTGGCCCAAATCATTACACCGCTCTCATTAAATACTAGTTTAATTTTCACTCTTGCTGTCCAGGGATTCCAAATTAAATCCTCACATTGTTGGGAGCAAATAAGGTAATGAGCTAATTGTCATAGAATAAAGCGATCAGAAAGGCTACAGAACACGATGACGGACAGATTATCTAGCATAATTACCATTTTTAGTAATTTAATAATGTAATAACAGTGTTTTCAAACAGACATTTCAGTCACATTGTGATCTGCTGCTAGAGCTCTTCTCACAACTGAACAGTATTTGGGATTGGTCACTTAAAAGTAATGCGTTACAATATTGCATCACTCCCTAAAAAGTAACTAATTGCATTAGTTAGTTACTTTTTATGAAAAGTAATGCAATTGTTCATATTATGTTAATTTACGTCACTTTTTCTCTCACCTGGGCTGGGCTTATTGTTTGTCAAATTGTCAAATGTAAAGGCCCTTTCACACCAAAAGTGAAATTAATAAGCCTCAGTCTGAAAGAAATGCAAATTCCTGCCTGTACAGCAGAGGGCACGGCTCAAACAAACCTTTCAGCTTTAGGGCCCTATTTTAACGATTGCATGGTCCGAATCCACTTTTGCTAGTTTAATGACGGGAAAAACGTTCAGTGCGACAGGCGCATGGTCCAAAAGGGTTGTACCGAGTCTCTTAATGAGTCATGGGTGTGTTTTGGATGTAACATGCAATAAACCAATCAGAGTCTCATCTCCCATTCCCTTTAAAAGCCAGTTGCACTTGCGCCATGGAATTTGCGAGCGGAAAGACTGAACACTTCTCCAGAGAGGAATCCTTTTATTTGTAATATTTGGCATGTTTGTGTGCTGCTGCACGTCCCTGTGTGTGTAATAATCACAGTGTACACGCGTTGTGCACCACTCCTATAGGCGCATATTACTAACACACCCTTTAAATAACACAAATAAATACTGCACTATTGACTTTAGAGCAGATTTTTGTTGGTCAATGGTGCAGTCGTTTTTCTGTTCCTCAAAATAGCAGCACGCCAACAATGCTTCTGAACACACCTGCGTGAGTGCATTTGATATTTAAACAACGTAGCGCAGGACGGGAAAATGATAACGCCGTCAGGCTGAAACTAGCAAAAAACACTTGCGTCGGATGTGTGATAGGGCCCCTACTGTCATTCACAGAAGAATAGTACAGAGGAGAAGGTCAACACTCTTACTTCAGCAATAAAAACAAAAATATTAATAAGTCGTTTTTCTAATTATTTTTGGTTGAATTGGTCAGCAGCAAAGACATTGGTTAATAACGTTAGATTAAATACATAAAGTACATTTGTGTTTTTTTTACATTTAAAGGTGCACTATGTAAAAAATGTTCAGTAAAATATCCAAAAACCACTAGGCCAGTGTTATATATTTTGTTCAGTTGAGTACTTACAATATCCCAAATGTTTCCAACTATCATAAGAAAGTTGCTATTTTAACCAATGAACCGGGATGTGTGAGGGCGTCGCCTGTCAATGACGTCATATCTGCGTTTGGTTTCTGGTTTTATTCTGCAGAAGCACTTTACTCTTTACTCGTGTCATAGCCCAGAGTAACGTCATAACATCATTCTCAACACACTCAGATGTGTCTAATATGATCAACAGAGCTGCGTTACCTCGTACTCGTGACCGGAGAAGCGGAAATGGCGCCGGTGACTGTGGCATAATAAAAGTCCCGCTGCTCGTGAGGCGTGTGTTGCGTTCATCTAATTAACAATCGCTCCAGCGGCCTCGCTCAGCTCCACAACACTCGGTCCTGCTCTGCATCACACTACAGTAACGTTAATAATCACATCCATGAACATGACTATCCTATCCCAATTCTTTCCCACCGGCTGTGAGGTGAAGACCGCATGTCCCAAGATTTTGCGCTCAAGCTTGGCGTCATCAAACGACACCTTTGTTTTGAATAGGCGACCTCTAGCGGACGGAAAAGTTACATAGCGCACCTTTAATTACTGCAGGTTTGTGTAATATTCTAAAATCCTTCAACACTGCAACTGACTTAATGTAGAAATTGATGAATGTAAGATATTTATAACAATGACTATGAAGTTTTCTAATATTTTGGCATAGGGTCTGACTAATGTTAAAACCCCTGATTTAATAAGAACAGCAAACATTTCTAAGATCAGAATAAAATGCTTTATTACTTCTATAAGGTTTTCAGGAGGTGAAATGAACAGAACAACCTTTATATTCAGATGCTAATGTCATCTGGCCTTAAAAAGAAGCACTTTTCCAAAGCACATATTTTCATCCCCAGAGGGAGATATCAGACTAAAGAATCTACTCTGCACAGAACCAATTGTCAAGTCAAGTGATTATTAAACTGACGCTTCTATATTGCAAGCATAATGTGACTGAAAAAAGCAGAAACACAAAAATGTAACATTTGCATACGTTTTAGCTTCTGTATTTAACTTCATTTAGCAGTTCACATAAAAGAGTTTAAGGGGGAGTTTACACAATGTTTTCAACTAAAAACAGAAACTTTTTATGCGTTTTGGCCGTTCATTTACATGATTTGGTTTACATTACATGAACTTTTAAGTAAAGTTTCACATATGGAATTAAGTAAAAGCTACTTATAACAAAGCAAAATAAGTATATTTAACTCGGCCAGTTACAGTTTGAGTAATTTCTACTTAGTTAGCAATGCTGTTTAAAGTACATTTTATTCAAGCAATATAACACTGAATAAAGCCATGCTTTACTTAAAACATCCAAGTAAATAATACAGTAGATATAACATAATAGAAGTAATGTGTTACCCACCCGAACACACACACCTCAATACTTGGTACACAATACACAAAAACATTCAGTGGATAATTTTTGAGTGTGTGTCATTTAGAGTAGAACATGAACTCCAGATGTAAAAACAGCAAGTTACTAAACATAATGACAACATTCTGCCATGTAAATGTAACCTCGAACATTTAACTGATCAATAAATTAATTAATTCATTAATATATCATTATTATTATTATTATGCATGCATTTTATTAAATCTTAACTTAGAGAGCCTACATGTAATATTTGATGAGCTCATATGTTAACTAGTACAAATATTAAAAAAAAAGTTAAATTGCTTATATAGAGGTTTGTTTCCGCCACTGAATAAAAAAAAAGTAATTGCAACTTTTTTTATCTCACAATTCTGACTTTTTTTCTCAGAACTGCAAGATATAAAAACAATTCTGAAAAATAAAGTCACAATTTTAAATGCGCAATTGTGAAAAAAAAAGACTTAATTTCTCAGAATTCTGACTTTATATCTCGCAATTGTGACTTTATATCTCATAATTCTGAGAAAGAGTTTCTTATCTCAAGATTGTGAGATAAAACTTCACAATTAGTTTTTTTTACTCCATGGCGGAAACAAGTTTCTATACTTACAGTATACTGTATATATCAATCATACTCACAAGGCATTATTAGGAGCACCTGTTCAATTTCTCATTAATACAATTATCTAATCAACCAATCACATGGCAGTTGCTTCAATGCATTTAGGGGTGTGGTCCTGGTCAAGACACATTACACCAGTAGTAGTTCACAACCAGATTTGCTTCCATTCCTAGATTTTTCTTTGGACATTTAGTAGCACAGAACCAAAAATGTATTTAGTGTATTACTGTTTTAATTCAGGTGTTCCAATCACTTCCATGGCCACAGGTGAATAAAGTCAAGATTTTATTTACACTAAAGTAAACAGAAAATGGCCTAAATTCATGCAGCTAGTAACTTAAGATCCTGCTCTTGCGCAGTAGTCTACATACGTCCATTGTTTGTTGTGATCCAGCTATGTTCTCTAAAAAGACTTCTTTATTATACAGCATATATATATCACCTAAAGGATTATTAGGAACACCTGTTCAATTTCTCATTAATGCAATTATCTAATCAACCAATCACATGGCAGTTGCTTCAATGCATTTAGGGGTGTGGTCCTGGTCAAGACAATCTCCTGAACTCCAAACTGAATGTCAGAATGGGAAAGAAAGGTGATTTAAGCAATTTTGAGTGTGGCTGTTGGTTGTTGGTGCCAGATGGGCCGGTCTGAGTATTTCACAATCTGCTCAGTTACTGGGATTTTCACGCACAACCATTTCTAGGGTTTACAAAGAATGGTGTGAAAAGGGAAAAACATCCAGTATGCGGCAGTCCTGTGGGCGGAAATGCCTTGTTGATGCTAGAGGTCAGAGGAGAATGGGCCGACTGATTCAAGCTGATAGAAGAGCAACTTTGACTGAAATAACCACTCGTTACAACCGAGGTATGCAGCAAAGCATTTGTGAAGCCACAACACGCACAACCTTGAGGCGGATGGGCTACAACAGCAGAAGACCCCACCGGGTACCACTCATCTCCACTACAAATAGGAAAAAGAGGCTACAATTTTCACGAGCTCACCAAAATTGGACAGTTGAAGACTGGGAAAATGTTGCCTGATCTGATGAGTCTCGATTTCTGTTGAGACATTCAGATGGTAGAGTCAGAATTTGGCATAAACAGAATGAGAACATGGATCCATCATGCCTTGTTACCACTGTGCAGGCTGGTGGTGGTGGTGTAATGGTGTGGGGGATGTTTTCTTGGCACACTTTAGGCCCCCTTAGTGCCAATTGGGCATCGTTTAAATGCCACGGCCTACCTGAGCATTGTTTCTGACCATGTCCATCCCTTTATGACCACCATGTACCCATTCTCTGATGGCTACTTCCAGCAGGATAATGCACCATGTCACAAAGCTCGAATCATTTCAAATTGGTTTCTTGAACATGACAATGAGTTCACTGTACTAAAATGGCCCCCACAGTCACCAGATCTCAACCCAATAGAGCATCTTTGGGATGTGGTGGAACGGGAGCTTCGTGCCCTGGATGTGCATCCCACAAATCTCCATCAACTGCAAGATGCTATCCTATCAATATGGGCCAACATTTCTAAAGAATGCTTTCAGCACCTTGTTGAATCAATACCACGTAGAATTAAGGCAGTTCTGAAGGCGAAAGGGGTCAAACACAGTATTAGTATGGTGTTCCTAATAATCCTTTAGGTGAGTGTATATATATATATATATATATATATATATATATATATATATATATATATATATATATATATATATATATATTGTATATATATGGATATGGGTGCTCATAAATGATCAACGGACCAATACTTTGATTATTTATAATGACTCAAGCAAGACCAACGCCGTGAAGTCTACAGACTGACAGGTTAACGGTGCTAAAAGGACACAAACCATGCTCGTGCAGCTCACCGCCACCACAGCCCCTCCCTCACACATACCAAAGGACATCCGAACAGATTATATGACTTTTAACTTAGTTATTTTTCATTTTAGGTGTGCTGTTCCCTGTATGTATGCATGCTTTTTGTTATAACCATTTTAGATGTGTTTTGATAGGTTAGAAACTTATAGCCAGTGAATGCGTAAGGAAGAATGACGTCAATCCTCGCCGCTCCTTTAACTCTTAAGTTAAACCCCCCCATGCTTGGTCTCGAAATCTTTGTCTCGCAATTTGTAGGCCAGCTAGGTGTGTTGTGGGGTACTATGATGCATCAGACTCTTTCTTTCATGCCAAAACCCCAAAGTCTGCGTACCAAAGGCAGACTTGGGGGTTATCTAAGAGAGAGCCATAAAACATGTTAATGAGGCGAGGCCCAAGACAAAGGGAGATTTCCCGCTTCTGAGTCCCTTCGCTCTGATTGGCTGTTCCGACAAAAGAGGCGTGCCCCGTCGCGGCCCTTTAAAAATGGGCCACAAACGCTTCTCGGTCTCTTGTCTCTCTCTCTTGTCTTCTCTCTTCGTTTTGCTTCCTGTTGCCACCTCTGTTGGCTTTCCTCTTCGCCATCCTCCAACGGATCTCATCACACAAAGGAACCAAAGTTGAATTTCCATGGACCGGATCATGGAATTCCCTAAACGCACGAGCTTGAAATATATATATGAAATATATATATTGAAATATATATATATATATATATATATATATATATATATATATATATATATATATATATATATATATATATATATATAATCAAACTATATCAATGATCCTAAAATAGCAGTGGTTATTTTACACTATGTTTCAGCAACTCTTTCAGCTCTTTAACGAGTGTTTTGGAGAGACTTCAGAAAAGATAGAGAGCTTTGCCAAGAAGGTACAGAGAGCCACCTGCCTTCTTAACTCCTCAAACCCATTTATAAAACATCCCACCATCTTTAATCTTCTAAAGAGCATCTCAGAGGGGGGGAAAAAGATACATTTACAAAACAGTCATCTCGCAGAACAGAAGATCCTTCAAAGCCAATATCTGAGCTCATCAAACAGTTACATAAAGACACAAGCATCACTGTTGTCTTCCGGCACGTCGCACACGTCTCATCACATAATGCTGCGCTTTGCAGATCTGTCATTATTTTGATTTATTCCCTCTCCCAAGGATGCAGAACGTCTGTAAGATATACGTGGAAATCACTTTGACACTGAATGGCAGCATCAGATGCTTTCATGTAGGAAATCACCCTATCAGCTGACTGTCAGTGGGTGGAAGCCCACACAACTCCACTTTTATTTATGTTTCTATAAAAACACACAGGGTCCTCAGCTTGAATATAAGTGTTCTCCCTGACGATCAAACCATTTCAGAGTTATTTTGGGGGTGGGTGAGGAGAGACATCACAGAAAGAGTTACACAGCATAGGGGGCCTCGATTCCCATAAATCCCACCACACAAGCATGGCAACAGTAGCTGCATAGCAACTGGTTGCTAAAGAGACGCAAAAGGCAAGCCGCTGAAGGGTTGACTTGCTTACTTGGCAAGTGAGCCGTGCAAAACCGGAATTCCCGAGTGACTGGTAAAAGGCTCAGGTTGCTATGGTGACCTCATGGAAGTGATGGAGCTCTGGCATGTGCTTCCTCCACATGATACAGGATTGCAATAGACACATTTGCACTGACATGAATAAACCAGGCCAACAAGACGCTTGAAACACTGCAACTAATTGATTGGACAATAATCTGGTAGAGGAGATGATTCATGCACACATAAATAGCTACTTTTTCTTTCCTTTAAGCAAAAGTTTTTTGTTTTGTTTTTTTCTTTAGTGAACTTTTTTTTTTTTTTTATTTTATTGAATCATTTCAAATAACAAACAGGCATTAACATATTATCAATGACTGACATTAACAATACAACCAAGCAGCATATTGTAAACAATATAATAGTAACATAACACACAAAAAAATTACTAAATAAAATGAAAATAAAATAAATAAAAACCTAACAAACATGAAAAGAAAATTATAACAGAGTAAATTTGGGGGCTTTAAGGCACTCCTCATTTTTAGTTGTTTTAAGGATATAAATACAATTTTAAAGTCATTTTAAATGCCTCAAAATATGGACAAACTTTAACAAATCTGCATTTGTGTATCCTTTAAGCAAAAGTTGGTGATACTGTAAAAGTTTACATTTTCTCCCATTTTGGTAAAAATAAAAATAAATAACAGCATAAGTTTTTAATTAAATTATTGAATAAATACTTAATTCTTATTTAATAAACAAAAGCATTTCTTAATTTCTATTTTAAAAAGAATTGTTTATATCCGGGATAAAATAATAGAAAATAAATAAGCACTTAATTCATTTTTTTCTTTTTTTAACGTATTGTTTATATTCTGGAATAAGTGATAGAAAATAAATAAAAGCACTTCTTAAATTCTATTTTAAACATAAATAAGAATAGTTTATATTCTGTATTAATTAGTTCATATAAAATAAATAAAAGCACTTATTTCTATATTAAACAAATAAAAAAATAATTAAAATATAATAATAATAATAATAATAATATATATATATATATATATATATATATATATATATATATATATATATATATATATATATATATATATATATATATATATATATATATATATATACACACACACACACACACACACACACACACACACTCTAGGGGTATTCCAGAAAGCAGGTTATGTGACATACCCGGGTATGTTAAAGAGTAAGTTAGCGGATAACCTCAACTTTCGGCTCCAAAAATTGAGGTAACTTTCAGGGTATGTAAGTAACCATGGCAACTCACTCCCTGAACATAACCTGCTCCGGAGCAGCTCATGATCCAGGGTTAGTTTGCTTAAGAGGGATTCAGATGTGTTTTACATTAATATAGTTATTAATATAACTAAATTTGTTTCAGTTATATAATATACAATATTATATATTAATTCTAAAGAAATAGAATTACAAAAAAATACGTTTAAATGTTAGTTAAATTCAAATATATTTATTATTTATTTTATTGTCATCTCACACATGGATCTGCATTCAATTAATTAGCACCAAACAAACAATATAATCCTTATTCTCAGTGAACAAAGATTACTTATTAAATGAACAGATTGAAAAATGATTGCATAACCACCAAATAGGTGGCGACATGCACTAAATAGGTTATGTAACTCGCCATTAAGAATAATAGAATGTTGTGCTTTTTCTTAGCGTCTGTTTCCATGGTGAATCATCGATTCGTCGCTCTGTTGAGAATGTCTTGTGTGTTAACCCGGGAACATACTCTGAGTTGTCTGAACTTACTCCGGGGCTCGTTTTTGGAACCAGCATACCTCGAGTAAGCAAGGTTTGGGTTAATCAACCGAGAGTTCAGGGTATATGTGACGGTACACTCTAAAAAATACTGGGTTAAAAACAACCCAAGTTGGGTTGAAAATGGACTAACCCAGCGATTGGGTTGTTTTAAGCAAACATTTAACCCAGCCGCTGGGTTAAAACAACCCAATCGCTGGGTTAGTCCATTTTCAACCCAACTTGGGTTGTTTTTAACCCATCATTTTTTAGAGTGTAAGTTAACCTTGCTTTCTGGAATACCCCCCGGAGTAATTATTTGAAAATAAATAAAAGCACTTATTAATTTCAATTTAAAAAATAAATTAGATTTGTTTATATTCTGGGTTAATATCTAATAAAAGCATTTTTCCAGATAAATGGTGTTGTGAGTAGTGTTTAACTGGAATCACTGTAACATTCACGATAACGATAAGGTAAATGGCAGCACCTGGTTCCCATGGAGAAATGCATACATGAAACAAAATAAACAGCTTTTAATGTCACCTTAGCCCCTAACGTCCAAAAGTGATGTGGTGATATGAAGTCTTTAAAGTACTGCCTTGTCTCTAATTGATCTGGCTTATCAGACATATGGACCCGTGTTCCCAAACCCCTCTGTTCCCCAGCCAGGCTGAAACGCATCCGCCAGGACTCCATCCAGACTAAAACACAGACAGCTGTGTGGAAAAATGTTTAGAAGAACTTTTTTCTTAGACGTTTATCTCATTTCTAAACACCCTGAATTATTATGACAAATCCTCCAATAATAAAACCGCTTTAGAGCAGCAGTCATATACAAAAGATTTAAATGCAGGTCCATTATTTAGAGAATATACAAAGTTTTAGTCCACATAATTAAAGTTGTGGGCAGACAAGATAATTTTCATCCAGAGAGTTGCTATCTTCCCTCATTTGCTTGAAATGTTGCACAAGAGTAAGGCAGTGTATCTCCAGCACCAAAGAAAGCCAAATGATAGGACAGTTTTTTTAAGAGACACGATTACTCTAAAACCTGCTCCGGTATTATAATTGCCACTGTTGTCTCACTGGGCCATATTTTATGGTGAGGTCTGGAGACACCAAACAGAAATGCTAAATAATGACTGTTTTCAGACAAGTTTCAAGCACTCTCTGCTGGAGCCAACAGTATTGTGTTTACATACACTTTAAAAGATCAATTCAATAATTCATTTTACTTATGAACGCATACTTATGCAATATTTTATGCCGTTTTGTAGTATAAACAGAGTAGTGGGTTCACGCTAAAAATAATTCAAAATGGAAAAAAGTACACTACCCAAATTATGTCCTTAATTAACCCAAAAAAACGAACTCTGCATCTGAAATTGTTTCGCCAATTGTACGGCAAAAGAGTACTAAGTTCAAACACATGGTATTCGAAAAACAGTAGGCGAAAAGTGGAAGACCCGAGGACTCCCCTCCCATGAGGCCACAGGACATGATTTATGAATGGTAGTGAAGCAACTGATGCTGGTAGGTCACATGATAATGACAACTTGAATTTCATTCCTACTACCCATATTCATACGGTCACGAAGGTTGGGACGTGTACACTTTATTTTATGGTGTCATTGTTACAGTGTAATTATATATTAAAGTACTGAGTAATAATAATTAACTGCATGTACTAGAGTTATGGTTGGATTAGGGTTTGTTTGAGGGTTGGTTAAATGTAATTATGCATAATTTACTGTTATTACTCTGGTAGTAACATATGTAACAAGGACACTGTCAAATAAAGTGTTACCATAAGTTAAAATTCAAATGTAGTACTCCGTATGTGATTTCGGACGCAGTCGAGGTGTGGAATGTTGGACACTTCATGCACTCGACTGTCGCAGCTTTAATTACGTAACGGAGGGGGAGGGGCTATCAGACTCTGATGTTGAATGTCAAAATAACCTATTCATACATGTTTGAGTGCACAAGAACATAAGTGCATAGTGTATAGTGTGGGACGCAACTTTGGTTTAAACCTCTGGATTCGTTTTATGATGCAGTTATTTTTTCAGATCTTCTAAGTTTTGGTTACCTGAACTTTCAATGGCTAAATCCGAAATCGCCCCCTATACCCTCAAACAGGGCATTATTTGAGGGGACAGCCATTTGTAGTGGTGTCTGAAACCATAGTGGATGTTATTAAGTGCACTCATTCCATCCCACATTGCACCGCGATAACGAGTGTACAGCCGACTGTCCGAATTCACTCACTTGTTTTCATTCACTCCTTCAAGTGAACTATATTAGTGGACTAACATAGGGAATAGTGAATGAGGGTTTAGGGGGCGATTTCGGATTCAGCCAATGCGTTTTAAATATTAAAGGGATGGTTCACCCAAAAATTCTGTCATTAATTACTCACCCACATGTCGTTCCAAACCTGTAAGACCTTTGCTCATCTTCGGAACACAAATTCATATATTTTTGATGAAATCTGAGAGCTCTCTGAACCACACACACACACTGCAATTTAATTACCACTTTCAAGGTCCAGAAAGGTAGGAAAGACATCATTAAAATCGTCCATGTGACTCCAGTGGTTCAATCTTAATTTAATGAAGCGACAAGAATACATTTTGTGTGCAAAAACAAACAAAAATGACTTTATTCAACAATTTCGTCTGATTTAGGGGGAATCAGAATGCCAAATCCTGACTGGACAAGAGGAGGAGCTGGGGATGGAGGAGGGTAAATGAGCTCTGGAGAAACATGACAGCTACTGATAGCACTGAGGAGCTTATATATGCATGCTGTGATAGACGTCGTATTCCTATTGGTAGACGTGATCAGCTGACAGTCAGCTGATGCGAACTTGACCTGCCAGAACTGACGCTATACGCTTGAATGGAGTAGCTCAAATAAAACATGAAGTTAAAGGCACAATATGTAGGATTTTTGTAATAAAATATCCAAAAACCACTTGCAGAGTTACATTTCATGCAGTTGTGTACTTGCATCTTCTCAAAAGTTCCCAAAGATTTGTAAATCCAGAGAAATTAAAATTTTAAATAATGGCTCATCCCTTGTCATTGTCGCCTATCAATGATGTAATGTTGTAGAAACCATGACAACAAACATGGACAATTGCGGACATGGTGGTTACACAGCATCTAGCACACCACTGTTGTGTCGTTCAGTCATCATAGATCATTGAGAACAATTATTCATTGGAGAGTACAGAACCCCCCATCTGTCGTTTTACTTTCAGTTTGCAAATTTTATTATTAAGTGCTTGAAACGTTCACAGGTTCCTGCCTCCTTCCCTGATCCTTTAACCTTGTTTTATTTCTCTGTGTAACAAGGATCAATATTAGCATGCCGTTTTCGAGATGGAGAGAGCTTCGCAACAAACTTATACAATATGTGTTGCACAAAAATATTTAGCCATTAGTTGCAAATACTGTGGGTTCGTTTAGATTTACTTTTAGTATGATTGTTTTAAACGCGTAAAACATCGCAGCATTAACCCACCAAATCATTTGACAAATAGTCACATATCGATAACAAGCTAATATAGCATTACATTTCACGTTCCTTGCAGCTAATTCATTACAGTGACATAAAACAGTGTGTACAGTTCATACAAAACTGATTACTCATTATTCATCCGTAAACACGATTCATGAATTCCATCTCTGGATGGTGAAAACGACATCTCCCATCGTTCCACTCTCGTCATCAAGCTTTGCCTTTGTTATCGTTTTGAAAACATGCAAAACCTACAGATTGTGCCTTTAAACCAAGCGGCAACCTCCCCCAGTTTCTCTTGAAGTCAATACGGAAGTGACTTAAACTGCAATTCATTGACTGGCCACTAGAGACAGGCTCCAGAAGGGAGCAGAATCTCATTGAGCCCTTAAAGTTCTGCATAATTGACAGCAGACAAACGGCAATTCACCTGTCACTCAAAGTGGCCACTCCCTTAATTATGCAGAACTTTAAGGCTTTATATAATGTAAACGAATGAGTTATAAAAAAATTCACCCCACTCACAGTTGTCATGAAGGGCAAAATTAGCCGTATAGGCCAAAACCACAATTTGTACCAGGCTGTAAACATGTTTTTTTTTTCTGCTGTAAAGTTGGGCATTTTAACATGGAGCTCAATGAGATTCTGCTCCCTTCTGGAGCCTGTCTCTAGTGGCCAGTCGATGAATTGCAGTTTAAGTCACTTCCGTATTAACTTCAAGAGAAACTGGGGAGGTTGCCGTTTGTCTTTTAGTCATCACATCATGTCAGATCTTCAGGGCATGGCCACTTTGAGTGACCGGTGGATTGCCGTTTGTCTGCTGTCTGTTAGTCATCACGTCACTTCAGCTCCAACCACGTCCCGCCTCTTTGCCCATTTTCAGTTATCCGGGAGTGACGCGTGGTGAAGTGCTGCCAAGATGGCAACAGCTGGCTTTACATTTCAGAACTGCTCTTCAGAATCCTATGGGTGACGTCACGGACATATGTCCATATTTTTTTACAGTCTATGCTTTAAACCATAGTAAGTATTCAGTCTTGCCCTGAGGTCTTGTGAATGAGTGAAGACTAAAACAGAAGACATAACCAGGAAGAAGTATGTCCCTGCCAAACTCACTATCCACACAATTTCTATTTTTTGTTCATGGCTTATTTTACTAGATAGCAAAACAAAGCCATAATAGAATCTAGCTATAGTAAAATAAAATTATGAAAATATTAAATCATTCATCCATCCATTGTCTTCAGCTTACCCGGGGCCGGGTCCCGGGGGCAACAGTCTAAGCAGAGACGCCCAGACTTCCCTCCCTAGCCACTTCCTCCAGCTCTTCCGGGGGAACTCAAATAGATGCCCGAGCCACCTCAACTGGCTCCTCTCAATGCGGAGGAGCAACAGCTCTACTCTGAGCTCCTCCTGAGTAACTGAGCTTCTCACCCTATCTCTAAGGGAGCGCCCAGCCACCCTGCAGAGAAAGCGTATTTCGGCCGCCTGTATCTGGGATCTTGTCCTTTCGGTCATGACCCACAGCTTATGACCATAGGTGAGAGTAGGAACGTAGATTGACCAGTAAATCGAGAGCTTTGCCTTACAGCTCAGCTCCATCTTCACCACGACAGACCGGTACATCGACCGCATTACTGCAGAAGCTGCACCGATCCGTCTGTCAATCTCCCGTTCCATCCTGCCCTCACTCATGAACAAGACCCCAAGATACCTGAACTCCTCCACCTGAGGCAGAAACTCTCCACCAACCTGAAGTGGGCAAGCCACCCTTTTCCGGCTGAGAACCATGGCCTCGGATTTGGAGGTGCTGATTCTCATCCCGGCTGCTTCCCACTCGGCTGCAAACCGTCCCAGTGCACGCTGAAGGTCCTGGTTTGAGGAGGCCAACACGACAACGTCATCCGCAACACGACACTCTCCGGCCCTTGGCTGCGCCTAGAAATTCTGTCCATAAAAAGGGACCAAACAGCCCTAAGCAAGGGGCCCCAGACTCCGTACTCCCAGAGCACCCTCCACAGGACGCCATGAGGGACACAGTCGAATGTCTTCTCCAAATCCACAAAACACATGTGGATTGGTTGGGCAAACTCCCATGAACCCTCCAGCACCCTGGAAAGGGTATAGAGCTGGTCCAGTGTTCCACAACTGGGATGAAAACCACACTGTTCCTCCTGAATCCGAGGTTCCACTATCGGCCAAATTGCCATATTAAATTATGATTGTTATCAATTTAAGTGTCACACTGTTAGCATCATCTGATATATGATGCAAGTCTCCTTTTTTTTAGAAATCGTTGCATAATAAAATGTGAATGGCACGTTCTTCTGTTTCAATGTTTAATCTTTACATTGCTTATTCATTACTTTTTTTTGAGAGAAAATCAAAATAGAAAGTAATATTGTTCCTGCAGTGTGAACAGTTACCAGTCTTCTTATATCTGTACTCTAGCTGTAATCTTCTCCTCACACTTCATATTTCTGACTTCAAGCGTCACATGGATTTGGTCTTGGTGATGTGCATCAGTGTGACATGTGCAAAGTCCACGATACTCTGGCCTGAAATCCCTGTTATCCCTGTCAGCTCCTCCACTACCTGCAGTGCACATGAACCAAACACACTAGAATCCTTTGAGATTGAAAGTGACAGATATTTAAATACACTTCACAGCTGACGGACAGAATCATAATGTAGATTCAGTAGCTGTTCTGTACCTTTTCCCATGTTGAGATATGATGAATGAAAGCGGCCACCGCAATGACTCCAACTCCCAGAAGCATGAAGTCCTCTGTCACCGACACAAACTTGGCTCTGTTACAAACACAAGATATACGTCATATTTCCCCAGGCCATGGCAGGTTCCACCATCAAGCGGTGCGACGTTTACCTCCAAATGAGTAATGACCTTGTTGAAGGTGAAGTGTGTAATTCATGCACCACCAAACAGCAAATATATTAACTAGATTTACATTTCCTGAAGGTAATGCGAGAGCAAAACACACCGCTATGAGTTGTGGGCAGTTGGCAGGGCAATGCTATTTGGTGTTCTAAGAGGTTTTCAGCATGTTATTATATGGTTTCAAGGGTTTAGATCACATTCAGCTGCATGGTTCACATCACAGCACTCGTTATATTCTTTCTATCAACTCAGGAGCTGTGTTTGAAATTGCCCCCTATACCCTCAATCACTCTTCCCTATATTACTCCACTAATATAGTCCCCTTAAAGGAGTGAATGAAAACGAGTGTGTGAATTCGGACACTGAGGATGTTTTCAGGGGTCTGAGCGCGGTTCTCGTGATTTTTGGCCCATATGTGAACACTCCAAATGATCTCAGACCCCTTTAAAAGCGAACCGAGCCGAGACCATCTCGGGAGGTGGTTAAAGTACGGTTCAATCTCATCTTATGGTACGGTTCGCTAAAAACACGCAATCTGAACACAAACCGCTCTGGGCTTACTTGATTTTTCTGTTCGCGAATTCCAATGTAGTTTGGTCATCAGATGCCTCCGTACAAATCGGCTTTTCATCATGGCTGCTTCTTCTGGCAATTCTCTACAAATTATTCATTCACAACTTACACTTGTTTATTGCCATTTCAACAGCTTCCGAACTGTGTAAGAGAGACACGGCTGCGTGCCTTGCCAGTTTAAAATTTTTACGTGCCTTGCCAGTTTAAAGTTTTACGAGTGCACACACCTAAAGCGCATACACAGAAGCCAGCGGTCAGAGCGCGTGAACTAAAGGGAATCTTTAGTGTCTTATTGCATTTATTTTAAAATGTCAAAAACACACAAGTTTCACATAAACAGGTGGTTTTGTTTTAAGTGAATGTAAACATTTGCATTACTAGCCTAATATAAGAATCTGTGGAGTACGTCATATACAGTGAAGAAATACGTTACCTGGAAAGTTTAAAGCAGTTTATTTAATTTGCTTTTATTATTTTATTGTATTGTTTATTTTTTTGTTTATGAGTGAACTAATTTTTGTATGCTGATGCTATCATTGCCTTCTGCAATAAAACAATGATGATTAGAGGAAAACAATTCAAAATAAATGTTATTTACAAAGATGGATGTGTGATATAGCTAGTGCAAGAATATATATGTATATATATGCAAAAAATATATATATATATAATATATATATATATATATATATATATATATATATATGGATTTGTAGCAATGTCAATTACAAAAACATATCTTGGTTACTGAGGCACAAACAATGTAAGTGAATTGGATCAAATGTTGAAGGCCATAGGGTCAGCCATCAAACACTAAACTGGACTAGATCAAAAAAGCAACAGTATGAACACAAAGGGGTCTGAGACCACATTCCTACTAAAGTGGACCAAAAAAGGATCCGTGTCCTCTTTCAGGTACAGGGACAATGTGAACGTGAAGAGAACTGGGTTCACCTCTTGGTCCACTTAAGGGAGTCTGAGTTTGGTTCTTTTAAAAGAGGACCCAAGTGTGAAAACACCCTGAGTGTGCCAGAAGGGCTGCAGCTTTTGCATAGTTTGTGCTCACCGTTTACAGTCTTCCTCAGTCGCTTTGGTACATTTCTCGAATCATCCTCGACATTTGCAAAACAGTAAGTGCATTTCTCAAAACAATTCATAAAAATAGCAAAACACCATGGATTACCTGCAAAAGCCTCAAAATCCTTAGTTCATCTCTCAAAAGTAATTATGTGTGTCAATGAACATGTCAGTGCCATCAGAATGACAAGTCCTTGAGTCACTGTGTATGCATAAGACAGTCAAATTGCTTTGTCATATTGTCAATATAACAGTGTACTCAGGAGGGATGTTCTGATGTAAACTATGGCTAAAGTTTTGATGACAATTATTGTAAATAGTAGGTTACACAGTGTATGTGGGAGTTTGATTGCAAGAGACTGGACAGGATTCACATTTATGCTTTTACTGTTTGTACTGTAATTTGTTGACAGACCATGCTATTGCGATACAGAAAGGAAAAGAGCACTGCATAGCACAAAGAACAAAAACAAAAGTAGAAATGTGAACATAGGACAATCTCCTTAGGGAAAACTGCACATGCCATTTTGTAGGAATTACAGTGCAACCTCCTGACGTTCCTGTCTGTTGGGCCACAAATTCTCATCCACATCACAATGAATTTAGAAAAAAAGTCTAATGGAAATGTATAGAAATATGCTTGACATATGACAACTTGTTCAACCATTTTGCATGTAAAGACTTATGCTATGAACTAATGCCTAAATGTTGTGGGGGGTGAGACTATTCAACAGAGACCCATTATAATATATTTTGATCATCATGACATAAGCAATTGATAATCTAGGAAACAGCAGAGAATTGTACATAATCAGTTGCATGGATGTACCAAAGCATTTGCAACTTGTTCAAAGAAATGAGAAACTGCTTTTTTGTGAAGCTTGAACAGGTAGTTTTGAGAATTTCAATTCTGGTCTGAGAAATGTACCAAAGCGACTGAGGAAAACTTTAATAATCGTTTGAAACTTAGCAAACTGGCAGCTCCAGTATTGAAAAGATTTTGAACTCCGTTATGGAAACTATGTATAAAGCTTAGTCAAACTTTTTAATAATCAATTAAAAAGGAATTCATGCTTGTATGATATTACACTGTACCCACATTGGACCAGCGGTTTGGAAGATTGATGGATGGATGATTAGGTTGAGGACGCCATCTTCTGGCAAGACGTGGGAATTCATTTTGGCACATTTGGCATGTTTTTTTTCTGGCCATTTAGCGTATATCAGTTGTACACTCGTTATTGCGGTGCATTATGTGAGTGAGTGCACTTGATAACATCCACCATGGTTTCAGACACCTCTACAAATGGCTGTCCCCTCAAATAGTGCCCTATTTAAGGGTATAGGGTGCGATTTCAGAAACAGCCAGGGTTTGAATCAGAGTTCATGATAAACTAAGCACGTGCACCTGAAACTGTGATGTGCAGCAAGCAGCCAATCAAACAAAACATGAAGAGCGTCAGTTTGATTCACTTTTCATGAGAGAGCACTTCTCTGGTGAAGAATAAGAGTGTAATATCATGAATTTAATTTAACAGAAAAACACAGCTGGCAGATAAAAGAAAATATCAAATTCAATTAATTGCAAGTGAATCACTTTACAATAAGGTAACAACAGTATCTTGAACAGATTGAATTTAGGCTTTTAATCTTATATAAACATTCAACTCACACATCAGTTGAAGTAAATGAAAGCTCAAGCATGTTTGCTTGACACGCAGCACGTTTGAGCTTCCGCGAGAACCAATGAGGTTCATTCTCGTGTTACGCAGCACGTTTGAGCTTCAGCGAGAACAAATGAGGTTCATTCTAGTGTTACGCAGCACCTTTGAGCTTCAGCGAGAACCAATGAGGTTCATTCTCGTGTTACGCAGCACGTTTGAGCTTCAGCGAGAACCAATGAGGTTCATTCTCGTGTTACGCAGCACGTTTGAGCTTCAGCATGAACCAATGAGGTTCATTCTCGTGTGACGCAGCACGTTTGAGCTTCAGCAAGAACCAATGAGGTTCATTCTCGTGTTACGCAGCACGTTTGAGCTTCAGCGAGAACCAATGAGGTTCATTCTCGTGTTACGCGGCACATTTGAGCTTCAGCGAGAACCAATGAGGTTCATTCTCGTGTTACGCGGCACATTTGAGCTTCAGCGAGAACAAATGAGGTTCATTCTCGTGTTACGCAGCACGTTTGAGCTTCAGCAAGAACCAATGAGGTTCATTCTCGTGTTACGCAGCACGTTTGAGCTTCAGCGAGAACCAATGAGGTTCATTCTCGTGTTACGCGGCACATTTGAGCTTCAGCGAGAACCAATGAGGTTCATTCTCGTGTTACGCAGCACGTTTGAGCTTCAGCGAGAACCAATGAGGTTCATTCTCGTGTTACGCAGCACGTTTGAGCTTCAGCGAGAACCAATGAGGTTCATTCTCGTGTTACGCAGCACCTTTGAGCTTCAGCGAGAACCAATGAGGTTCATTCTCGTGTTACGCAGCACGTTTGAGCTTCAGCGAGAACCAATGAGGTTCATTCTCGTGTTACGCAGCACGTTTGAGCTTCAGCAAGAACCAATGAGGTTCATTCTCGTGTTACGCGGCACATTTGAGCTTCAGCGAGAACCAATGAGGTTCATTCTCGTGTTACGCAGCACGTTTGAGCTTCAGCGAGAACCAATGAGGTTCATTCTCGTGTTACGCAGCACGTTTGAGCTTCAGCAAGAACCAATGAGGTTCATTCTTGTGTTACGCGGCACATTTGAGCTTCTGTTTATGTTCACTGAACTATGTTTATATGTGAATAAAAGCCTAAATTCATCTGTTCATCATATAAAGCGATCATGTATCTTCAGAAAATTTGGACTAAACCTCTGGATTCATATGGATTAGTTTTATGATGTCTTTATAAACTTTTAATGTAAGCATCAAAGTGGTAGTTGCGTAGCTGTCTATGAGGGTGAATATATTATGACATAACTTTAATTTTTGGTTGAAATAACCCTTTAATTTTGAGCAAGAGATACAGGGGAGTGAATTTAATGTGTCAAATGAGTGTCACTTTAGTCAAAGCTATTTGGTCCAGTTTTGGTTTGCGATCTCTAGCCCAGAATAAACATGTGTTACCATAACACTGCAAAAAATAATCAAACTGCTCACATTAAACTCAAACTTATATGGGTAGTCACTGAAACCAGCTTCATGAAATAGGCCATAAAAATGGCCCGTACCTTTGCTCATGAGTAGGACTGGGGCATCCGGTGGCAGAAATGAGCAATGAGTTGTAGATTGTCTCCCTCTGCAGGTAAATAAACTGCAGTACATGCACACACAGGTGATGCAGCTGTGCCACAGGGACTGTTCTATCATTATGGCCTGTGTGAAAGCACAAAACACAACGTTTTCGAATATTGGTTAAATTCATAGCTTCTACCTCAGAAAAACACTGGAAATAATCTTACCCAGCACTTCCAAAAGGGTCTCCACGTACGTCACAGGATTTGGGACATTCAAATTAAAGTTGAGAGTTTTTAAAATAAGAATCTCAGAGTCCAAGAGTTGCTCTTTGGAGCAAGGGTAATTAGCTGCATGCAGAAATCTCATCGCAATGTCATTGTTAACCACCTAGATGAATACAAATAAAGCAAATCACATCGTAACACATGGAATATTTGTTTTGCTGTCATTTATGAGGTAAACATACATTCGAGTACAGGTCCAGTTTGCTGGCTATCTGAACGCTTGAAAGGATGAAGAGAAAGAGCTTCTTCCTGAGTGTTTGGAAGATGAGATCCTCGTAGTTCCCTGTGTCCTCAGTTGAAGCACCTTGCATCGGCTGACCTTTCTGGCTGCGGATTAGATCTTCAATATGTTTGGCCGTAAACCTAGAGCATGACAAATTGAAGGTGTTTTAAACAGATTTACGGTGAAAAATGTTCATTTGAGAGCCTTTAAATTACCTCTCCAGTATTTCAATGGCCTGATATCCAACCACAGGGTTCAGTCCCAGCTCATCACAAAGAAGAAATACACACTCTGAGGGTAAACAAAAAGTATCAATGTAATAGTAGATTTTGAACATGGTGTTATGTTGCAATACTATAGAATAATACTTCTATGTAATACTTCTTCTTTGTTCGATTTCGCTTTGAAACGCTTTGATTTCTCTTTTCTTTTCTTTTTTTTTATAATTACTTGCATATTTATTAATTTCTGTTAAAAACCAGGGAATAAAATCATTTGAATTTAATTTTAATTTAATATTTAGAAGAATTAGAAGACCTTTGGCCAATTTTTGTTGAAGTAAAAAACAAAAGTTAAAAATAAAAATGTGAAACAAAAAAAAGTTATAGATGTTTAAGATTATGAAAATTATTGTGTTCTAATTTGTTTTCCAAATTTGAGGATGATATCTAAAAAAATTTGATTTCGGTAAGATATTGTACCAAATGTGCCCCATTAAATGCCAGCAAAGCTCCACTGGTACATTTGCAGTACAGTAGAGTTTCCCTCTCTCAAATATTACATGCAAACGCTAGTTTTTATTTATTTTTATTACAGACTTGCAAACTACACTACCAACACACCCACACAATTATAGCTGCATAATTTATCCAAATTCCTCTATAATATACAGAAGCAGAAAACAGGAATAAAGCGAATAAAATGGCACCACTGGTTAAAAATGTTTTTAAAAAAATTAACAATTTTAATTGTGAAGCCTTGTCAATAGAATGAAAGCCTATAAACAAAGACTGCATCATTATATAGTTAAATGGCGTGGGATTAAAAATTACTGTTTTAATGGGGATATTTTTGTCCTTAATGTCCTAAGAGTAACTATTTTGTGTACCTAGTGTAAAATATATTTATTAAAGGAAATGGGGGTGAAATAGTAAAATTCCTAAAGAAAAAAAAAAATCTAAATGATAAACAAAAAAAAAAATGTAAAAAAAAAAATTAAGACAAAAATGTCCATAAGGATGCACAAAGGTTAATACAATAGGGGTGTGTTGCTGAATGAACACACATCTCTATGATTCAGTAACTTTGATGAATTTCAAAGCGGCAGCAAAATAAAAGTCCTCTTCCGGCAATAATCTGATAACAAGAATACGATTATTGATACTATATACTTTATAGGCCGATATGGTAGACCCACTTAATCGCGTTAAGGATATTGTTTATAAATATATGACTCATTTACTAACATATTACAGAGTGCATCATATTACCATGGTATTGTCATCTGATGCTATCTCTACCATGGTAACCGCCACAGTACTTTTTATTAAGGGTCTGAAACTAGTGTGCTAGTTTGAGGCCAACACACTCACCCACTATTCTCCTTTCTTTGAGACATCCACAGAGATCTGACACATTCTCCAAGTTGGACTTGTTTCTCTTGTTGAGGTTGGACAGAATGTCGGTTAAAATGTCTAACGACACCAATCCGAACCTCATGTTTCTCTCTTCCCTGGTGGGCAATGAAAACATGGCACCGGGCGCCATTTGTTCGTAACGGTGAATTTTCGACACACAAGACAGAATAAAAGCCGCTAGAAATTTCTCAGAAAGCCAAATTTAAATGGTCGTTGTTTATCATATACCAAAATATAATGATTTAAACCTATAATTTTGAGATTTTATAACAGACGCACGAATATAAATATTATTAGGAGGAATTTTAATAATATATATATTTTCGAAATTCCTTAATCAATTAACGTTACCATAACGACTTTGTGATTTGTTCGTTTGAGAAAAATCTCATGATCCAAGTGACAACGCCATCAACGTGTTGTTTTAATTAGAAGTGGTCTGGACAACGTTTTCTTCTGAATGCATTTATTCCAGGGCTGTGGTTCAAATACAAGATTACAATGAATATAATAATACTACATTTACTAAAGTAATTAATACGCATCCATACATGCTGCCTGCTCATGGACTGTTGTGGTTCACAAAAAGGGGGCAAGATGAATGTAAGTATATGAGAATGACATAAAACATGACACACACAAGAATATTTTTAAATTGTTAGGGCGATTCGAATCTCCATGTCAGAAGGTTTTTGGTATATAAGCAGGGTTAGTTACGTATTTAAAATACAAAATTTGAGTAACTTTATTTCATTACAGTGGGTGGTATCAAAATACATCCGAAAAGTATTTTAGATTACCAAAGTGATTACTCTGAATTTTAATGTCATTTATTTCATTTAAACATTATTATTGGTGATTCTCAGACTCTGACCGTCTGCAAAAGCATCCTCAGATTCTGCTCACGTGTCATACCCCTTGCAGATCATGCACAATTTGAATCATTTTAACAAAATAAGAGGGATTATAAAAACGTCATGTTATTTTTATTTAGTACTGCCCTGAATAAGCCATTCAACATAATGTTCACATGTACTCCACAAGACTAAATGACTGCATTTATACAAAATGTACTGAATCTGAACCGCCTGTCATTACCTGGATGATCCACGACTGTTTTCATGTTAAGTCATTTATGTAGCTGCAGCATTTTATCTCACAATTCTGACTTCTTTTATGAGAATCGTGAGATATCAACTCATAATTGCGAGTTATAACGTACATGATGTTTTTGCGACTTTAATAAAATAAATTAAAAGATAATTGCGACTTTTATCTCACAATTCTCACTTTATAACACATAACTGTGTTTAAATCTTTTTCAAAAACAGTATTAACAGTATTCTATCAGCCCAAGAGTTTGCCTGAGAAAGCCAAGAACTGAAAACAGGAGACGAAGTGATGGTAAAAATGTCCCAAATTAGTTGGTTTATTTAATAATCTTAATTGCGTAAATTTTAATGCTCAGACTTCATCTGACCAGTACCATTCCAACAAGTGTTATTATACCAAAGCAAAAGCTATTGAAAATTACTGCTTCACAACATCGTCTTTTGACATCGAAAACCTTGCAATAGAGACATTCTCTTACTCATGAAGACAAACATGAGATTAAACGACAATAGCAAGGAAATAAGTGTAACATATAAAAACATAAAATTACAAATGCATAATAATAAAATAAATTAATTATAAATGGTATAAATCAAATTACTAACTACATAAATTACTGATTATAAATGATTATAAAATTAAAAGATAAAAATAAAATACAACACAGATGTATAGTTCTCTTGATATGGAGAATCCTTAGATTCTCCGTCAAGTGTGAGCTCCATATATCACTATATGCACCATATATCAAATATGATACCATATTTTGTCTATATTTCATATGTCTGGCTTTACATGTTCTGTTAAACTAAAAAGAGAAAAAGACATGATTGGAAACCAGCTACAATTTAAATTTATAGAGAGTTGACATTTATAGACATTTTAAGAAAGACATAATTTACCTGTTGAGACTGTGTTGACAGTCTGTGTAATTGAATGACTGAGCTCCAGACAATCAGTAATGAGGTTTGAGAGTTACAGATTTGAAAAACAAAAGGCGAGAATAAAGAACCCGAAACTCTAACACAAAGAACCATTTCAGCATATATAGGGTTCCTCAGGATGGTAGATGAAGATTTATAAGCTGCTCTTGCCAGTCTCAGAGTCAAGTCACCTTTATTTATATACTGCTTTATACGATACAGATTGTTTCAAAGCAGCTGTACAGTTATAAAAGGAAAATGATTAAATGATGTAAACAGAGTTAATTTCAGCTGTACAGCTGCTCTAAAAGAAAATAGTGCCCTTGTTCAGCTGAAGTTAGTTTAGTGGTGATTCAGTTCCATTGTAAATATCATCAATTAGCACATCACTGCTATGCTAGCCTCTCTCCACTGGCTGCCGGTTAGGTCCGGATTGATTTTAAAATTTCGCTTTTTGTTTTTAAAGCCCTGCATGGGCTCGCACCTCAGTACATCGGTGATCTTCTTGTCATGTACAATGCCTCAACATCCCTACACTAATCTAGGCTAATCAACAACTTCTTTCTTTTCCTCGCTCTCGTTACAAGAATAAAAGTGACCGGGCTTTCTCTGTGGCGCCTCCTCGAATCTGGAACAGTCTCCCTCTTAATATTAGATCTTTCCCCTCTGTTGCTACTTTTAAATCATCTTTAAAAACTCATTTGTATTCTTCATGTTTTAACTGATGGTGTAAATTTTCTCATGTGCCCTCAAGGTTTCGATCAAATATGTAATTCTGTTTTTGATTTAGTTTGAACTTGTACAGCACTTTGGTTACAACCTCTGTTTTTTTTAAATGTGCTTTATAAATCAGTAAACTAAACTAAACTAAATTAGTTAATTTAATCTATGAGGCAGTTCTGCAGAAAAACAGTGATCTCATTGTGGGGAATGCCTCAACAGTGTCTGAAGCACGTGTCTAAATGCGACAACTGTATTGACTTGCAACAGCCTATGACTTCACTACTAGTGCGACCGCGAGTATAAGAAGGGTGGCTGGAGAACATGTCATCTACTTCTCCGTCTCAAGGGACCATGCAGACAGGGCAGAAGCATGGCAACGAGACACAGTGTCAGACATTTCCTTTCAAATGGGAACTTGCACTGCATCCTAGGATGCTAATGGGGAACAAATGCCCACCCCACCATGCTAAGGGGAATGTATGCCAAATTGGCTGTGACTACCAGAGTCAAATTCCCCAAAGGTGCACACCAGTATCGCTGTCAATGACATTACTTCCTACAGCCATTGCCCAAGCTGCATGCTTCAATGAGGAAGATCACTCTTCACCATTCATCTCGCAAGGCCAAACAGAAGGACTTGGCCCAGGGCAGAGCTCAAAGGCTTGGAATTATTTATCTAATAAAAGATTCCCTTAAGGGAATATGACCAGGGACAAACAAGACCCTGGCCTGTCTTTTACAGGGGGACATAAGCGTCAGCCCCTAGAATCACCAGGGAGGCTGTAATCCTAGTTTAGTCAACGTATAACCTGCCTGCTTAAGCAGAATCTCTAGATTCAGCCCTCTCACAGAGGCCTCCGATGAGAAGGTATTTAGAAAAGTCAATAACCAGTCCACCTCAGATTCTAGAGATGGAAGTCCTAGGAAGCAAGACATAACAACCCTCCAAGCGAGGGGAGTGACTCTAATCAACCCGAAAAGGGGTTCTCCAGGAACTGCAGAGCACTAAACTAGCTCTTGAGGTGCAGAGTATTCTACATAGCAACCCTCAAAAATTAGGGGAGTACTATCCAAGCACATTAAAGTAAGTTTATAAAGAAGAATCCACCAGCTTGACACTAATTTTACTTATAAAGGAGGCCCAGGAAAGTGTACCGTTAGCCTCTTGGAGTGAAGTACTCTGCCTACCAACCCTCTCAAATGAGGGGAGTACTATACAAGCTCGGCCACAAAGACAGCTTGTCCAAGAGGCTCAGAGCCAGTTCGCTTGACAACAAGCATCAACATAGCTCTAGAAGAGTGAAGTATTCTACATAACTGACCTCTAGACCAGTGGTTTTCAAACCTGTCCTGGAAGTACCCCAGCCCTGCACATTTTGTATGTTTCCCTTATCAGACACACCCAATTTAGTTCTTGCAGTCTCTACTAACGAGCTGATGAGTTGAAGCAGGTGTGATAAATGAGGGAGACACTCAAAATGTGCAGGGCTGGGGTGGCTCCAGGACAGGTTTGAAAACCACTGCTCTAGACAAAGGGGAGTGCTGGCCAAGCTCTGGAATAAGTTTATCAAGGAGGTTCGCAAAGAGTCCTACAACTCGATACCAATCTGCAGCGTAGAGTACTTATCATAATGACCCCTTAAGCAGGGGAAGTACTTAAACAAGCTCAACCTGAAATCCGCTTGTCAAGGATGCACAAAGTAGGCCAACAACTCAACAGCGAATCAAGAATTGTAGCAGAAATGGTCCATCAAGGAAGCTAAACACAAAGCTACTAGCCCCAAGGAGCGAGCTCGGCATACCAACCCTCTAAAATGAGAAGAGTACTACATATGCTCAACCATGAAGACTTTACCAAGTTTACCGAGAGAGGAAAAAGATGATGATGATGATGATGATGATGATGAAAGCTGTGAATTGAATGTGAACGTGATACAAACAATACAAACAGAAATTGCTGAACTCAAAGTGGATGTATTGGCCCTCAGTTCAAAAGTACAATCAGTTAAGTATGAACATTAAATAGAAATTTCCCTTAATTCGGGAAACAATTTTCCGTGAGGCAGTGGATGCTGGCTTAGCAGACATAGATCACTGGAGAAGTTGGAGAAAGCTGTGGTGGACTGTTTCCCGATAAGAGATGCAAGATGGGAAATTGAAATGAAAAACTGTGACTCACCAGTGCTTTCTTTTCTTTCTAGATAACAGCCCTACACTCCATCTACCTCCATTTAATCCTTTCACGATCTTAATACTCTGATGCCAGCAGCTAGCGTTAAATTCCCCCATCCAAGACAGTAAAGGCTACATATGATATCTCTCCTGTAATTACTCCACTAACTAATGTGCTTAACCCTCCGGTTATTCCAAGTACCTCATCCTTCTGCGGGTGGCCCCTAATTCAGCTGGAGTTTCCCACCTTTGGTGACTCCTGTGAGACTTCAGATGTGCTCAACTTCATCGAACAATGTGAAAACTATCTGGAAATCAGGCCCCTTCCCAGTGTGGAGCTAATCTGAACCCTGAGCACAGTGCTGAAAGGACCAGCTCTGAGCTGGTGGATGGCAGAAAAGACCATGGTAACAGATTGGCAGTCTATAAAAAAAAAAAGAGGCATTTATGGCTGCGTTTCTTCCAGATGATTTCCTCACTGAAGTGGAAGATATGCTTATGTCTCTCTTTCAGTAGCCACATCAACACATGAAAGATTTTGCCTATGACTACCAGGCCCTCTGCCTCAAGTGGAAGTCTGATATTACAGAAGACGAGATGGTGAGCTGCATCCATAACAACATTAACCCCAGTACTTACACTATACAGGAGGCAAGGCTTCATCTGACACGCCAGTTTCCCCTCAAAGATTCATCATGGCTGATGGAAAAGTTCACCAGGCTATTAACCAGAAAACAGTGTGGCATGTTAACGTATGCAGGGTGGATACTTGTATAATGAAGGATGCCAACTTGGCGTTTCCCATTATAGCTGGCTTGGACTTCCTGAGAGCCGCTGAAGCCATCATGGATGTCGGCTAAAGGCCTAAATATGGCCTGAAATTAGAGAAAGGATATTTACCACGCCCCCGTGTGACTCCCATTCACTGCCATTATAAAGCTTGGATTAGCCAGGACATTTTTTTAATATTCTGATTGTATTTGTCTGAAAGATGACTGTCATATACACCTAGGATAGCTTGAGGGGAGTAAATCATGTGCTAATTTTCATTTTTGGGTGAACGTGCGCTGGTACCCACATAAACTGTACTTCTATACTACTTTGTTGTAAAACAAAGAGATTTTGAAGGATTTACATGACTAGATCTGGTCTTGATTTAGATTTTTGATTAATGATCAATACTAAATAACGCTGAACATGAATCTGAGCAGATGACCGCATTATGAATTTCTCTGCTAACAGAATAGCCATAAGTTCACCTGTGTACACTGACAACGATCAGTTATTATAGCCTTTTTTGTTATCAGTAACTTTGGGATATTGACTACCACTTCTACTTGGCCTCCATTTGAGTTTTTGGAAGCATACAGTATGTATATT
This sequence comes from Paracanthobrama guichenoti, assembly GCA_018749465.1. NCBI lineage: Eukaryota > Metazoa > Chordata > Actinopteri > Cypriniformes > Gobionidae > Paracanthobrama > Paracanthobrama guichenoti. The sequence goes on from CM031954.1 coordinate 22,852,087, forward strand.
ATTTCCATATTTTACTCTCATTACGTCCATTTCATTACTTCCTTATTTTTGTCGTATAATTAGTGTTAAATATACATTTGGATGAGGAAGAATCCATATAGGAATATGTGATATCAAATCACTTGATGCACATTTATACTCGTTTAGACCCATCTCATTAATCTTTCCTTCAACTACCCAACCAAAGCTCTTATATTTATTCAATCCTTGTTCCCAACACATCTCTAATATCATCTTTGTTAGATCACTCCGTCCTGACTTTTAAGGTTCATCCAGTACACTGCCATTAGCTGTTGTCTTCTAATATCGAGAGGAATTTCATTTACTTCTACCTGCAGTGATGAAATCGGAGTCGATGGATATTTCCTCCACAGCAGATTCTTAATGCCTGTGCCTGAATTCTATCCAGTTTCACTAAATGAGACTTTGCAGCTTACCCATAGGCCATGCATCCATAGTCTAACACAGATCGTATCATTTGTTATGTACAGGTGCTGGTCATATAATTAGAATATCACCAAAAAGTTGATTTATTTCACTAATTCCATTCAAAAAGTGAAACTTGTATATTATATTCATTCATTACACACAGACTGATATATTTCAAATGTTTTTTTTTTTTAATTTTGATGATTATAACTGACAACTAAGGAAAATCCCAAATTCAGTATCTCAGAAAATGAGAATATTGTGAAAGGTTGAATATTGAAGACAGCTGGTGCCGCACTCTAATCAGCTGATGAACTCAGAACACCTGCAAAGGCCTTTAAATGGGCTCTCAGTCTAGTTCTGTAGGCTACACAATCATGGGGAAGACTGCTGACCTGACTGTTGTCCAAAAGACGACCATTGACACCTTGCACAAGGAGGACAAGACACAAAAGGTCATTGCCAAAGAGACCGGCTGTTCACAGAGCTCTGTGTCCAAGCACATTAATAGAGAGGCCAAGGGAAGGAAAAGATGTGGTAGAAAAAAAGTGTACAAGCAATAGGGATAACTGCACCCTGGAGAGGATTGTGAAACAAAACCCATTCAAAAATGTGTGGGAGATTCACAAAGAGTGGACTGCAGCTGGAGTCAGTGCTTCAGGAACCACTACACACAGACGTATGCGAGACATGGGTTTCAGCTGCCGCAGTCCTTGAGTCAAGCCACTCTTGAACAACAGACAGCGGCAGAAGCGTCTCGCCTGGGCTGAAGACAGAAAGGACTGGACTGCTGCTGAGTGCTCCAAACTTATGTTCTCTGATGAAAGTCAATCAGGGTCCCAGAGTCTGGAGGAAGAGAGGAGAGGGCTGTTGTGAAGTGATAGTGGCCTTCAGCTCTTCTGCATTGTTGGGTCTGGCGTATCGCATCTTCCAGAGCAACCTGGGCTCTCATAACACCTGAGCAGTGCCACAGACTGATGGACTCCATGCCACGCCGCATTGCTGCAGTAATTCAGGCTAAAGGAGCCCCAGCTAAGCATTGAGTGCTGGACATGCTCATACTTTACATGCTCATACTTTACACGCTCATACTTTACACGCTCATACTTTACACGCTCATACTTTACATGCTCATACTTTTCAGTTGGCCAAGATTTCTAGAAATCCTTTCTTTGTGTTGCTCTTAAGTAATATTGTAATTTTCTGAGATACTGAATTTGGGATTTTCCTTAGTTGTCAGTTATAATCATCAAAATGAAAAGAAATAAACATTTGAAATATATCAGTCTATGTGTAATGAATGAATATAATATACAAGTTTCACTTTTTGAATGGAATTAGTTAAATAAATCAAATTTTTTATGATATTCTAATTATATGACCGGCACCTGTATACTGTTTATAATGCTCCTCTATCTGCTCCCCACTCCTGCCCTGCCATACATTTCATTTAAACCTCTTTTTCCTTTACTCACTATCTTATCTATATGTCCTCTCCATGTTAATTTGGAATCCAACCATACTCCTAGAAATCTAACAGTGGACATTCATGCCATTACTATGTTATATATTTTAAACTTCAAATCATTATCTACTCTTTTATTTGAAAATGTGTGGCTCACTCAGGGTGGGATATATGCTAATAGGGCAGATATCCTCACCAGTGGGAGAGGATTTTCCCTACAATGACGTTATACGGAGACAACTGGAACAGCATATTCAGACACTGCTTCGGATTTATAGGGATTATAAAATATTTTTAATAAACACGTGGATTTTATGATTATAGGGTGGTTGGTTACACATGCTGTGTACACATTAATGTTGGGTTTTTAAACTGTTTTTGTTTTTTTGTTTTTTTTTAACAGAGCATTTACTTCATTTACTCATTTACTTATTAACTATACCGGGAAGTCAAGTGGAGTATTGCATCTTATATGTGCTGTAATATTTCCTTATCATTCAGAGGACAGGTGCACAGAGACCTTTTTGTGCTAATGTGTATATTCAAATTCTCAAATCAGTGATGTACATGATGTCATTCTGCATAATATATATATATATATATATATATATATATATATATATATATATATATATATATATATATATATATATAGATGTCATTAGTGAATAGAGAGGACAGACGTCAGAAACAGATGTGAACATACAGCAAGGTATGCAATGGTTTTCAGATATTATTTGACTTATTTTGGTATAACTATCACTTTTTATAGGACTTTCATAGATTGCTATATATTCTATATAATGAGTCCTGATTGTATATTTCTATGTGCTTTCTCCTCAGCTCCTCTTCATTTTTAGAGCCAGCTGAATCTGCTTTCATTGCGATGGAGTATCTGAAGTACCTGATGCTGATATGTCTCATCAGTAAGTGTTTCTTAGTTTTTGTCAATATTTATAACAAGTCTGAAAGATTTTTATTAATTATACATGTTTTCAGAATACATATTCCCTACGATGTCAATACAACAATTGTTTAAAAAGGGCTAAGCACAAAGATAACAATTTTTATATATATATATATATATATATATATATATATATATATATATTTTTTTTTATTATTATATTTTTTATTCTTTATTCTTACACATGACAGCCTAAAGTTTCTAAGCTTCTAAACAGATACACTGGAAGAAATGATTTTTAGAAGTTTTAAATAAAAGAATGATTATTATTCACTAGGGCTGGGTAAAAAAAAAAAAAAATCTAATTTTTATGAACCGATATTGATTCTTAAATCCCAAGAATCGATTAGTCTATCCTGTTTTTAGTTGATGAATGAACCAAACTTTGTAGAGCCTCTCCCATCCAATAATTCACAATAATCTCTGTGCTTTGTTACTTTCCATAAGATACAAAGTCTCCGATTTCAAATTGCGTCCATTTTATTACGAAATGTAAAAAATAAAATACCGTTTTGACGCTGTTTAATGTGGTGTGACAGATCACAGTAGTGCAGCTCAGCTCAAAAGAAGCTGCAGCTCACGTGAACTGATCATCTCCTCCGCTTTAATACCAGTTACAGCACAAAATAAATATGAATGAACGTCAAGGTATGTTAAAAGATTAGTACAACGCACTGAAATCTTTAGCACATCACATGTAATCGCTCAATCAGTGTTTCAACCGTGGAAAGACGCCAATAAAACAGCTTGTGAACAATGTCACGTCACATTTCCAGTGACCATAAACTCATGTCAGCTAGAAAAAAATGAACTCTAGAGATGAGCATTTTGATAAATATATGCACCATATTACATTTTTAATGTTCTTTAATATTAATGCATGTTTGAAACAAATGAGAGTAGAAATATGATTATATTATTATTTTTATTTTTTTTAAATCATTGAGTGTAATTTATGTTTGTATTTAAATCAGTTAATGTTAACCTTAAATATTGAGTTTACAGCATTAGTTAAGACATTTTTTCCTCAAGAATATTTGCCATGTAGGCCTACTGTATCTGATATATATCCACAATAATCGATCATCGAATCATAATCGAATCAAAAGCTTGTGAATGGAAATTGAATCGAATTGTGAAATTTGTGTCAATACCTGGCCCTATTATTTACAAGGGAATGCTGTTTCTGTCTTTCTACTCCAAAATGTCATGTTTAATTCAGTGTGTTACTTGCCATTATTTATAATTGTTTGTGAAATTGACGACATTTCTGAGTGAAAATTGTTTTTTTAGGGTGGTATAATGCAGGGGTCCTCCAGAAGGCTCTAAGGGGTCCCCAGAGCATTTCAGAGAATAAAAAGACGAAGCAAAAATGGATAAAGTCTCCCGAACATTCTGTTTCATTCTAAATGTTTCTCTCCTTTCTTGCCATTTTCATAGGCTACTTTCCAGAATTGTGTATGTTTGCTTTATATCTTTCTAGTGAGTCCCCTTTATCTTGCTCACTGGGGTTGTAAGGCAGTACGTACACTCTAAAAAATGCTGGGTTAAACCAACCCAGTCGCTGGGTTAGTCCACTTTTAACCCAGCATTTTTTAGAGTGTACGTACTGTAGAACGTACTGTAGTAAATGGGTTGTTTTAACCCAGCAGTTGGGTTAAATGTTTGCTTAAAACAACCCAATCGCTGGTTTAGTCCATTTTCAACCCAACTTGGGTTGTTTTTAACCCAGCATTTCTTTTCGAGTGTAAGCTGCTTGCATACATTTATTGTGAAAGATGCTTATACAAATCATTTTTAATTGAAAAATGTTCTTCTTCAGGTTTTTACATCCAACATTAAGTTGGCTATAGCCAATTTATTAAGTTTGGAAACAATATTTTGTATTTATAATGTCACCAAATTTATCTAACAGTTTAAATGTTTTTTTTTCATAGGCCTAAATAAAAATAGATGGATTTTAGGAAGGGGGTTCCTCATAAAAGTTAATCATATTTGGGGGTCCTTGGCATCATAAAGTTTGAAAACCCCTGGTAAACTCTAAAAAATGCTGGGTTAAAAACAACCCAAATTGGGTTGAAAATGGAATAACCCAGAGACTGGGTTGTTTTAACCCAGTAAATGGGTTGTTTTAACCCAGCGGTTGGGTTAAATGTTTGCTTAAAACAACCCTGGGTTAGTCCATTTTCAACCCAACTTGGGTTGTTTTTAACCCAGCATTTTTTTAGAGTGTATAATGGACCCTTTTTCACATACTGTGATGACGCATTTTAACGATCATCAATATCATTTTTTATTTAAATACATATATATTTTTTTATTTTTTTATGTACGTGCATGTATAAGACTAATACTTTGTATTATAATACTTTTGCATCAAATTACAAAAAACAAGTTAATGCTGCTGTGAGGGTGTTTCTAATACAGCGTTTATGGGAGTGACAGTAAAATTTAGACTGGGTAAACCCAGGCCGATCTGCCGGCGATTTGATTTCTCCCTGCAGCTCAGGCTGGAAACCTGCACATTTTCCTATCCTGCTTCCGTTATAAATTTGCAGGGACCAATCACAAACCGGCTTATCCACCTGGCGTGCTATTGGCAGGTGTAACACTATGACGGCTAGAGAAGTGATGGATCGTTGATCTGATTGGTTGAAGGACTATCCAACTGCGATAGAGTCATTTGAACTATGCCCGTTGATCACACCTCTTGTGGTCTGATTGGTTGAAGGACTATCCAACTGCGATAGAGTCATTTGAACTATGCTCGTTGATCACGCCTCTTGTGGTCTGATTGGTTGAAGGACTATCCAACTGCGTACAGAGTCATTTGAACTATGCCCGTTGATCACGCCTCTTGTCGTCTGATTGGTTGAAGGACTATCCAACTGCGATAGAGTCATTTGAACTATGCTCGTTGATCACGCCTCTTGTGGTCTGATTGGTTGAAGGACTATCCAACTGCGATAGAGTCATTTGAACTATGCCTGTTGATCACGCCTCTTGTGGTCTGATTGGTTGAAGGAATATCCAACTCCGTACAGTCATTTGAACTATGCCCGTTGATCACGCCTCTTGTGGTCTGATTGGTTGAAGGACTATCCAACTGCGTACAGAGTCATTTGAACTATGCCCGTTGATCACGCCTCTTGTGCAGTAGAAAATACAGAGCAGACTTCCCAGACCATTGTTCAATCTTAAATTGAGCTTGGTCTGGTGATAGCCAGACAAGGTAAAACGCACATATTTCTCTCTTTTCACTGCCGTTATCAATCTCACTCTATTTTTTCCCTCTTTTTGAAAGTTGTGAAATCACTATTGTGGAGTTTTTCCTTTACTATTTGAGCAAATGGGGACACAAAATATACATTTAATGTATACTCTCATTCACCGCTATAAAAGTTAACCCAACTATGACGACTTCCGCTTCTGAAAAACCCGGAAGTGTGAAAAGGGTCTATAGGTCATCTGGTTGTACAGTTCATTGGTTGTCTTCGAAGCATTATTAATCTAGCATGACTAATGATTTCAAAAAGTGCAATATCAGTAATATTACCACCCACTGAATAAATATTCTAAGGAACACCATACGGAAACAAATCATTAATATTAACTACAGTTCATTGCAATAAGTTGGTATGGTCTTGTTATTCAGTTAAGGATAACATGTTCACTCCTGCATTTTAGAACTGACTACATATTGAACATTTATTTTCTATATTTGAATGTCAGGGGGTTAAAAAGTGTTAAGCGTAAAGCTTTTTATTGTTGCAAGGAACAAAAGTCAAACTGTTTTTTTTTTTTTTTTTTTTTTTTTTTTTACGAGAGCCTCATTCTGTTTTTAATTATTTAAAAAATATATTTTGAAAAACTCAGTGGGGAGATTTAGCCTTGTTTGCATATGGATTTTCATATTCGGCTGGAGTGATGTTATTATTTAACAGACCTGAAGGCTCTGTAATTGTTCATAAAGGTGACGCACAAAGGTCAATGGTTAATGATAGTGATTTCCTCGAGTACTAAGTTACAGACAAGTGTAACCCCTCCTGTTCGAACCACTCGGGTCCGCCGGCATGAGAGTCGGACGCTCTAACAAGGAGGCTAAAGGCTGCAACCTCTAGCGTCAGTCGCTAGAGCGTCTCTTGAGATCAGAGGAGTGAGGTTTACTCGCACAGCAACTACTAGCGTTACACAAGTAATACATTAGCCCTATTCGAATGGTAATAATTTATCATGGGTACGTAAGGCATTTTCATCATTTACTGGGGCTAGTCTTTGATTTTATTGACGTCCGAATCCAGAATGTCAGTGTTTTTCTCCCACCATCCACTGACCGACTACTGTTTTTTGGTAATTTAATTGCTGAATCTGAATCCACATCTCTGAGTTTACAAGAGGAGATCAATTCCAAAGCCAGAAAAAAAAAAAAAAAAAAAAAAATTGGGATGGACTCAGTGTTGTCCCATAAAGTAACACTTAGGCTCCTATTAAAGTATTCAAGGTGTCACACATGTGTCTGACACCTGACAGATGTTTAAGGAAAGGTAGTTAACTACAGGTCATTGCAATAAGCTGGGTATGGTCTTGTTATTCAGTTAAAGATAACATGTTCACTCCTGCATAATAGAATTAAGTTGAGTGGATACTGAAACTTTATTTTTATCTTTGAATGTCAGAGGGTCAAAATAGTGTTAAGTGTTTTTTTTTTGTTTTGTTTGTTTTGTAAGCAAACTGTTTTCTTACAAGAGCCTCATTCTGTTTTTAACAATTAACATTTTTGAGTGATATTATTATTATTTTTTAAATGGAAGACTTTGTTATTGTTCAGTAGGTGACACACGGTCACGGGACAGTGGTGTTCTCTAGTACTAAGCTAGAGGACAAGTAATTCATTGCATACTCAGCACCACCTCAGTACTCAAGCATTATACTGCCTCCTTGTGGTTAACTATGAAACACCACATTTCCCCTCTTGAAAGATTTCTTCGTATCACAGATTACCATTCTTAACTAATTCTTGTTTTAGATTACAACAAATGACAACCTCACAGTATTATTCTGTAAAGAACTTTAGGTAACAAAAATATTAAATAACCATCCCTGTGCATTGTTACTATCATTATCCTCACGGCAGACACGGCGCGGCTTTGGCAGAACTGACACAGAAAACAGAGATGTTAAAAACAGCCTCTGTGATCATAACAGGAAGCACAGAGGGTTCAGAAAAGGCCTCCTTGGCCAATACAGGACAGGTTGAGAGTTCAAGGACAGCTCCCCTTTGAGCAAAAAAAGTTTCGTAGTGTACCTTTAAACAGTGAAACTAGTAATATATTATGTATATTAAAATATCAGCTTGTTCATGTTTGTTCATCTTGAACATACTGACACTGTGTTTGACTTTTATTTAATTGCTTCTCTCCTTTTACATTTTAGATAACACAAGAAAAGCTATAAAAGGTAATAATGTGTTTAAAGTATAAAAAATATCTTAAATTTAGTGAATTATTTACAGTTCTCACTATTCCCTTCAGCAAAGTGCTATGGGGTTTCCTCAGCGAGCTCTGGTATTGTGGGAGGTGAGGATGCACTTGCAGGGAACTGGCCTTGGCAGGTCAGTCTACACGCTAATGGCTTTCACGTCTGTGGAGGGTCCCTCATCAGCCACGAATGGGTGCTCACTGCGGCTCACTGCGTTTCCTTCTCGTAAGAACGTAAAATAGATATATCAATCAAATAATGCATTTGTTAGAGAGTGAATTTGTTACAGAGCTAACACACCTTCAGAGTCTTTTTCTCTCACATTCAGAACCCCAGGCAGTTACTGGACTGTTTATCTGGGCAGACAGAGCCAAAACATTTCAGTCTCTAACCCAAACGAGGTGAGTCGAGGAGTCCAATCCATCATTACACATCCAGACTATGACCAGTTGACCAATGACATCGCCCTGCTGAGATTGAGTGAGCCAGTGAACTTTACCAGCTACATCAGCCCAATCTGCCTGGCTGCTAATGACAGTGTCTTTCACACTGGCACCACCTGCTGGGCCACTGGATGGGGAGAAACCGGCTTTGAAGGTAATGATCATCAGTTTGATGCATTGGTCTACATTTAATCTGTATTATGCAACCAGATAAAAAAAAGTACTTGAGCAACATTAAATTTGAATGTGATCTAAATACTGTCAAAATAGAACCCAACATAGGCTTAGATGAAGATTACAGTATCCACTTAAATCAATCAAATCTTACTTTACCATGTTATTTTTCCCTTCTCTTCTGTGTTGATTTAAAAATGTCTTGCTCCTTTCCTTAATCATCTAATAATATAAATGTATATAAATTTATCCTGCTATCCTATAAATAATCATGGCCATAAAAGGTAGGGCAGATTCTGGGTCTTAGCGCTAGTTCATATTCTAATCGCTGAACACGTCAGACACACTTTTGACAGAATTTTAATGTCCTTGCAACATTCAGCCTGAGGATGCCGCGCTAATGATGATTGACAGATTTTATTACACATGATAAACACATAGAATGCCATCTTAGAATTGCCTTAATGTAGGATTTATTGTGTCCCAATGTTGTTTTAGAATATTACAAGTTATGTAGGAATTCCAGTGAGGAAAACAAAGTAATGTCTATTCTCAGAACAAACATAAAACAAACACAACAGAAATACTGTATATAAAATCTATTCACATGAGCATGTTTAAATTAAAGGGTTTAAAGTGTCTCATTAATTTGATACGCTACTCCACATAGGAAGAACAGACATGGAAACTAGTCACTGACCTGATGCAGACACATATCTAAAGTGGACTAATATCATCTTGGTCTGGAGGGAGGAGCGCTGCAGTTCCATTTTTCACCACAGATTTACATTGGAAATTTGTGGGGCGCTGTAGAGCTGAGGAGGGCTCCGAGTTCGGCTGCCCCACTTATTATCATGAATACATGCCTGCCGAATCCATGCACTACATTTTAATATATCCTGCTGACTTTAGGACTTCAAATAGTCTAAAATCCCCAAAAATATTTGTTGCACAATGCTGAACACATTTATAATTGATTATTAATTCAGTGTATATAGAGGTCTACACTCACCTAAAGGATTATTAGGAACACCTGTTCAATTTCTCATGAATGCAATTATCTAATCAACTAATCACATGGCAGTTGCTTCAATGCATTTAGGGGTGTGGTCCTGGTCAAGACAATCTCCTGAACTCCAAACTGAATGTCAGAATGGGAAAGAAAGGCGATTTAAGCAATTTTGAGTGTGGCATGGTTGTTGGTGCCAGACGGGCTGGTCTGAGTATTTCACAATCTGCTCAGTTACTGGGATTTTCACACACAACCATTTCTAGGGTTTACAAAGAATGGTGTGAAAAGGGAAAAACATCCAGTATGCGGCAGTCCTGTGGGCGAAAATGCCTTGTTGATGCTAGAGGTCAGAGGAGAATGGGCCGACTGATTCAAGCTGATAGAAGAGCAACTTTGACTGAAATAACCACTCGTTACAACCGAGGTATGCAGCAAAGCATTTGTGAAGCCACAACACGCACAACCTTGAGGCGGATGGGCTACAACAGCAGAAGACCCCACCGGGTACCACTCATCTCCACTACAAATAGGAAAAAGAGGCTACAATTTGCACAAGCTCACCAAAATTGGACAATTGAAGACTGGAAAAATGTTGCCTGGTCTGATGAGTCTCGATTTCTGTTGAGACATTCAGATGGTAGAGTCAGAATTTGGCGTAAACAGAATGAGAACATGGATCCATAATGCCTTGTTACCACTGTGCAGGCTGGTGGTGGTGGTGTAATGGTGTGGGGGATGTTTTCTTGGCACACTTTAGGCCCCTTAGTGCCAATTGGGCATCGTTTAAATGCCACGGCCTACCTGAGCATTGTTTCTGACCATGTCCATCCCTTTATGACCACCATGTACCCATTCTCTGATGGCTACTTCCAGCAGGATAATGCACCATGTCACAAAGCTCGAATCATTTCAAATTGGTTTCTTGAACATGACAATGAGTTCACTGTACTAAAATGGCCCCCACAGTCACCAGATCTCAACTCAATAGAGCATCTTTGGGATGTGGTGGAACGGGAGCTTCGTGCCCTGGATGTGCATCCCACAAATCTCCATCAACTGCAAGATGCTATCCTATCAATATGGGCCAACACTCCTCGCCCGAGCTCTGGGACTGGAGCGGATTCCTCACCCGAGCTCTGGCACCTGACAAGAAGAAATTATCACAACTTTGGAACTTACAAAATAAACTTAGGAATATCAGTAAAATTTACCACACCAAGTAAGATGACAGAACAGAGAATGGCATGAACTGAGGATATATATTTAAGCAGTGAAACAAAGGGAGTAACTAACTAGACACACCTGAAATGCTGTATGTAAACCAAAAATTGTATGTAACCTTTAAAAATATTAAGTGAACTTTTACTTTTTTTATTACCTTGACCTTTATTATGTGTTCATAATTCTCCTTACCATTGCTTTTCCCACCGTGGTTATAAATTGAATTCTGACTTTGTCAGCTGCAAAACATAAAAGCTCTGATTTTTCACATTGACAAATGCAGTCACACATTTCATCTGCAAAAGACAAAGGTCAATTTTTGTTAACATAAATATAAAGGCAGCACTTCATGAATGACATTTGTGACATTTTATTTTTCATAGAAGTTGTTCTGTTATTAAAGTTCTTAAATATTTGTAATAGCAAGATAATTAAATTAACATTTATTTTAATAGTATTATTATTTTTAAATCTGTACTGTAAGTGTATCATACATTCATCCATATTTTCAGAATGTCTTAAAAGCCTGTTTTCTTGATGACAATCAGGCACTGATTCTGGAACTCTGCAGGAAGTGCAGGTAAATGTGTTGGGGAATAAGGAGTGTGACTGCAGGTTTCAAGACTTCCCATTTTTGGACATAACGATCACTCCGACAATGATCTGTGCTGGAGGAGAGACGAGCAAAGGAACATGTTTTGTAAGTTACAGCAGTTCCCACAACATTGTTGAATTCTTGATTGTGACACTTTCCACTGGGTTTTCTTTAACATGCATGTCTATGAAGCATTTCCAACATGACCATATTGTACATTAATATCACTTAATATTGTACCTTGAATCAGCGCTTCTCAGACCTGTCCTGGGAACTCCCCACCATTGCACATTTTGAATGTCTCCTCATCAGACACACCTGATTCAACTCCTCAGCTCATTAGTAGAGACTGCAAGACTTGAATTGGTTGTGTCTGATGAAGGAGACATCCAACATGTGCAATGGTAGGGGTTCCCCAGGACAGAGACTATTAAATACTGTTATTCCTTTTAATTATACTAATGTCTAATTAAAACGTGTACAAATGTATAAACTGTTCAGATATCAGGTAAAACACATAGAACCGCACGATTCACCCACCAGTGGTGAACCATTGAAATTTAGAAACGTTTCGAAACAGTAATGACGTAACGAAGCCTCATTTACTGAAATCATGTGACTTTGCCAGTTTGATATACACTCCGAACCACTGATTTGAAACAAATGATGTGTAAAAGTTTCATCGCTTCATGAAGCCCCCATCGCTAGCGGTATGTTTACATCTCTCAAAGAAGACAAATATCAGACCTGAGTCTTTAGTTTAGGAGAGAAAACTTTTATTTTTCTTTCCTCTGGGAAGCTTTCTTCAGACAACATGTGTTCCATATAGCTTATGTGGTATCTTTCAAATTCATGTTTTACATGAATTCAAGTTCCTCTCTTTCATTTTTAGGGAGATTCTGGTGGTCCATTACAGTGTAAACAGGGTTCTGTATGGATCTTAGCTGGTGTCACTAATATTGGGATTCCATGTGGCACCGGAATTACACCTGACAGCTATGCTAGAGTATCCGAATTCCAAAACTGGATCTTGGAAAATGTTAATGGATCAGACATTGGATTTGTGACTTTTAAATCTGATGGTGAAGATAAAGACAACAGCTTTCTGTGCAATGGGGAACAAAACGGATCCTGTAACGTAATAGAATGGAATAGCTAGCATGAAATAAAAATCTATAATTTAATTTTTTTATGTACATTTGTAATGTTATAGCTTGTGTGAATTAAAGAGAAAGTTCATCCAAAATTGTGGAGTAAGCAGTTAACAGATGGAAAATTCACTAAATTTTTGAGTGTATATGCATCAGGTCCATGGACATGCTGAGGCTGAGACAAAGTGGCATCTAACAATTTGGGACATTACATTTGCTGCATAATAATAATAATAATAATAATCATCTAAATTGTTGTAAATCACTGTAGTTTTTAATAGTTTATATATTTTATAGTTTCAGGCCTTTTCTACCCATTTGGAAATGGAGACATAGAGAATCCCTCTGAAGATGATGGAAGCTCTCCAGTAGTATTCTTGGAAAAGCCCTTTGTATATTTTGGACATGTTTATCGACAGACTTATGTAAGCACTTTGTCTGCATAAATCGTGTGTATGTATGTATGTATGTATATCGAGTGCATTCAGAAGGTATTCACAATTCACTCCATAACACAATGAGGAAGCAAAAAACTGATTTGCAATGACAAATTTATGTTAACAAATTGCAAAATATATATTCATATAAAATGAATGTGAAATAAAACATTTAAAAGAAATCAACTTTAGCTTTTTAAGAGTTTCAGTCTCTATTTTGTACTGCTAAATCTCTTCTATAATATTGTTTTACCTCTGCTTCAGATTAATAACAACATGGACAACACTGTCTCTGGAAACATCTCCTACCGTCAGGTCACCAGAGGCGGACTCTTACTAGCAGCCTCAAACAACATAAACCAGTATTTTCCCAATCTGAACTTCACTGCCTCATGGCTGTTCATTGTTACTTGGGATAAAGTACCATACTTTAACAACTCGCAGTCGGTAAGCCACCCTATATGTTAATGGTAAAAGTCTTTTTCAATTTTTATGTTCCAAGCTCTATTCAAATAATTTGTGGTATATCGATTTAATACCGATATCTTTTGGTGTCTCTAAGCAGATGACGTTGATTTGAATGATCAAGGTTCATTTTCTCTTACATGTTTTTATTTCTAAAAGAATGCAGGTAAGCCATGGTAGGCCAACATAACTATCCAAATAGTTTCAAACGAAGATAACTTTTAACTATAGTTGTAAAATTAACAGAGTAACACTGTGTCTACACCAGATGTGACCATTGACACATTGCACCGTGGCACAACAGCTGTCAACGCAGGATGTGACAAAGCAACCGTTGCAAAGCATTTGTCCTTCATGTCAGTACGTTATGAATGGAACGAGGCATCAGTTTACTGTCAGGATTTGTCTTTTTGCATCAAGGTAAAGGTGTGGTCACGTTTTGTAATGTATTGCCGATTTTGTTTAACTTTATGTATTGTTACTTTCTTCATGGTTCCTTGTGCTTTGTTTCTTGATTCCTGATCTAGAGTGATTACGCTCATTTTTAAGTTGGTCACGCTGTCACATTTTGAGTTTTTGTTCATGTTTAAAGTATGTTTTTGATCTCTTTATTTCTTTTTCTGTTCTGTTCGTGTCAGAGTTTCTTTGATCAGTCTTCAGTCTTCCTCTTTCCCCTGTCTGTTTGTCTCTATGGTTACTGATTTGATTTGGTTCTGTTCAGGTGTCTGTAATTACCCTCTTGTGTTTCTTGTAGCTCATATTTACGTCCCAATGTGGGTGGTTATACGTCCCCGGCTGAACGTCCCTGGCTCCCTGAACTGCCGGGATATATTATGACGCAAATTTGGGGAGGGGAGGGTACTGTCACATTCTGAGTTTGTTTGTGCTTAGACAGGAACAGAAAAAGGAATCAAACACAAACTCTGAGTTCCCTTTCAATCGGTCACGTTCGATATGCGTCGGAACTGACCAACGAATTGGGATCTGTTCACGCATTCCACGCACCGCCCCACAGTGCAGGTATAAACACGGAAGTGGAAGTACCGCGTACCGCTTTTAACTTCGGAGAGCCGAACGGTTTGCTGTATCAAGCTGTTTCTACGAAGAGTGTTTAGAGGAGTCTCGAGGAGGATTGCTCTCTTACATGGGTGCTGGTGTGACGGCGTGAGTCAGCGAGTGGCGGCTGCAACATACACTTGTTCCTGTGTTGATTGGCTGGGCGTTTCCGTTCTTTGAGTGCTCACAAGCAGGCTTGCAATCGGACTGCTGTGAACCGCGGCCATCTCCCTGAGTGCTTCAGCACTTCTAAAAGAGCATTTCCTTCTACAAGAGCAACACGGTTTGACCCTGCGTCTTTTTCACGATGTAATTTGTGTTTCTGGAATGCGGTTGTTTCCTGTCCTCATTTGACAGCCACGATCTCTCTCACACGTAAACATGTGAGATTGCATCTCTCTCAGGAGAGTGTGATCACTTCTGCGTGCAGTTCGTCTTACCTTTCTCGTAAGGGCTTAAGCATTCAGCGCGCTGTGTGCCATTCTGACGGCCACGCGCGCTGACTCACATGCCTGCTGGTAGCTTACAGATGGGATTGCTGGTCCTTTTTGGGACCTAGCGTTTCATTTGGGGCTCTGGCAGAGGACAGATGTCAATTGCTGCATCCGAGAGAGGGAAATATGGAACACCAAAAAGGCCATAATCTGTAATAAGTGTGCAGGAACTGTGTGTGGTGATGGACCTCGCTCTTCAGGTGACAAAAGTCACCACACGCTCCCTGGGTCAGGCGATGTCCACACTAGTGGTCCAGGAATGTCACATGGGGCTAAACCTGGCAGATATGCGTGAGCCCAACAAAGTTTGGTTCTTCAACACCCCGTCTGTCAGGCGGGCCTCTTCGGCGACGCCATTGAGAACTTTGCCCAGCAGTTCTTGGTGGCCCAGAAACAGATGGAGAAAGAAAAAAAAAATGTCCTGCCCCGACGACCAGCTGCTGCCTCCACCCAGTCGTCGGTCACAGAGCCTCCGCCTGCTTGTTGCTGAAGGTGTCCCCCTACATCCGCCTCTGGCCCTGCTAAAGCCAAGCAGCAGCCTCCACCCGAGCACCAGGTGGCCGAACGCAAGGGAGGCACCCAACCCATCCAGGGTCCCGCAAAGTCCGCTGGCAAGCGGGCCTGAAATGGGTAGCCCAGTGAGAAGGGGATCTGCTCTTGGGGAGGCAGTGCCCCCCAGCCCCCGGCCCTTGCCACTCCTTTCCTCCCCTCTCCCCCTCGCCAAGGGGCAGCACTGTGGGCACTGAGGACACCCCCAGGCCTTCTCACCCACACTCTGCCCCACCCTGGAGTACTCGGCCAACACTCCGGGCCGCCTCCGGGCCTCGCGAGTCGGGTCTGAGTACTCCACCTCGCTGCCCCACCCCGAGTACGTCTGTGTGATGTCTTGCGGTCAGAGATCAATGTCCTGCTGGCGAATGACGCGGTCGAGCCAGTTCCTCCAGCCGATATGAGGTTGGGGTTCTACAGCCCTTACTTCATTGTACCCAAGAAAGGTGGCGGGTTAAGGCCAATCTTGGACCTGTGCGTTTTGAATCAGGCCCTGCACAAGCTGGTGCTCCATCACCTCAGCCTGTTGGGCCTTCGGGTCAACTGAGAGAAGAGCAAACTCTGTCCCACACAGAGGATATCTTATCTCGGTATGGAGTTCAATCAACCGGACTACGCGCCTCACAGAGGAGTGAGTCCGGTCAGTGTTGAACTGCTTGAATACGTTCAAAGGCAGGACAGCGGTCCCACTGAAATTCTTTCAGAGACTCCTGGGGCATATGGCATCTGCAGCCACGGTAACGCCACTCGGATTGCTTCATATGAGTTGCTGTGTTGGCATATCAATTACCTAGAGTTACTGGCAGTACGTCTCGTCCTGGGCCACCTCAAAAAGCTGCTACAGGGCAATCTCTGCCTGTGGAGTCAGAAGCGTCTGAGGTCGCTTCAGGCCATTCACATCCCAGGTGCGCTGAACCAGACAGCCGACAAGCTCTCTCGTCAGTCGACACCTCCGGGAGAGTGGCGACTCCACCCCCGAAGCGTCCAGCTGATATGGGACCTCTTCGGAGCCGCGCAGGTAGATCTGCTCGCCTCTCCGGACTCGACCCATTGCCAGTTATACTATTCCCTGACCGGGGGCACCCTCAGTATGGATGCACTGGCACACAGCTGGCCCCGGGACCTATGCAAATATGTGTTTCACCCAGTGAGACTTCTCGCGCAGACACTGCGCAAGGTCAGGGAGGACGAGGAGCAGGTCTTGCTAGTTGTGCCCTATTGGCCCAACCGGACCTGGTTCTTCGAACTCACACTCCTCACGACAACCCCTCCCTGGCCGATCCCCCTGAGGCCTTTCTCAGGGGCGGGGCACTCTATGGCACCCACATCCAGACCTCTGGAAACTCCATGTCTGGTCCTTGGATGGGACGTGGAGGTTCTAGGTGGCCATACCATCACTTCTGGAGACCCCTCTGCTGGAGACCCCTCTACGAGGTGCCTCTACGCTCTGAAGTGGAACCTGTTCGTTGAGTGGTGCTCTTCCCACCGGGAAGACCCCCGAAGATGTTCGATTAACGGCGTGCTTTCTTTCCTGCAAGATGGGCTGGAGTAAAGGTCTCCCTCCACCCTCAAAGTGTACATTGCGGCAATAGTGGCATATCACGATGCAGTGAAAGGCAAGTCTTTAGGGAAGCACAACTTAATCATCAGGTTCCTCAGAGGTGCAAGGAGACTGAATCCTCCTCTTTCAACCTCGGTACCCTCTTGGGACTTTAGCCCTGGTGGTCAGAGCACTTCAGGGTCCTCTCTTTGAGCCTTTACAGTCTGTAGAGTTAAACATCCTGTCCATGAAGACAGTGCTCCTGACTGCATTGGCCTCAATCAAGAGGGTAGGGGACCTGCACGCACTTCCAGTCAACAAATCGTGCCTAGAAATCGGGCCGGCCAACTCTCACGTTGTCCTGAGACCTCTGCCTGGATACGTGCCCAAGGTTCCCACCAGTCCCTTCTGGGACCAGGTGGTGAACCTGCAAGCACTGCCCTCGGAGGAGGCAGACCCAGCCCTGGCTTTGTGTCCCGTCTGCACTCTTCACACTTACGTCAACCAAACTCAAAGCTTTAAAACCTCAGAGCAGCTCTTTGTCTGTTACGGAGGCCAACAGAAGGGAAAGGCTGTCTCCAAGCAAAGGCTAGCCCACTGGATCGTGGATGCTATCGTCTTGGCTTACCAGTCCCAAGACGTGCCTTGCCCGTTCGGGTTGTGAGTGCACTCCACAAGGAGTGTAGCTTCCTCCTGGGTGCTGGCTCAAGGCGCCTCGCTGACAGACATGTGTAGAGCTGCTGGCTGGGCGACACCTAACACGTTTGTTATATTCTATAGCCTCCGTGTAAAGCTGGTATCTTCCCGCATCCTCGCCCCCAGTGGACAGTAGCACCAAGTGCCCGATCTAGTGTCGGCTTGCAACGCTACTCCCGTCCTCTGGGCCGGATACGTGCGTCTGTTTTCTCCAGTTGTGTTCCCCGGAAACAGCTAACCCTGTGAGTTCCTCCGTCACCCCTTCAGTGTCAGATGTTGCAGCCGTCTGGTGCCAGGCCTGCACCCGTATGCTTGTGGAACGTGTGTGTAGGCTGGGTATATCCATATGTAGCAGTTCCCTAACGGCAACCCCATATGTGTATTCTTCCACGGTACCAGCTACCCTACTCAGCTAGCCCCGTGTCTTTCCCTTGACAGAGCCCGCTCTGTCGTCTCTGGGGCGTTCTTTCCCCCCCTGGGACCAGGTTGGATCCACCCCAGAGACTCCCATATTTAGCACTACCCTGATAGGTTAGTCCTTATGTGTAATCTGCCACCTCTCCTTCCGTTGAAGGTTGTGGCTCTGCAGTGTACTCTCTCTGTAAATACATAATAGACACTTTGCGTAGGTTTAGAAAAGCCATTTATGTATATCAAAGCACAAGGTGGGAAGATAAATCTTTTATTTAAGGCACTGCAGAATTAATCAAGCATAAAGACGGCATTACTCTGTCTGTGAGCCATAAGGATCATTTTCTTTTTCCTTCACAGAGTTCATCTTTTCAAGTTGTTTTGGTCTCTGGTGGTTCTCTGTCTTTTGTCATGATGAACTATGGAAATATCTCCTCTACGGATCATTGGTTTCAGGTTAGAAAGAATCAGAACCGTATCTCTGAACTTTGGCATTAAGTTAATATTAGAGAACTTTGCGCCGCAACTTTATTGATGATGATGATAGATTTTTCTACTCAGGCTGGCTATGACAGTAAACTCAACAAATTATTCCTCAATCCCTGTGGCTGATGAAAATAAACTGTCCAACTCCAGCAATGTCAATGTCCCGGGACGCTGGGCTTTCCGTGTTGATGGTGGACCTGAAGAGGGTAATACTTTACTCTGTGTAATAACTTTTTTGATCAAATCAAATCAGACCAATTACAATTTACAAAATAAGTAGAAAAAGATGCTTTAAGCTGTTGGAATACCACGCATAAAATAACCCTTATACATTTTGTACAATTTTCATTTAGGGATTTTTGCAGTTGTGCTTTGTTAAAACATTAAATCATTATAACCACTAAATAATTTACAATTTAATGTTATAATGTTCCTTTTTCAATGGCAGTAATTTTTTACCCATATGGAGATGAGGATTCAAAGAACCCTGCAGAGGATTTTGGAAGTTCTCCATTGATAACCCTGACGCAGCCATTTGGCTACTTCAGGCTTGTTTATAATCAATTATACGTAAGCAGCATTGTCACATTCATGGAATTGTAAACTTAGTTTTATCAAAACAACATGAGTAGCTTTATATTCCTCATGAAAAATGTTACTTGAAAGTCCAGATAACTGAGCTTTCACTCTTTTGGTCTCATAAAAGGTGAATAACAAGGGGTACTTGACTTTTGAAGGACCAGTTCACCAGTGGTATCCTGATTATTTTCCTGCATACTCGACTAGAGACATCATCGCTCCACTGTGGACAGACATTGACATTACACGTAAAGGAACCATCTCTTACCGACAAGTAACAGATGGTCATCTCTTGAATCGGGCCTCTAAAGACATAAACCAATATTACCCCAGCTTGAACTTCTCTGCCTCATGGGTTTTCATTGCAACGTGGGATAAAGTGCCGTATTATGGATACAGGCGAACAGTAAGTCTCCTTTTGGTTAGATTGAAATAGCAGCACAGAAATTTGTGATAAGGAAACAGTATCCCATGTTCTCTGTATTTATGTAGTAATTCCCTTTATCTTCCAGGAGTCGACCTTTCAAGTGGTTTTGGTGTCTGGCAAAAACATGTCATTCACACTCATGCATTATGGTAATATTGCCCCTGTCACGCAGCCTGTTGAGGTAAAGAAATTAGAAAAAGACACTGAAATCAAAATAAATTATTTTAATCACTATGATAAGTGTAACTGAACTTTTGGTCTTGTTTTTTGATTAACAGTCTGGATATGACACAAGTGATTCAACTGATTTCTTTATGATTCCTGTTTCTGACACCACAAACCTGCCATACACAAGCAATGTCAACGTCATGGGTCGATGGGTATTTCAAACTGACACTGCATCACAAAACAATGGTACAGTAATTTAATCATTAAAAATACATGGCATTTATTGTACATCATGTTTAATAGTTGTTTATCATTCAAAACGTAGAACAATTCATTGGGCAATTACTA
Organism: Paracanthobrama guichenoti; assembly: GCA_018749465.1. NCBI lineage: Eukaryota > Metazoa > Chordata > Actinopteri > Cypriniformes > Gobionidae > Paracanthobrama > Paracanthobrama guichenoti. The sequence goes on from CM031954.1 coordinate 22,872,678, forward strand.
TTTTGTGAGCAGTTGAGAGTTCGATATAAATTTAAAATGTTTTTGCTTTCAGGACTGTTTTATCCATTCAGGAATGGGCACAAACTTCAACAGGATTCTGAATTTGGATTTGTGGTCAATTTGCAAACACCATTTTCTTATCTCGGGCTCACATACAGCTATATTTATGTGAGGACACTTATTAATGCAACTGTATTTTGACTTTCTCAAGCAATCTATTACTAGCCATTAAAAGTGCTTGTCTGCTGCATTATCTGTTATTTCAAACACTTTTAGGTTTACAAAAATGGATTTCTTACTTTCAAACGGCCAATGTTTCCATCAAGTCCTCAAACTCTTCCCGCTTACACAAATAGAGACATTGTTGCTCCACTATGGACAGATATTGACAACAGTGACTTTTACTTCCAAGAATTCAGTGGTGTCCGAGTACTACAGCGAGCTACGAATGATATACGTCAATATTTTCCTCAAGCAAATTTCACTGCAGACTCAGTTTTTGTTTGTACTTGGGATAATGTGAGATATTATAACACTTCAGCACAGGTAAGATTTGTTTCATTATTTGTTTTCAGTTGTCTTGTGACTGTGATGATTTGATGTTGTGTTTTTTTTCTTCAGAATTCCTCTTTTCAAGTACTGCTGATCTCAGGTTCTGGTTTGTCATTTATTGTATTTAATTATGGCAATATTCCACAAACTGGGCATATTGCAACGGTGAGAAAGCTGTTCTGCATTATTTATTTCATGTAATAACTTGCAGTGTTCTGGACAGTTCAAATGTATTTGTAGAGATAATTGATGTAATGTGAGATTATTTCATATCTCATATATCATCTCTTATACACAGACATGTAACAAACATATTTGTAATCATTATTTAGGCTGGATATGACACTATTGATTCAACCAGTTATTATTCAATTCCTGTGTCTAACATCGCTAACCTGACCCACTCCACAAATGTCAATGTTATGGGCCGCTGGGCTTTTCGGGTCGACACTTCGCCAACAAAACTTGGTAATACATTTGTTCTTTCTTCTCCTAAACGTCCTTAAATGTTAACCTTTGTACTAAGGCAAATGCAACGACACGTTTTTTCCAGGTTTGTTTTATCCGACTGGCTCTCCGGTCTCTCCCTGTCGAAGTAATGCAATCTCACCAGCCGTGCGCTTGCAGTATCCTTTCTTGTACTTTGGACGCAAATATCATAACATATATGTAAGATGTTAAACATGTTACATTTGAAGTACATTGACCATGTATTCTTTAGTTAAATCTTTATATCTTTACTATAGGTCAACAATAATGGACATTTAACGTTTGATGAACCATTTTATGAAAGACTTCCCAAGGCTTTCCCTGCCAACTCTACTAGAGACATTATAGCTCCACTCTGGGCAATGTTTGACTGTAGTGTCAATGGAAGCATCTCCTACCGCCTGATAACTCAAGGCCGAATTCTGGACTGGGCGAGAAATGACGTCAAACAGTATTTCCTCTGTTTGGGTTCTCAGTACAAACAGTCCTCATTGCTACTTGGGATAAAGTGCCCTACTTGAACAGCTCCTTGACGGTGTGTTGATTGAATGGTTACACGAATCTTCTTTAACCTAAGTTTAATATAAATGTAGTCAGAGAAATAATAGTTTTAGAAGTATTGCATACATTTAGCACAATTTTGTTGAATTAATTTTGTTTATAGTCAGTTTAACTGTGCTTTCTCATTGAAACCCAATGTTTTTATTTGACTTCTCCTAGAATCCTCCTTCCAAGTCGTTCTAATTATTTGCAGGACTCTTTCCTTTGTCATGATGAACTATGGACATATCTCTTCAACTGATCAAAGCTTTCAGGTTGGACAGAATAAGTCTTTGAGGCTCAGACCTTAAATAAATCTTGGTCTACTGGCTGATTAATTATCATCATCGTCATTAATTATTATTATTATTATTATTATTATTATTGTTGTTGTTGTTGTTGTTGTTGTTGTTTTGTTGTTCACTCAGGCTGGATATGACACAGTAAACTCAACAAATAACTTTTCAATCCCTGTGGCTGATGAAAGTAAACTCTCTAACTCCAGCAATGTCAATGTCCCGGGACGCTGGGCTTTCTGTGTTGATGGGGGACCTGAGGAGGGTAACATCATTGTTTAATATAAATAACATTGCATTGTTTGATAAATAGCCATTAAATATAACATTATACAACACTTTAAACACTGATGGTTATCTCTTGAATCGGGCTTCAAAAGATATAAACCAATATTATCCCAACTTGAACTTCTCTGCCTCATGGGTTTTTATTGCTACATGGGATAAAGTGCCGTATTATGGAAACAGTGAGGCAGTACGTTCTTCTTTCAATTAGCATGCACTTTTATTGCACAGTGTTTTCATTGAACTGAGATTTATGGCATATCCAGAATGACGCTTGCATTAATGGGGAATTCTCTCTTCCAGGAGTCGACCTTCCAGGTGGTTTTGGTGTCTGGAAAAAACCTGTCGTTTACCCTCATGCATTATGATCATATCACCCCCACCTATACTGCAGAGGTAAAGCAGTGTGGAAAATGAGTTAATAGTTTATGATCTTTAGTAGTGTGAAATGTTTAATGGATTGTTTTCTTTGTGTTTTCTTCATTAACAGTCCGGATATGACACAATTTACTCCACTAATTTCTTTTCGATTCCTGTTTCTGACATCACAAACCTGCCATACACAAGCAATGTCAACGTCATGGGTCGATGGGTATTTCGTGTTGACAATTCATCAGAAAGAAATGGTAAATATGTGTCTTAATGAAATGTGCCATTTACCTCAATTTCAGATGTCTAATATTATACTTCGTGTCTCAAAACATGCATTTGTTTCTTTAAATAATGTGTGTAATAGAGTTGTAAGTCTCATGGGTAGAGGTATGTAACATCTGCTCTGTTTTGTTTCACAGGATTTTGTGACAGAACTAACCCTCAAGGTGCATCATTTTTAAATCTATTAAAATAATTGATCCCTCTGTTTTTGGTGAAAACATTATGCAAATAACATATCTATAGCAGAATGTACATTCAATCTGGCATGTGTCCCCTCAATTTTTTAATGCAACTTTCAAAAAAAAAAAAAAAAGAAATTATATTTTGTACTTTTAATAATTTTAATGATTATTGTAGGTGAAATATATCAGTACTGAAAACTCTCCAACATATAGTGTTTTGAAACTTTTTAAATTACATGATTTGTGCAGAAGTCTTTATTGGTGGGTTTTTCCATCCAAAATATCAAAAGATTAACTCAATGTATCACTTAATGTACTTATCAATAATTAAAAAATATATATATATATATATATATATATATATATATATATATATATATATATATATATATATAATAACACAGATTATCTCTTCATCACGGCTCCTGTTAGTGGGTGGGATATATTAGGCAACAAGTGAACATTTTGTCCTCAAAGTATTAGAACCAGGAAAAATGGGCAAGTATCAGGATTTGAGCGAGTCAAATTATGAGGGCTAGACGGCTGGGTCAGAGCATCTCCAAAGCTGCAGCTCTTGTGGGGTGTTCCCGGTCTGCAGTGGTCAGGATCTATTAAAAGTGCTCCAAGGAAGGAACAGTGGAGAACCGGCCACAGGGTCATGGGCGGCCAAGGCTCATTGATGCACGTGGGGAGCGAAGGCTGGCCCGTGTGGTCCAATCAAACAGACGAGCTACTGGAGCTCAAACTGCTCAAGAAGTTAATGCTGGTTCTGATAGAAAGGTGTCAGAATACACAGAGCATCTCAGTTTGTTGCGTATGGGGCGGCATAGCCGCTGACCAGTCAGGGTGCCCATGCTGACCCCTGTCCACCGCCGAAAGCGCCAACAGTGGCACGTGAGCATCAGAACTGGACCACGGAGCAATGGAAGAAGGTGGCCTGGTCTGATGAATCACGTTTTCTTTTACATCACGCGGATGGCCGGCTGCGTGTGCGTGGCTTACCTGGGGAACACATGGCACCAGGATGCACTATGGCAACGGTTCCCAAACTTTTTTTCCTGCGCACCCCCTTCTATGTCCCAACCGGGTTGGCGCACCCCCAATCCCCACAAAAAAAGTTGCTTTGTTTTATCGCCATATAAAGACTCATGTTTAATCATGCGCAAATAACATGATTAAACATGTATATGTTTATATATATATAGACGGGTAGAAGAGCACTTTTCCCAGATGAGACACCCTTTACTTGTATATGTATATGTATATGTATATATGTATGTGTATGTGTATGTGTGTGTATATATGTACTATATATGCATGTTGAAAGTCATCTTATGTGGTATACATAAATATACATGAGGTGCATGACTCCATCTGCAGCAGAAACTCTTGGGTAAAACAACATTGTGTCTTTTGTGTTTGCAGCTTCAGATGATCTTCCCAGTGCTCAACTGTGTGGAAGAACCACATTTAACACCAGCAGCAGGATAGTAGGAGGTCAGAACGCTTCAGCTGGACTCTGGCCATGGCAGGCTAGCCTTCTTCTGGATGGTAGCCACTTCTGTGGAGGTTCTCTCATCAACAAAGAGTGGGTGCTGACCGCTGCCCACTGTGTCGAGAGGTAAACTCATTTAACTAAATACTTCAGCTTCCACAGATGCTTTGAGTAGATTACATTTGAATTGAGCAATTGATTTAACCCTATTAAAGCCTACTATATCATATATTGATATTCAAATTTCAATAAATAAAGGTCTTTTAGTATAACTGTAAAAATGTCCCCTTTCAGCTTGTAGTTCATGTGTCTTTTTTTGCTGTGAAATCTTTACTGATTTTTAGAAATTAAATGTAAAAATAACTTTGGTATTGTTAGTAATATTTCAAGATTAACATTTACTGGAAGAAGCTACTTAGATTTACTTGATTATTCATATTCCATTTAAAAAAATCTTGTTAAAATGTATCAAATATGATCCATCAGGTTTTTGAGGAAGGTTTATTTAAATTGCATTACATTATATGTTTACTACATAGCTCTGATCATAAAACTAAGGATTTAAATATTACTAAGATTACTATTGGCAGATATAGAGTGATATGTCTTATAATAATTGTATGTAAGTAGTCTGTTCAAAGATCTCATTGATTTACATCACATGCTATCAGAAGTTCATCTTCTTTTTGACTATATACATGTCAGCATCTGCACTATATTGCATATGTGAGCTCCATATTTTCACTATATCATACTATGAGCCATGTATCAAATATGACGCTCAATAAACACGTATATGCGATTGTTCGTAATATTTTGTCTAAAGGCTCAATAAACAGTTCCATTCTGACTTATTTAAAGGGTACATAACATGTTCAGTTTTTGCCAAACTCATGTTAATCTTGAGTAGTATTGCATCCTTCATATCTCCGAAGAGTCTTTAGTTTTATCATATTTATTAAAGACCGATATGCTGTGCAGATTCTTTCCCAAAAACAGCCAAACTCCAGGAGGCGTGCAGTGGGCGGAGCTAAAGAGTCACTCACACAGTCACACAATACATCATGGCATTATCCCTGGATAACTTTCGATTCTCTATACATTCGTGTTGTGTACATTCATATGCACTTACATGCCGATTGCCAACAAAACACAGACATTTGATGCAGTTTCACTCACCGCCTGCGTTTCCACTCATGACCGGGAATAAACAAACACACTTGCAGAACTCCGTTGCTGCTCCGGAAAAAAAGTGCATCCACTGTTTCCTTAACGCTGGGTTATTTGGAAAGCTGAACAAGGGGATCTTTCCCTCACAACCAGAAACACACTTCTTTAGTGACATTGTTGATTTCGTGGTCTAGAAACAAAATGACAGCACTGCCGACAGCTTCCGCAACCCAAAACGATGGTCGCGCTCTTGCTCTCGATCTCGCTCTGGTTGATGTGCGCATGCTCATCTGGGAAAAGTGCCCTTCCATCCTTTATAACGTCATACAGGGCTGGGTTGAATTCATTCTAATCCTAAACAGAGAACTTATGCATTTACCTTTACTATTTCTCTCAAAAATGATGATTGTGTTAGTAAATACTCCGTGTATCCTTAAATTCTTTTTAGAACACCGGCAAAGATCGTTTACACTCATCATCTTCTTCTACTTCGTCCAGCGTGCGTGCAGTTGAATTCTGTTGACAATTCTGTTGCATTAGTGCTGTGGTGTTCATGAACGATAAGTTCTTTTTTTAACTAATCTTAAATATGACTCTGGAACAACGAGTTGTCTCAGAGAGCGATTCGTTCATTTTGTGTTGACCGTGCATGCGCTACATGTGATCGGTTCTGTACAGGATCTTCTGCATTCAGCCTATGGGACTGTGAGTCGGTGAACGAATGACTCGAACCCGAAGATTCGAGAGGTGAACTAATCAGTTCTGTTTTCGGGACTGCACGCATTGCATATGGGGCTGTCACGGCCCAGATCAGACACTGATGATGGCACTAACAACTTGAAGCTGAAGACAGGAGAGGTATACTTATCTTTCCAGGGCACAGACGTGATTAAATGTGTAGTGACAAAAGAAAGAACGACTCAGATTTGGAGGTGAGGTTAACTAACAGACTGCATAGCCTGAAGACCCAGCTAAGCAATTAATGAACTTCACTGACTACATCAGACCTGTGTGTCTAGCAGCTGATCGCAGTGTGTTTAACAACGGCACAGACAGCTGGATCATTGGATGGGGAAACATTGCTGAAGGAGGTGAGAATTCATTCCTGTTTCACTTATTAGTTACATTAAACTCAACATGAAAATAACTTATGTCTTTCCTACAGTGTCCCTCCCGTCCCCTAATGTTCTACAGGAAGTCATGGTTCCAGTAATTGGTAACAGACAGTGCAACTGTCTCTATGGAGTTGGAAAGATAACAGACAACATGATCTGTGCTGGTCTACTGGAGGGAGGCAAGGACTCATGTCAGGTACACACACCCTCAGCTTTTGTTTACAAGGTAAACAGTAACGCTGTGTCTGAAATCGAATACTTTGCTACTATACAGTATGCGAAAAACAGTACACCAACAGAGTAGTATGTCCGAATACATAATATTTGAAAAACAGTACCTGGATGACCTACTTCTTCTGCAGAGATTCTGAAGTGAGCATTCAATGGACACTTTACTATCTCATGAGGCCGCGGGAAAGGAGGAGCCACTTTATATTAAGTGACCTTAACGACTATGTACTAACATTTAAATTAATCATTTGATACAATGCACTTATTGTGTACATAGATGTTTTTACATTGTACTTTAAATTTTTAATTTCTGTAGTTACATTTATAATTACACTGTTGACACTTCCCTTACACCAAACCCGACCCTTAAACTTACCCATACCACCACACCTGTCCCTAACTTTACCCTTAAACTGACCCACACCAGCACACCAGCACACCTGTCCCTAACTTTACCCTTAAACTTACCCATACCACCACACCTGTCCCTAACTTTACCCTTAAACTTACCCACACCAATACACCTGTCCCTAACTTTACCCTTAAACTTACCCATACCTCCACACCTGTCCCTAACCCTACCCTTAAACTTACCCATACCAGCACACCTGTCCCTAACTTTACCCTTAAACTTACCCATACCAACACACCTGTCCCTAACTTTACCCTTAAACTTACCCATACCACCACACCTGTCCCTAACTCTACCCTTAAACTTACCCACACCACCACACCTGTCCCTAACTTTACCCTTAAACTTACCCATACCTCCACACCTGTCCCTAACCCTACCCTTAAACTTACCCATACCTCCACACCTGTTCCTAACTCTACCCTTAAACTTACCCACACCAGCACACCTGTCCCTAACTTACCCATACCACCACACCTGTCCCTAACTTTACCCTTAAACTTACCCATACCAGCACACCTGTCCCTAACTTTAACCTTAAACTTACCCATACTAGCACACCTGTCCCTAACTTACCCATACCACCACACCTGTTCTTAACTTTAACCTTAAACTTACCCATACCACCACACCTGTCCCTAACTTTAACCTTAAACTTACCCATACCAGCACACCTGTCCCTAACTTTACCCTTAAACTTACCCATACCAGCACACCTGTCCCTAACTTTACCCTTAAACTTACCCACACCACCACATCTGTCCCTAACTTTAACCTTAAACTTACCCATACCAGCACACCTGTCCCTAACGTTACCCTTAAACCTACCCATAACAGCACACCTGTCCCTAACTTTACCCTTAAACTTACCCATACCAGCACACCTGTCCCTAACGTTAACCTTAAACCTACCCATAACAGCACACCTGTCCCTAACGTTACCCTTAAACTTACCCATACCAGCACACCTGTCCCTAACTTTACCCTTAAACTTACCCATACCAGCACACCTGTCCCTAACTTTACCCTTAAACTTACCCATACCAGCACACCTGTCCCTAACGTTACCCTTAAACCTACCCATAACAGCACACCTGTCCCTAACTTTACCCTTAAATGTACCCATACCACCACACCTGTCCCTAACTTTACCCTTAAACTTACCCATACCTCCACACCTGTCCCTAACCCTACCCTTAAACTTACCCATACCTCCACACCTGTTCCTAACTCTACCTTTAAACTTACCCACACCAGCACACCTGTCCCTAACTTTACCCTTAAACTTACCCATACCAGCACACCTTCCCTAACGTTACCCTTAAACCTACCCATAACAGCACACCTGTCCCTAACGTTACCCTTAAACTTACCCATACCAGCACACCTGTTCCTAACTTTACCCTTAAACTTACCCATACCAGCACACCTGTCCCTAACGTTACCCTTAAACTTACCCATACCAGCACACCTGTCCCTAACTTTACCCTTAAACTTACCCATACCACCACACCTGTTCCTAATTTTACCCTTAAACTTACCCATACCAGCACACCTGTCCCTAACTTACCCATACCACCACACCTGTCCCTAACCCACATTAGAAGAATACACATATGGGGCTGCTGTAAGGACCACAACATATGGCACCCAGCCAACACAGCAATATTCAGGGCTGGCCTAGCAACAGAAAATGGCGCACTTATCCACTCCGAGGAGAGGAATGGCGCAGCAAGCTGACACAAGAAGCGGGGCTCCAGGCATTACTGGCCACTGGGGGCGAGCATGTGGGAAGCAACTGTTCTATAAAAAGGCTACAAAATCTAGCCAACGTGTTCGGTGTCGCCCAGCCTGCAGCTCTACATATATCTGTCAGCGAGGTGCCATGCGCCAGCACCCAGGAAGAAGCTATTCCTCTTGTGGAGTGAGCTGTCAACCCGAGTGGGCAAGGCAAGTCTTGGGTTTGGTACGCCAAGGCGACGGCATCCACTATCCAGTGGGCCATCCTCTGCTTGGAGACAGCCTTTCCCTTCTGCTGGCCTCCGTAACAGAGGAAGAGCTGATCTGAGGTCCTGAAGCTTTGTGTTCTATCCACGTATACCCGCAGAGTGCATGACACGGCATTCTTAAAAGATGGCGCTCAAGAAGTTCAGCTTTTTAAAAAAACACAACTCTAGACCTCACTTTTTTCCCACTTCCTGTGTGAACTTAAATGCAGTTGTCCAGCACACACTTAATTGAGAATTTATGTCATGGGCCAAATTTTTATAAAAACGAATATAGTTCTGGGCAAAACCAAAACAAAAGAGACAGAGAGCAGTCTGCCATAAGTGTCTCTTCTGATCACCATTTTTATTTGATTAAAAATAGAGTAAAACTGTTATGTTTTGAAATATTATTACAATTTAAAAAAAAGTTGAAAATGTAAAAATTACTCCGGTCTTCGGTGTCATATGATCCTTCAGAAATCATTCTAATATGATGATTTGCTGCTCAAGAAACTTTTCTGATTATTATCAATGTTCAAAACTTCATATTTTTGTGAAAACCATGATACACTCATTGACGAATAGAAAGTGCAAAAGAACAGCATTTATTTGAAATGGAAATCCTTTTTACTGTGCACTTTTGATAAATTTAATATGTCCTTGCTGAATTAAGGTATTAGTTTATTTAAATACATCTTACTGACCCCAAACTCTTGAACAGTAGTGTACTGTATATCTCTTTCTACAATGATTGCATTGATTTGTATTTTCAGGGGGATTCAGGAGGTCCGATGGTGAGCAATCAGAGCTCTGTTTGGGTCCAGTCCGGGATCGTTACCGTTGGGAATGGCTGTGCTCAACCTGAATATCCCGGTGTTTACACCAGAGTATCCCGCTATCAGGAATGGATCACCTCCTTTATGTGCAGCGATCCTCCAGGTTTTGTGCAGTTTACCTCCACTGGAAACGATTCTGACAACAGCTACACTTGTGCTGGTCTTCCTCCTTTTCCTCCTCCTCCTCCTTCCACTCTTCCCTCATTTTGCTTCTTCTCCTCCTTCCTCTCTTCCTCCTCATTTTCTTTCTTCTTTTCCTTCTCGTCCTCCTTCCACAACAATAGATAAAGAAACCAAAATCCCATCTTTGGCAACATCTCTTCCACACAAGTCTTTGCTGTCATTTTTTCTATTGCTTGTAGCAATACCTTTCTTGTTTTATATGTAAAGATACACTACTTATAAAAATAGAATAAATAGAAAGCAGTTCTTTTAAATTGTACTAATATTTCACAATATTAATGTTATTGTATTTGTGACCAAATAAATGCAGCCTTGGTGAGCAGAAGTTCATTAAAAAAACAAAAAAAGACATGTAATTGTATCAACTCCAAACTTTTGAACAGTAGTGTATGTACAAATCAGTCGAAGTTCAGTCAATTACACTGATGTAGAGTTTTGATCTTACAATAGTTTGTTGTTTTTCTTGACTAATCTTACACAGTGTTGATTATTACCTGACTTAAATATTTCTAAATAATAATTAATTTCCATAACTTCCATATCCTGTATCCTATCAAGTTCTAAATGCTGGGTTATGACAGTTGATCTTGTACTGCTATAAATATTGTTTTTTTACAAATCACAAAAAAAAAAAAAAAAAAAAAAATGTTTTACATGATATTGATGTAACAACATAATTTGTCACAAACAGTTTTGTATATGTTGATGTTTTTCCACATAGGACATCATATATATCAATGTGATTTGTCTGTTTTTTAAGAAAGTTAGACTGACTTCTGGGTGGGCTCATTGCATTGTGGCATAAAATTACCTTTTATTATCTTTCTCTTTAGTCTGTATCCTTTCATTGGGTGACATTTTTTTAATAAAATTTGTAATACACTTTTAAAGGATATGCACAATGAACATTTGTAATACATTTTCTAGAAATAATAATTTGTCATGGTGGTATGCTTCCTCTAACGGGCATTGTTTCTTCTTGAAAAAAAAAAAAAAAACTTTTTTGTAAGTTAATGTATCTTTATATGATAATTGCCATTAAATAAATAAAGAAAACAAAAGAATTTTGTATTTCTTTACTGTCACATTTTGTTTCTCTGTTCTGCTCATGGTATTCCCTGTCTATATCTAGTCTGTTTATTGGCTCAGTTCTCCTCCGTTCTGTCCCTGTGTTTCCACTCTAAAAAATAATTCAGTGGCTTAGTAAATATCACAGTAATAATCAACTTTATTAATTTAATAAAATATCTGAATATCATTTACTTGATGGTTTGAGTTGAACATACCAAAATAATTGTCTAAAAATCCAACAGTTAATTTTGTCTCAAATTTACAGTTAAACTTTTTCACTAAAAGAATTTAGTATTTGACTAACCAATTTGTTGGTTAGTCAAATACAAGGTGCTGAAAGCATTCTTTAGAAATGTTGGCCCATATTGATAGGATAGCATCTTGCAGTTGATGGAGATTTGTGGGATGCACATCCAGGGCACGAAGCTCCCGTTCCACCACATCCCAAAGATGCTCTATTGGGTTTAGATCTGGTGACTGTGGGGGCCATTTTAGTACAGTGAACTCATTGTCATGTTCAAGAAACCAATTTGAAATGATTAAGCTTTGTGACATGGTGCATTATCCTGCTGGAAGTAGCCATCAGAGAATGGGTACATGGTGGTCATAAAGGGATGGACATGGGCAGAAACAATGCTGAGGTAGGCCGTGGCATTTAAACGATGCCCAATTGGCACTAAGGGGCCTAAAGTGTGCCAAGAAAACATCCCCCACACCATTACACCACCACCACCAGCCTGCACAGTGGTAACAAGGCATGATGGATCCATGTTCTCATTCTGTTTACGCCAAATTCTGACTCTACCATCTAAATGTCTCAACAGAAATCGAGACTCATCAGACCAGGCAACATTTTTCCAGTCTTCAACTGTCCAATTTTGGTGAGCTCGTGCAAATTGTAGCCTCTTTTTCCTATTTGTAGTGGAGCTGAGTGGTACCTGGTGGGGTCTTCTGCTGTTGTAGCCCATCCGCCTCAGGGTTGTGCGTGTTGTGGCTTCACAAATGCTTTGCTGCATACCTCGGTTGTAACGAGTGGTTATTTCAGTCAAAGTTGCTCTTCTGTCAGCTTGAATCTGTCGGCCCATTCTCCTCTGACCTCTAGCATCAACAAGGCATTTTCGCCCACAGGACTGCCGCATACTGGATGTTTTTCCCTTTTCACACCATTCTTTGTAAACCCTAGAAACTGAGCAGATTGTGAAATACTCAGACCGGCCCGTCTGGCACCAACAACCATGCCACGCTCAAAATTGCTTAAATCACCTTTCTTTCCCATTCTGACATTCAGTTTGGAGTTCAGGAGATTGTCTTGACCAGGACCACACCCCTAAATGCATTGAAGCAACTGCCATGTGATTGGTTGATTAGATAATTGCATTAATGAGAAATTGAACAGGTGTTCCTAATAATCTATTTTTGAGAATGGAGAATTAAACTCATCCGTTTCAAGAATTAAATATTAAATTAAAACAGTGTACCACTATGTAAAACATTGGTCCACTAGTTCTAGATTGATAGCTCCTTCTCTAGCCAATCAACTGAAGAGGGGACTGCTCGCAGCTGATTCTAAAGTTACTGTTGGTCACATATTATACTGACATTATCTTAACCCTCTTTCTATTGAAATAATGTGTTCAGGAATCCTGTTTGAAGCAGGGCATTATTTTTGCTTTGAAATGACTCTCTTCAGCTTTAAACTATAAGTGATGCGATCGTAACAGAACTCAAGATGTCAGTGACTGGTTGTAGTTGTTTCTCCTCCATTTAAAGCAGTGGTACTTTTAGCTGTTGGCCATTTTATTTGATAAAGACAGAGTTTGTTGATGTAAAGCTCATGATGATTGTACAAGCAATATATCAACAAAATTTAGAGTTTACACTAAACAACAAATGTCCCGTTGAGGACAACAGTGAGGAGGCACAATAACAAATGCCAAAACAATAGAATATTAAAGACGATTAAAGACAATAGAATATGCACAGTTAAAACAATGTCGTACACTCTAAAATAAATGGTGCTAAATAGCATTAAAAGTGGTTTATTGGCTTGTAATCATAGGGGAACCACTTTTCTTGTTGAAGTAGCTTAAAATTATATATTTTTTCATTTAAAGTAAACGTTTTAGTTTATATATATATATATATATATATATATATATATATATATATATATATATATATATATATATATATATATATAATTTTTATTTTTACATGGATACAATATAAATTGGCAGCGGGACATTAAACTGAATTTATTAATTTGATCAGAGCATTTTTATTAGATTAAGCATGATTTGCACACATCTAAACATAAGATTTATGTATTTGAATTGCATATAAATGTCCCATGCATTTGGATTATATAATTTTTACATAAAGAAATTAATAAACTTAATGTGATTCATATATGCCAGTTATATGTAAATGAAACAGGTAAGATTTATGTAATAGTGCACAGAAAAAACGCCCATGTTAAATTAACTCTTCCTAGTGTTCATGTGTGTGCTCACTACTGAGATAAAGTACCATTGAAGCAGTGTTAAAGTTAATGAGATAATTAAGTGATGATTGAGCATTAGTGATGAACACCTGATGATAATGAGCAGAATCACTGAAGGAAAGAGAAACAAGAACAGAAAAGAGAGAGAGAAAATTTCCAGTCACAGCCAAAATCAAGACATTAAATCTCTGAAGATCTCAGCAGAGGAGGATTAAGCAACTCCACAAACAGCATTACCAGCTTCACACATTACTAACCAGACTGACTATATTTCTGTCATTTCTGTTTTAATGAAAATAATAGTTATTTTGTTTGCTTTAGTTGGGCTCTTGACCCTTAAATCTTTAACATTAGTTTTTCTCTGCCTGCTTTAACGGTGTGTTTATAAAACACTTTTGTTATGGCAAGAGAAAATGTGTTCAGATGATGTTGGTTATTTGTAGTGACCAGAATCACTGATCCCATTCAGAGTCTAATGCTCTGGTTATAGAAGTAATGTGTTATTCAGTTTATAGTATTTATAATAATAGCCATGTGATTCTACAGTACGACATCCAGGGTGGTTGGGGTAATCAAATAACACAGATTAAAAATAAATAAAATAAAAGATTTTAATTGAAGCTTTATTTAGACATACACAGACATCAAGAATCAGTGTATGAATCTCAACAATGGTGACGTAAAAAAAAAAAAAAAAAATAATAATAATAATAATAATAATAATAATAATAATAATAATAATAATAATTAGTTTGATCCAAGGTTTTTTTTTTTTTTTTTAAGTAGTTGCATGGATTTAAACTTTTCAGGTTAAACTAATTTACATGGTTTACTTTGAGTCAATGTCAAATATTTTGTGTGATTGATGGTTTTTATTTTTTCAGTGTACAGCCAATCACCATCTGTCTCTCATCCTCCAATTATATTCCTCCTTCCACATAATTTAAACTGCAACTTACAGCTCTCAGTCTCCAAACTATCTTGTTGCATCCCATCACCACCCCATTCTCCTCGTTAGATTTTAGATCTGTTACTCCACTCTCATATGTTTGCTTTGAATGAGAATTTACAACAATGGCAAAAGCTGCTTTGAATCACTTTTATGCTTTTCTAAGGTCAAAACGTCTTGTGTGGGGGTCCTGGAATATTTCCTAGGGCGGCCTTGGGGGCAAAAAGGTTGAGAACCATGTTATCTTTATTAAATACACTGATCTTTCACCTGAAATACATTGTTTTACACTTTTTTCCAACTGCTTACACACATTTTCAAAACTATGTCTCCTTTTTTCGAAACTCTACACACAATTCCCAAAACTGCACACACACAAAATGCAAAATGCCTCATATCTCCTTCAAAATGCAACACTGCATTCAAGATGCCATAAACACGTCAGAATGAAGCATTTGCATCAAATGGCAAACACTTCTTTCATAATAGTAAATGTTTGGCCATACCATGTAAACACTGTTGTTCTAAATCTAAAGCTCTTTCATAGGCTTATATCTACATTTCAATGCAATGTTCTACAGTGAAAGTAATCTGTTGAGAGGGGTAACAAGTACACTGTAAACCAATGCAATGTAGAAACAGAACATATTTATTAGCCAAACATTACTGTTGTATACAGTAGCATACAACAAAACCATAAACATATGTAAGCCAAAAGTGTATTCTTTAGAATAGAATCCTGGAGCAGTATCTACGCAGTTTCTGACTAAAAGACTTATTACACTCTCTCTCTCTCTCTCTCTCTCTCTCTCTCTCTCTCTCTCTCTCTCTCTCTCTGTCTCTGTCTCTGTCTCTGTCTCTGTCTCTGTCTCTGTCTCTGTCTCTGTCTCTGTCTCTGTCTCTGTCTCTGTCTCTGTCTCTGTCTCTCTGTCTCTCTGTCTCTCTGTCTCTCTGTCTCTCTGTCTCTCTCTCTCTCTCTCTCTCTCTCTCTCTCTCTCTCTCTCTCTCTCTCTCTCTCTCTCTCTCTCTCTCTCTCTCTGTCTCTCTCTGTCTCTCTCTGTCTCTCTCTCTCTCTCTCTCTCTCTCTCTCTCTCTCTCTCTCTCTCTCTCTCTCTCTCTCTCTCTCTCTCTCACACACACACGCACTACTGTGGGGCTACAACATTGTTAAACTATGCGTATTCTATTCTCTTGTAAAATACACTTGAGTTTTCTGCTGTACAACTATTTGTTTTGGCATTTGGTATTGCTCCTCCTCACTGTTGGTTTTTGAAACGGGACATTTGTTTCCCTTATTTAGTGTAAACTCTATGAATGTCAAGTGGAGTGTTACAGCTTATATGTGCTGTAATATTTCCTTAATATTTAGAGGACAGGTACACAGAGACCAGAGATGCAATGGTTTTCAGATATTATTTGACTTATTTTGGTATAACTATCACTTTTTATAGGACTTTCATAGATTGCTATATATTCTATATAATGAGTCCTGATTGTATATTTCTATGTGCTTTCTCCTCAGCTCCTCTTCATTTTTAGAGCCAGCTGAATCTGCTTTCATTGCGATGGAGTATCTGAAGTACCTGATGCTGATATGTCTCATCAGTAAGTGTTTCTTAGTTTTTGTCAATGTATAACAAGTTTTTTATTTATTATTTATGCATATTTTTAGAAATCATTGTAAAAAAAAAAATGTATTTCCTACAATGGCAATACAACAACAAGTGTTTAAAAAGGCAACTAACTAAACACAAAGATAACAATTTCAAATCTGAGGATGTTATTCATTTTTATGAAACATTTGTAATCGTGAGTTTTTAACAAATTAGTTTATGGAATAGAATAGCTCCTGGCGCGACAGGTGCATTAGAGCTACAAATATACAACCAGAAGGACAAATACTTCCTTTCATCAATTCCTACCATTTGCAGATAAGACTGTTCCTTCTAAAGACGGCTCACTTTATCAAGCCCCATTATTTTTCAACATCTGTATGGGACGTTTCACACGCATCCACCCACACCATTTCTTTTTGTGTGCTTATTTAATGTTTGAGTTTGTTTGTTTGGGGTTTAGGGTGAATTGTTTTATGTAAAAATGCAATATATGCTGGGAAAGGATTGTCTTTTTTTTTTTTTTTTTTTTTTTTGTCTTTTGTTGATTCATGCATACACGGTATCCAGTAGGGTAGAGTGCAAGATTGATTTCCCCCTCATTCTTCTGTAGCAGGCCTGGTTTGAAATAGCTGGGACAGTTATAAAGTAGCTCTGATTGTCATCTGCATAGCTGTGGTAAGCAGTTTGGTTCGTTCTCATTATTTGGCTCAGTGGGAGCATGTACAGGTTGAATAGGAGTGGTGCAAGAATTAACCCTTGTGGGACTCTGCATGTCATGGATGTCCACTCAGACTTATGGTCACCTATACTTACATAGTAACCTCTCCCTTCTAAGTATGACCTAAACCATTTAAGGACCATCCCAAAAAGCCAGACCCAGTTTTCCAGCCTGTCAAGAAGGCTGGAAATGTGGTGATCAACAGTGTCAAATGCTGCACTGAGGTCGAATTAGCCTAGAAAATCTAGACACCCTAGCGGCAGCAACTCTAATTTGCAGCCAGGGCAACTCTCCATTGGCTTGCGAGCTGGAAACACCAAACTCTGGTCAGGCCAATCACATCAAGTATAGAGTCGGTGGGCGGGCTTAACATAATGACGGCAGAGTTGCCGCGGTTCAGCGTGCTACTTAAAAACAAAGAAGCTGGCGAACAGCGGTCTTTCGAATCAGCTTTGGCCGCAACTCTGGAATACTTGTTGGTAAGCTTTACTTTGAGAAAAGAGCAAAGAACGGCACTTAAGTGATTCTTAAGAAAGGAAAATGTGTTCTTAGTTTTGTCGACTGGATACGGCGAAAGTTTAATCTATCAACTAGCTCGGTTTCACCTTCTTCGTTGCTCTGGTTGGTTGTAGCGCTATCCTATTGCGTGCAGAGGGAATTTGAAAGACAACCATTTATCCCGCTTCTCGGATTGAGCCCTGCCAATGATGAGTTCCCAGACCCAACATCTTGATGTGGCTCTGGCTTGTCAGGTTAAGGTCAAGTAGCACCAGCAATAATTTACCTGTATCAGTATTCAGGGGAATATCATTTATTATCTTTATGAGTGCTGTTTCTGTGCTGTGATGCGGTCGGCTTAAGCTTAAGAATTTGTTCAGCTGATTGAAAACAACTTTTTTCAATAATCTTGCCTATGAAGAGATTTGAGACTGGTCTGTAGTTGCTCAATATGGTGTTATCCAGATTGCTTTTTTTAAGGAGTGGCTTAACCGCTGCAGTTTTAAGGGACTTTGGAAAAGTCCCAGAAAGGAATTTAGCACTTCTAGAAGATCTGCTTTTAAACAGTTAAACACACTTTTGAAAAAAAAAGCACAGGTTGATGTTTTAAGGTGCTGTAACATTTCTTCTAAAGCTTTACCGTCAATTGCTTCGAAATCAGATATAGTGACTAATTTCAGAAATTGTGGATGAGTCTGTCTGACCTCAGCACAGCACGAAGAAATAGTAATCGCTTGTCAGATATTATTGATATTCTCAGAAAAAAAAGGAGGCAAACCCATTGCATTTGCTTTCGGAGAGAGCAATTCACTGGGAATGTGAATAGGGGAGTTTGTTAGACCTCTCTACAGTAGCAAAAAGAGTGTGGGTGTTTGTTTCTGTTTATAATATTTGAGAAGGTCTGTCTAGCTTTGCCTAGTCCCACATTAAAAGAATGAAGGCTGTCTTTATGTTATAATGGACTACAAGTTTTGTCTTCCGCCACATGTGCTCATCTTTTCTGCATTTTCTTTTCATACTTTGATCTGCTGTTGTGTTTTTCCAAGGAGCTTTATGTCTGCCATTCTTTTTCCTGACTTTCTCAGGAGCAAAATCATCAATTACACTCTTGACTTTTGAGTTAAAGCATTCAAGGAGAAAATCAACAGAGTCTTCAGATATGCTTGGTGTCAGAGATATGGCCTTCATAAATAGTACACTAGTGTTCTCATTTAAGCATCTCTTTTTGACAAAGCCCGATCTAGAATACAGAAATGATCAGACAGTGCTACATCCTTAATAACAATCAATGAAATGTTTAGGCCCTTACTGATAAGTAAATCTTGAGTGTGTCCAAGACCGTGTGTGGGTCAATGTACATGCTGAGTCAGATCTTTGAAAAAAAAGATCTTCTTCTGAAAAAAGATCTTTTGCTGTACTGGAAGTAGAATGCATGCAGCACCTTTTAACACAATACCCAGATATTCGAAAGACAGGTAATCACCAAATGACACTTGCTTACATTGACCTGGACACCTTTCCTAACTGCTCTGCAGACACTCTTAAAAGTAAAGTTAGGTGGGGCTGTTTCATGTTGTTGCACAGCAGCGGTCTTCTAGCCATGTTTCATTTATAAAGTGAGCAGATGTTTTACTTTTTGTCCCCATAGTAATATTAGTTTGTGTAATAGGCAGCAGATTGGATGGGTTTGCCATACGGATTGAGAAGGCCTTAGATTTTCTATCATGTAATAGAACAGAAATGGAGAAAGCTACAGGCACACTGGGTTCCCGCTTGTTCTGTAAACATTTGATAAAGTTACTGTTATCATGACCGAAGAAATCTCACAGGAGGAGGGGGTAGATGAGCTGAGCCCATCGGCTTTGGTGGTCGCTGCTTTTTGGTTGATATCTGGGGACTCGCAGTGATCGAGTGTGGTCTGGTTCCAGCATACACCAGTTCCTCCATTTTTCTCAGAGACGCGGGAATGCTGGAGAGAGGAATAATATGTCTGGTGAGGGCGGCTGTTGCTCTGGTCTTACTGGAGGCTGGACTATGTTGTCCTGGCTTCCCTGGCTGTTTTCCAGAAAATCATCCTTGGGTGCTGAATCTTGGAGCAGTTCTAATCCATCACAGTCTATCTGTAGTGAGCTCTGTGGGCAGGGCTCAGCTGGGAATGTATCCGTGAGCAGTGGCTGCATGGTGTTATCATTGTCCTTGTGGGATGTCAACCGCATGTCCATTCAGATGCTAAAGTGAAGTCCTGTTATCATTCATACTCTGTAAAGGTGTGTGTGCCATTGAGTGAATTGCCACACACTGCTGAAGGATGATGGAGAGAGAAGTAGATATTGTCCTTTAGCACTCTTTCACCAAGTTTGTTTGGGTGGAGGCCATCGTTTTTAAACAGTTGTCTCTGACTCCAGAAAAGATTGAAGTTGTTGAAGTTCAGTCCCTTTATGTTTCAGTTTTTTTGCAGCCATGTATTAAGCCCAATCAACCATGAAAACCTATTTGTTCCTCTTGCTGGGAGTGGTCGACTGATGAACAACTGAACTTTCAGTCTTCTAAGTGTTTCAAAAAGTTCATTAAAATCCCTCTTAAGGAGTTTTGACTGCTCTTTCCGAATATCATTATTCCCTACATGAATGATTAGTCTTGTGTTTCATCAGAATGTTTTTAAGTTCACTGTTTATGTCAGAAACGGTTGCTTGTGGAAGGCAACGTGTAGTTGTATCCCTGCTACTAATGTTTCTGATAATGGAGTTACCCACTATCAGAGTCCTGGGCTCAGCTGCATCTGAGCTGAGTGCCGCTGTCTGCTCGATCTTGAGCACCAGTTACCATCAGTGTTAGCTGCTGGCTGATTCGATCACATTTGGGGATTTCTCACCCACATTCAACATGTTTGGGGATTCTTCACTGATTATATATTAAAGAAACACTCCACTTCACTTAAAGAAACAAGTCCCTTAGAGTTAAATAGTTGAGGTTTACCCTTTTTTTCCCTATTTAAAACTGGACTCTTCTGTAGTTACATTGTGTACTAAGACCAACGGAAAATTAAAAGTTGTGATTTTCTAGATACGGTTAGGAACTATTCTCTCATTCCTGCGTAATAGTCACGCAACTTTGCTGCCGTCCCATGGGTACAGCGGCACAATGATATTACGCAGTGCCTGAAAATAGGCTAATTTCCATCAGCATAACCAACGTGACAACTTGCTTGCACAGAGAGCTTGCCTTGTAACCATGGAGACAGTTGCGAGAGACAATTCGGAAGTGTAACACAATGAAAGGTTCAGGGAAGGAGGCGGGAACCGGCGAACATTTAAAAACTTTACTCCAAAATAAACAAACAAAATATAATGTCGGCGGCAGCCCCTCACGGACGACTGCCGCCTAAACACAAAACAAAACACAATAACGGCGGCAGGCCCTCACGGCCGACTGCCGCCTACATACAAAACAAAACACAATATAAAATCCAGGCCTGGTCCTCTCTCGTCTTACACTGTTGTCGCTCCTCCTTTTATGCTCCCGTCACTCCTCCATGAGACGAGACCGGTGTGGCCACAGCTGACGCTCATTAACATTCGCCACCGGCCCACTCTCACGGTCCCTCGCCTCGCCACAGGAAGCTATTTACTTTGGTGTAGATCCTGAACTGTATCTATTTTAACCGCAATAACAATTACACTGAAGATGAGCTTTTGAAACATGAAAGGCAAGAAAATGTGGTTGAACAGACTGGGGCAGAAGGGAGGAGGAGAATCAACTGACACCCAGCGGTAATTCAAGGAAAAAAATTGTCCGAATGCGCCACATGCAACATGGATTCGGCCTTCCGACCTTTTGATTTTGATTAATGTAATATGTGAAATATGCGAAGACGGTGCTTATTTTGAAGGCGGGGAGAGTGCATGTGCTTTGCTCGTTCTCTCTCTGTCAGCAGTGCTTTTACAATCTGGTTGTTCAAGCGAACTAAAAATAATAACATTATACTTACAACCATGGGTGATGATACACTTCATACTGTCTGTCCATAGCATTTAGACGCCGTACCATGGTACAGGTAACACTGTCCATGTTTTCCAAATAGTCATCTGGTCCAAAATGCTTTGAGCAAACACGCAATTTCTTGATTTTAATTTAAGTTACCGGTGTTTTGATATCTATGTTCAGAGCAGCCAACCATTGATTCTTTTGTTCCTTGTTTTTCGTTGGTATTCTGTGAAACATGATGGTAGAATACACCTTCGACTTACTATCACAGCCCTTTACAACGCACAGAACCATGGCTAATCGCACAGGTAAATCCACTACCTAATTTGCCAGCTGCAACTCTGCATTATCTGAAACTACATAAACTTAGTGCCGGTCACACTGGAAATTACCTATCTGAGGACTACTACCAGGCTCTGCGTAATATCATTGCACCATTGCACACATGGTACGGCAGCAAAGTTTTGTGATTATTACACAGGAATGAGAGAATAGTTCCTGTTTTACTCTAAGGGACTTGGAAAATAAGCCTATTTTCAAAAAAAAAGTGGAGTGTTCCTTTAATACTTCAAATCTGTTCTCAAGATGCATCTTGCTCCCTGTTTGTGCCATCGATTAGTGTGTTGATCATTTACGACTTGGTTCTCTACACTCATTATGGGCTGTTGCGGAGCACTAGATTCATGGGACTCACCGGCTGTATGCTGAGGGTATCCATGACGAAGCTCTGTTGTGTGTTCCGTCTGGTTTGGTAGTCCCATAATTAACTTTGTTTCAAGATCTGCAATCCTTTGTAAAAGTCTGTGGCAGTTTATGTAGCATGTAGATTCTTCAACCAGAGAAGGTATTTCTTTCTTATCCTTTTTGAATGTAGGCAGCTGTGTTTTCGCTTCTCTGGAATCTAAGCTGAAGGCTGATCTGATAAAAAAAAAATGTTTTGTAGTTTCCTTGTCACAAAAGTTTCTAGTTTTAGCATAAAGGTCCACTGGAGGCGAGTTTGCTGAACCCCTTTTATTTAACAAAAGATCCCAAAACATAAAACAAAGACGTGGCAAAACAATAAACAAAAGACTTTGCTTGGCTTGACTAAACTTGAAATGAACAGACTTGACTTTACTATACTATAACACTCACCACCAACAGGTTACAACATCCAATACGAAACAAGGGCACATGGCAAACATGAGGGCTTAAATACACAAGGACTAATGACTGGACAAGGGACACCTGTGAACACTGATTAAACAATGAACCAATGACATGACACAAGAACACATGAGGGCATGGGAATCACCTGACAAGACCAGGAAGTGCATGGCAGTGAACTAAGAAACATGGTAGTGAACATGACAAACATGGTAGTGAACTCAAAAACATGAACATGAAAACACACTGTGACAAAACACACTGTGACAGTATCCGTCAGTATCTTGTCAGTTGAGAAAGGCATATAGTTAATCATAACATTGTAATATAGCCTACATCATGTATACATAATTCACGTGCTATATTGCTAAATCAGGGTGCGAAATACGGGAGGGTCCGGGTCACTAATGGTCACTAAAATATTTAAGCTCACCATGTCCAGTATTCAGAATTCAAAACATTTATTCACAAACACTGTGTTTGACTTTTATTTAATTGCTTCTCTCCTTTTACATTTTAGATAACACAAGAAAAGTTATAAAAGGTAATAATGTGTTTAAAGTATAAAAAATATCTTAAATTTGGTGAATTATTTACAGTTTTCACTATTCCCTTCAGCACAGCACTGTGGGTTTTCTTCACTGAATACTCGTATTGTGGGAGGTGAGGATGCACTTGCAGGGAACTGGCCTTGGCAGGTCAGTCTACATATTTATGGATATTACATCTGTGGAGGGTCCCTCATCAGCCACGAATGGGTGCTCACTGCGGCTCACTGCGTTTCCTTCTCGTAAGAACGTAAAATAGATATATCAATCAAATAATGCATTTGTTAGAGAGTGAATTTGTTACAGAGCTAACACACCTTCAGAGTCTTTTTCTCTCACATTCAGAACCCCAGGCAGTTACTGGACTGTTTATCTGGGCAGACAGAGCCAAAACATTTCAGTCTCTAACCCAAACGAGGTGAGTCGAGGAGTCCAATCCATCATTACACATCCAGACTATGACCCTTCACAGTTGACCAATGACATCGCCCTGCTGAGATTGAGTGAGCCAGTGAACTTTACCAGCTACATCAGCCCAATCTGCCTGGCTGCTAATGACAGTGTCTTTCACACTGGCACCACCTGCTGGGCCACTGGATGGGGAGAAACCGGCTTTGAAGGTAATGATCATCAGTTTGATGCATTGGTCTACATTTAATCTGTATTATGCAACCAGATTAAAAAAAAGTACTTGAGCAACATTAAATTTGAATGTGATCTAAATACTGTCAAAATAGAACCCAACATAGGCTTAGATGAAGATTACAGTATCCACTTAAATCAATCAAATCTTACTTTACCATGTTATTTTTCCCTTCTCTTCTGTGTTGATTTAAAAATGTCTTGCTCCTTTCCTTAATCATCTAATAATATAAATTTATATAAATTTATCCTGCTATCCTATAAATAATCCTGCCCATAAAAGGTAGGGCAGATTCTGGGTCTTAGCGCTAGTTCATATTCTAATCGCTGAACACGTCAGACACACTTTTGACAGAATTTTAATGTCCTTGCAACATTCAGCCTGAGGATGCCGCGCTAATGATGATTGACAGATTTTATTACACATGATAAACACATAGAATGCCATCTTAGAATTGCCTTAATGTAGGATTTATTGTGTCCCAATGTTGTTTTAGAATATTACAAGTTATGTAGGAAT
Source organism: Paracanthobrama guichenoti (assembly GCA_018749465.1). Lineage (NCBI taxonomy): Eukaryota > Metazoa > Chordata > Actinopteri > Cypriniformes > Gobionidae > Paracanthobrama > Paracanthobrama guichenoti. Next base: position 22,897,301 of record CM031954.1, read on the forward strand.
TCCAGTGAGGAAAACAAAGTAATGTCTATTCTCAGAACAAACATAAAACAAACACAACAGAAATACTGTATATAAAATCTATTCACATGAGCATGTTTAAATTAAAGGGTTTAAAGTGTCTCATTAATTTGATACGCTACTCCACTTAGGAGGAACAGACATGGAAACTTTTTACTGACCTGATGCAGACACATACACAGTATTGCCAAAGGTATTGGGACACCCCACCAAATCATTGAATTCAGGTGTTCCAATCACTTCCATGGCTACAGGTGTATAAAATCAAGCACATAGGCATGCAGAAGCTTCTACAAATATTTGTGAAAGAATGGGTCGCTCTCACGAGCTCAGTGAATTCAATCGTGGTACTGTGATAGGTTGCCACCTCTGCAATAAGTTCATCTGTGAAATTTCCTCACTATTAAATAGCCAGGAGACCGATACTTGCCTGACTGCATTGTGCCAAGTGTAAAGTTTGGTGCAGGGGGGATTATGGTGTGGGGTTGTTTTTCAGGGGTTGGGCTTGGCCCCTTAGTTCCAGTGAAAGGAACTCTTAATGCTTCAGGATACCAAGATATTTTGGACAATTTCATGCTCCCAACTTTGTGGGAAAAGTTTGGGGATGGCCCCTTCCTGTTCCAACATGACTGCACACCAGTGCACAAAGCGTCTGTCCATAAAGACATGGATGAGCGAGTTTGGTGTGGAGGACCTTGACTGGCCTGCACAGAGTCCTGACCTCAACCCAATAGAACACCTTCGGGATGAATTAGAGCGGAGACTGTGAGCCAGGCCTTCTCGTCCAACATCAGTGCCTGACCTCACAAACCTTGTGGAAAGCCTTCCCACAAGAGTTGAAGCTGTTATAGCTGCGAAGGGTGGGCCAAAGAATGGGAAGTCATTAAAGCTCACTTGCATGTAAAGGCAGGTGTCCCAAAACTTTTGACAATATAGTGTATCTGAAGCTAATATAACTAATATTGTCTTGGTCTGGAGCGTGGTTTGCGTGAGGTAACATCTTGTGAAAATAAGCAGGGCAGCCAGAAATCTGCCCCAAGGGCTCTCTATGACATGGTGCTGCAGTTCCATTTTTCACCACATATTTACATTGGAAATTTGTGGGGCGCTGTAGAGTTGGGGAGGGCTCCGAGTTCGGCTGCCCCACTTATTATCATGAATACATGCCTGCCGAATCCATGCGCTACATTTTTATATGTTCTGCTCACATTACGACTTAAAATAGTCTCGAAAATCCCAAAAATATTTGTTTCAGAATGCTGAACACATTTACAATTTATTATTAATTCAGTGTAACAGAGGTCTATGTTTTGATGAATATTTTGGTGGAGCTCTGCTCCAACTGCCCACACAAAGGAGCTGTGGCTGGTTACTATAATAACTAAATATGATGCACAACTGCATGCAACTGTCACATATAGTAGATGACAAGGAAGTGCCCGACAAAAGGAAATTAACTAGCTTTAATAATATAAATTGGTAACTTACAAAATAAACGTAGGAGTATTAGCAAAGTTTACCACACAAAGTAAAGACATCACCTGTACAGAGAATGGCATGAACTGAGTGTATATATAGAGAGCCACAGGGCTCATGGGCTGGAGCGAGCTCTAGAGCAGGCTCAAGAACTTTATACTCTGGAGCGAGCTTTAGGATTTCTGTCACTGGAGCTGACTCAGAAATTTCACTCCCTTGAACGGACTCTGGGATTTCTCAATGTTAAGTGGTATATATATATATATATATATATATATATATATATATATATATATATATATATATATATATATATTATATTATATTATATTATATTATATTATATTATATTATATTATATTATATATATATTATATTATATTATGTGTGTGTGTGTGTGTGTGTGTGTGTGTGTGTGTGTGTGTGTGTACAAACCCGATTCCAAAAGAGTTGGGACACTGTACAAATTGTGCATAAAAACAGAATGCAATGATGTGGAAGTTTCAAATTTCAATATTTTATTCAGAACACAACATAGATGACATATCAAATGTTTAAACTGCGAAAATGTAGCATTTTAAGGGAAAAATAAGTTGATTTTAAATTTCATGGCATCAACACATCTCAAAAAAGTTGGGACAAGGCCATGTTTCCCACTGTGTGGCATCCCCTCTTCTTTTTCTAACAGTCTGCAAACGTCTGGGGACTGAGGAGACAAGTTGCTCAAGTTTAGGAATAGGAATGTTGTCCCATTCTTGTCTAATACAGGCTTCTAGTTGCTCAACTGTCTTAGGTCTTCTTTGTGGCATCTTCCTCTTTATGATGCTCAAATGTTTTCTATGGGTGAAAGATCTGGACTGCAGGCTGGTCATTTCAGTCCCCGGATCCTTCTTCTACGCAGCCATGATGTTGTAATTGATGCAGTATGTGGTCTGGCATTGTCATGTTGGAAAATGCAAGGTCTTCCCTGAAAGAGACGACGTCTGGATGGGAGCATATGTTGTTCTAGAACTTGGATATCCCTTTCAGCATTGATGGTGCCTTTCCAGATGTGTAAGCTGCCCATGCCACACGCACTCATGAACCCCATCCCATCAGAGATGCAGGCTTCTGAACTGAGCGCTGAGAACAACTTGGGTTGTCCTTGTCCTCTTTAGTCCGGATGACATGGCGTCCCAGTTTTCCAAAAAGAACTTCAAATTTTGATTGGTCTGACCACAGAACAGTTTTACACTTTGCCACAGTCCATTTTAAATGAGCCTTGGCCCAGAGAAAACGCCTGCGCTTCTGGATCATGTTTAGATATGGCTTCTTTTTTGACCTATAGAGTTTTAGCCGGCAACGGCGAATAGCACGGTGGATTGTGTTCACCGACAATGTTTTCTGGAAGTATTCCTGAGCCCATGTTGTGATTTCCATTACAGTAGCATTCCTGTATGTGATGCAGTGCCGTCTAAGGGCCGAAGATCACGGGCATCCAGTATGGTTTTCCGGCCTTGACCCTTACGCACAGAGAATCTTTGGATGATATTATGCACTGTAGATGATGATAACTTCAAACTCTTTGCAGTTTTTCTCTGAGAAACTCCTTTCTGATATTGCTCCAGTATGTTTGGCCGCAGCATTGGGGGAATTGGTGATCCTCTGCCCATCTTGACTTCTGAGAGACACTGCCACTCTGAGAGGCTCTTTTTATACCCAATCATGTTGCCAATTGACCTAATAAGTTGCAGATTGGTCCTCCAGCTGTTCCTTATATGTACATTTAACTTTTACGGCCTCTTATTGCTACATGTCCCAAATTTTTTGGAATGTGTAGCTCTCATGAAATCCAAAATGAGCCGATATTTGGCATGACATTTCAAAATGTCTCACTTTCAACATTTGATATATTATCTATATTCTATTGTGAATAAAATATAAGTTTATGAGATTTGTAAATTATTGCATTCTTTTTTTATTCACAATTTGTACAGTGTCCCAACTTTTTGGAATCAGGTTTTATTTATTTATTTATTTATGTATTTATTTATTTATTTATTTATTTATTTATTTATTTATTTATTTATTTATTATTTGTTTGTTATTATTATTATTATTATTATTATTATTATTATTATTATTATTATTATGTGATATATAATTGTTCATGAAGGTTGGAAGTGGAAAAACACCTTACATTCAGATGTGCAGAATTATTAGGCAAGTGTTCTTTTACTGATAAAATGAGCCAAAAATAGATTTAACTCAGACTGAGAAGTCAAAATATATATATATTTTTTATAAAGAAACAGAACAGTGAACAAAATTCTAAATCTAATTCTAGTTGGGAAATAATCCTTTTGGGACCATTTGCAAACAATATTTGCATTAATTTGTGTCAAATATATTATTAGTCCAGAGATTCTTCACATTAGATCTGCTGTTGACATTTGTATTCTCTAGTGGTCTGGTGGTGGAATTTTTGTAAACCATGTCAAAGGTTCCGGGTTCTAATCCACTCTCAAATAGTTTTTTTTTTTTTTCTTCTTCTTCTTCATTAAAATCAAAGATGTTCATCAATGATTGTATATTAAGAGCAGGGACACTTCTGTCAGGACCACTATCGTCATATATGATTGATTGATTAACTATTAGCATATAGTTTGGTTTGCCGGTATGGTTCTGTTCTGGGCAAGAACTCCCTGGCCATCCACACAGCCTAGCGTGGATAAGAGCAGGGAGAGCAGTGATAACCCCCCTTAGGGTAAACAGAACCAACATAATGTATTGCAGATATCGTCAATGTTCAAGATTCAAGAGTTTTATTTGTCACATACACAGTTATATACAGAATATACAACCGGCAGTGAAATGTAAACAGGTCCGCTCCATGGACAGTGCAAATTCACAGTTAAAAACACAAGGAGGAAATTATAATAGAAATAGAATAAAAAAAGTACTATATATATATATATATATATATATATATATTAGTAGCTCTACCTTTGCAGCGTTTGGTGTAGACGTCCTGCAGAGACGGGAGAGCTGACCCTGAGATGCACTCGGATAAGCGCACTACTCTTTGCAGGGCTTTGCGGTCATGACTGGTGCTGTTCCCATACCACGCTGTGATGAGTTAATACACTTTCTATCGCCCCTAAATAGAAAGTTTTCAGGATAGCTGGTGAAACCCTGAATTTCCTCAGCTGGCGCAGGTGGTACAGTCTTTGCCTGGCTTTTTTCACCTGTGTCTGAATGTGTGCAGTCCAGGTCAGATCCTCGGAGATGTTTACACCCAGGTACTTGAAGCTGCTCACTCTCTCTACTGGTGACCCGCTGATCATGAGAGGGGAGTATGTCCGTTGCTGTCTCTTCCTTATGTCCACAATCAGTTCTTTGGTCTTGCCAACATTCAGAGAGAGAGTTAGTTGCTCCACCTTGTCCAAGTATGCTGTCTCGTTGTTGGAAATGAGGCCCAGGACAACAGTATCATCAGCAAATTTGATGATAGAGGTGGAGTTGTGTGTGGACAAACAGTCATGCGTGTAGAGAGAGTAGAGCAGGGGACTCAGGACACAGCCCTGTGGAGCTCCCACACTCAGGGTGATGGAGGAGGAGGTGGACTGGCCTACTCTCACCACCTGAGGCCTGCCAGTGAGGAAGTCCTCAATCCAGTGGCAGAGAGAAGGATTCAGGCCGAGATCCAGGAGTTTGGCGTTAAAGGCTGAGCTATAGTCAATAAATAGCAGCCTTACGTAGTTCCCACTTTTGCTGTCGATGTGAGTGAGGGAGGAGTGGAGGACATGAGAGATGGCATCTTCAGTCGATCTATTGGCACGATAGGCAAACTGAAGAGGGTCCAAAGTGTCAGGAATGAAGGCGCAAATGGTGTTTTAATGAGTCTCTCAAAGAACTTCATGACTATAGATGTGAGAGCCACTGGACAATAGTCATTTAGGCAAGAGGGTTTACTGTTCTTAGGGACAGGGATGATGGTGGATTTTTTGAAGGAGGTGGGGACCACAGATGTAGCGAGGGACTCATTAAAGATGGATGTAAACAACCCGGCGAGCTGATCAGCACAGGACCGCAGAACACGACCTTAAATACCATCCCGGCAGCTTTCCTGACGTCCACATGCTTGAGTGCCCTCCGAACTTCATCCTCCGAGACAGAGATTACGTGGTTGTTGCTGCTTTGAGTGATTCCCTCTGACACGTCACTTGGCGGAGTCTTTCTTTAGGTTTGCTTTGTTAAAATCGGCCGCGGCGATGAAAGTAGCATCGGGTGTTTATGAAGCCGCTGGTAACATCATGAAGGCCAGATAAAGCCAGCCCTGTGTCTGCCTGTGGTGGAATGTAAATGGCAGTGGCGATGACCGAGGAAAACTCCCTCGGCAGATAGAATGGGCGGCAAATGATTGTTAAATGTTCCAGATGAGGCGAGCAGGATCGAAAAAGAATGGAGATGTTCCTGGGGTCACACCATTTCTTGTTGATCATGAAACACACTCCACCGCCTTTGGATTTACCGGCCTCGGCTGTTCTGTCCATCCGAAAAACAGAGAAGTTCTCTGACAGCATCACAGCTGTCTCCGGGACCGCGGGCGTGAGCCATGTTTCAGAAAAACTTGAAAACTTATCCTGGCTCTAAGATCGTCCATCTTATTGTCCAAGGATTGGACATTTGCGAGCAGAATGCTCGGGAGAGGTGGGCTGAATGCCCTTTTCCTCAGTCTGTTGCGGATCCCAACACGTTTCCCGCGGTGTTTCTTGATTCTTCGCCGTTGACTCGTCTGGCCATTGTTCAACTCGGCGTTCCGAAGAATCTCAGATGGCCACAGAGGATTGGTGAAAGTGTCCTGAAACAGTCCAGTGTAGCGGTAACCAATGTCCAAAAGTGTTTTGCTGTCATAGCAGATCAATGCAGATGATACATTTGTAATAATTGAGAGCAAAAGAGAGTAAAATAATAAATAAAAGCACAGTCTTCGCGGAGTGACCTGAACAGTGACCGAATACGGCGGCGCAATCTTGTTTTGATGATAGAGGTGGAGCTGTGTGTGGACAAACAGTCATGCATGTAGAGAGAGTAGAGCAGGGGACTCAGGACACAGCCCTGTGGAGCTCCCACACTCAGGGTGATGGAGGTGGAGTTGGACTGGCCTATTCTCACCACCTGAGGCCTGCCAGTGAGGAAGTCTTCAATCCAGTGGCAGAGAGAAGGATTCAGGCCGAGATCCAGGAGTTTGGCAGTTAGCTTAATGGGAACTATGGTGTTAAAGGCTGAGCTATAGTCAATAAATAGCAGCCTTACATAGTTCCCACTTTTGCTGTCGATGTGAGTGAGGGAGGAGTGGAGGACATGAGAGATGGGAGTAAATGTACAAAATAATTCAGGAATTTAGTCTGATTCAAGGGGTTATTAGAATACCAAATCCTGACTGGACGAGAGGAGGAGCTGGGGATGGAGAAGGGTAAATGAGCTCTGGAGAAACGCGACAGCTGCTGATAGCACTGAGGAGCTTATATATGCATGCTGTGATAGACGTCGTATTCCTATAGGTAGACGTGATCAGCTGACAGTCAGCTGATGCAAGCTTGACCTGCCAGAACTGACGCTATATGCTTGATGTTTGTGTGCATTTTGTTTTGTGATTTCACCGGAAAGAATAGAGTCTCTCTCCGCAACGGCATTAAGTGATAGATTGATGCGCTCATCTCTGTGTGAAGACTGTGTGCACGAGCCAAAAGAGAACGCAAACCCCGCGTACTTTGATTTAATGGCCATCTCAATCATTTTGACAGTGGCGATCACCATTAGACCACTGAGGCAAACCAGACTAAAAATTGTACTTTTAAAACTTTTTGTCATACACAGCATTGCATAATGAAGTGCAGCCGAGCAGTGCAAGAATTTCAAATATTGGGGAGGACAATTTGGCCATTTCTAATTATTGGGGGGGACTTGTCTATGGTGGTTACGGCCCTGCTGTATACTGTGCAAAGCGTTTTAATGTTTGTCTGAGGCAAGACATGTAGTCTATTCTTGTGGATATGCCACTAGGCATTGTTTGGTGCCAGATTTTGCTGCTCACATAATTTTGCTTTGTGTTTTTAGTGCAAGTATAAGTTGTGTTAAGTTTGTATTTTGTATTTTGTTTTTTTGTTTTTTGTACTTTAAGTGGCCTGCACATTTTTTTGTATAAATAATGCTGTAAATAAATCACATCTGGCATTTGGAAAACTAATCAGTCACACATTTCATTTGCGAAAGATAAATGTCCCTTTGTTAACAGAAATATAAAGACAGCACTTCATGAATGACATTTGTGACATTTTGATTTTATTTTTCATGGAATTAAAAGTTTTTAAAAATGATAATTAAATTAACATTTATTTTAATAGTATTATTATTTTTAAATCTGTACTGTAAGTGTATCATACATTCATCCATATTTTCAGAATGTCTTAAAAGCCTGTTTTCTTGATGACAATCAGGCACTGATTCTGGAACTCTGCAGGAAGTGCAGGTAAATGTGTTGGGGAATAAGGAGTGTGACTGCAGGTTTCAAGACGTCCCATTTTTGGACATAACGATCACTCCGACAATGATCTGTGCTGGAGGAGAGACGAGCAAAGGAACATGTTTTGTAAGTTACAGCAGTTCCCACAACATTGTTGAATTCTTGATTGTGACACTTTCCACTGGGTTTTCTTTAACATGCATGTCTATGAAGAATTTTTAGCATGACCATATTGTACATCAATATTGTAACGAAGGTATGCAGATATGGGAAGGAGGCGGGAACCGCGAACGCTCAACATTCTTTAATCTATAAAATAAACTAAATGAAAGTACGGACGGCTGCCGCACACATAATAAAACATAACATAAAGTCCAGGCCTGGTCCTCTCTCGTCCTTCACTGTCGTCGCTCCTCATTTTATGCGTCTAAGCTCCTCCGTGAGACACGAGACTGGTGCGGCACACAGCTGGCACCCATTATCACTCGTCACACCACCGGCCTCGCCCTGTTCTCAAGGTCCCTCGGCCTTGCAGCTTGCCACAAATATCACTTAAGATTCAAGATTCAAGAGTTTTATTTGTCACATACACAGTTATATACAGAATATACAACCGGCAGTGAAATGTAAACAGGTCCGCTCCATGGACAGTGCAAATTCACAGTTAAAAACACAAGGAGGAAATTATAATAGAAATAGGATAAAAAGTATATATATATATATATATATATATATATATATATATATATATATATATATATATATATATATATATATATATATATCTGTAGAATTATAAATAATCAAGTCAAGTAGAAGAAAAAAGTAAAAAATAAAAATAAAGAAGTGGAATAAAATAAGTGGAGTAAACTGTGCAGTGAGTAAACTGTAGACTTATAATTATGTGGTTAACAAATGTACAAAGAGTATAATGTGCAAACAGGTTTATAACAGGTTGTTACACAGTAACAACGAGAACAGAAAGTGCAGTGCAATGTCAGTGTATCGATGTTTATCCTGAAGTGAAGTCACGTGATGTTAAGTGACTGAGTTCAGGAGTCTGATGGCCTGGGGAAGAAGCTCCTCCTGAGTCTCTCAGTTTTGGCCATCAGGCTTGAAGCGCTTACCAGATGGCAGCAGCGTGAAATGAGGGTTTGCAGGGTGATTAGAGTCCTTGATGATCTTAGTAGCTCTACCTTTGCAGCGTTTGGTGTAGACGTCCTGCAGAGACGGGAGAGCTGACCCTGAGATGCACTCGGATAAGCGCACGACTCTTTGCAGGGCTTTGCAGTCATGACTGGTGCTGTTCCCATACCACGCTGTGATGCACTGAGTTAATACACTTTCTATCGCCCTAAATAGAAAGTTTTCAGGATAGCTGGTGAAACCCTGAATTTCCTCAGCTGGCGCAGGTGGTACAGTCTTTGCCTGGCTTTTTCACCTGTGTCTGAATGTGAGCAGTCCAGGTCAGATCCTCGGAGATGTTTACACCCAGGTACTTGAAGCTGCTCACTCTCTCTACTGGTGACCCGCTGATCATGAGGGGGGAGTATGTCCGTTGCTGTCTCTTCCTGAAGTCCACAATCATTTCTTTGGTCTTGCCAACATTCAGAGAGAGACAGTTGTCCTGGCACCATGATGTTAGATGCTCCACCTCGTCCAAGTATGCCATCTCATTGTTGTTGGAAATGAGGCCCAGGACAACAGTATCATCAGCAAATTTGATGATAGAGGTGGAGCTGTGTGTGGACAAACAGTCATGCGTGTAGAGCGAGTAGAGCAGGGGACTCAGGACACAGCCCTGTGGAGCTCCCACACTCAGGGTGATGGAGGTGGAGGTGAACTGGCCTATTCTCACCACCTGAGGCCTGCCAATGAGGAAGTCCTCAATCCAGTGGCAGAGAGAAGAATTCAGGCCAAGATCCAGGAGTTTGGAGGTTAGCTTGGTGGGAACTATGGTGTTAAAGGCTGAGCTATAGTCAATAAATAGCAGCCTTACATAGTTCCCACTTTTGCTGTCGATGTGAGTGAGGGAGGAGTGGAGGACATGAGAGATGCCATCTTCAGTCGATCTATTGGGACGATAGGCAAACTGAAGAGGGTCCAACGTGTCAGGAATGAAGGCGCAAATGGTGTTTTTAATGAGTCTCTCAAAGACCTTCATGACTATAGACGTGAGAGACACTGGACGATAGTCATTTAGGCAAGAGGGTTTACTGTTCTTAGGGACAGGGATGATGGTGGATTTTTTGAAGGAGGTGGGGACCACAGATGTAGCGAGGGACTCATTAAAGATAGATGTAAACAACCCGGCGAGCTGATCAGCACAGGACCGCAGAACACGACCTGAGATACCATCTGGCCCGGCAGCTTTCCTGACGTTCACACGCTTGAGTAGTCTCCGAACTTCATCCTCCGAGACAGAGATCACGTGATTGTTGCTGCTCTGAGTAATTCCCTCTGACGCGCCACTTGGCGGAGTCGCGTTGCCGCGATTACAAGGCACTTAATATTGTACCTTGAATCAGCGCTTCTCAGACCTGTTCTGGGAACCCCCCACCATTGCACATTTTGAATGTCTCCTCATCAGACACACCTGATTCAACTCATCAGCTCATTAGTAGAGACTGCAAGACTTGTGCTGCGTCCCAATTCACCTACTTATAAAGAAAAATCTGAGCACAGTGTGTGATGTTGTTAATCTCTTCTAAAACTGTAAAAAAAAAGACCATTGTAAGAGTTTTAGAGTTTTTTTTTTTTTTTTTTTTTTTGTCTGTGTGAGAAGCAGGAGACTCCAGCAAACGTCTCCATTTAATGTTGAAGTAACCTCATTTCTGTGTAGGGGAAATGGTTAAAGGTTAAATTTGTTGAGTTGTTAAAGAGTTGTTGTCATTTTTTTTTTTTTTTTTTCCTCTGGGAAGCTTTCTTCAGACAACATATATTCCATATAGCTTATGTGGTATCTTTCAAATTCATATTTTACATGAATTCAAGTTCCTCTCTTTCATTTTTAGGGAGATTCTGGTGGTCCATTACAGTGTAAACAGGGTTCTGTATGGATCTTAGCTGGTGTCACTAATATTGGGATTCCATGTGGCACCGGAATTACACCTGACAGCTATGCTAGAGTATCCGAATTCCAAAACTGGATCTTGGAAAATGTTAATGGATCAGACATTGGATTTGTGACTTTTAAATCTGATGGTGAAGATAAAGACAGCAGCTTTCTGTGCTATGGGGAACTAAACGGATCCTGTACGTAATAGAATGGAATAGCTAGCATGAAATAAAAATCTATAATTAAATTTTTTTATGTACATTTGTAATGTTATAGCTTGTGTGAATTAAAGAGAAAGTTCACCCAAAATTGTGGAGTAAGCAGTTAACAAATGGAAATTTCAGCCAGTTTATGCCATTTTTGAGTGTATATGCATCAGGTCCATGGACATTACATTTGCTGCATAATAATAATCATCTAAACTGTTGTAAATCACTGTAGTTTTTAATAGTTTATATATTTTATAGTTTCAGGCCTTTTCTACCCATTTGGAAATGGAGACATAGAGAATCCCTCTGAAGATGATGGAAGCTCTCCAGTAGTATTCTTGGAAAAGCCCTTTGTATATTTTGGACATGTTTATCGACAGACTTATGTAAGCACTTTGTCTGCATAAATTGTGTGCATGTATGTATGTATATCGAGTGCATTCAGAAGGTATTCACAATTCACTCCATAACACAATGACAAAGTAAAAACCAGATTTAATAACAAATTTATGTTAACAAATTGGAAAATATATATTCATATAAAATGAATGTGAAATAAAACACTTAAAAGAAATATTATAGAAACTTTAGCTTTTTAAGAGTTTCAGTCCCTGTTTTGTACTGCCAAATCTCTTTATAATATTGTTTTACCTCTGCTTCAGGTTAATAACAACGGGCATTTGACATTTGATGAGCCTCTTTCAGAGCCAATACCCAATTATTTACTGTCACAAGTCAACAGAGACAGCATTGCTCCACTTTGGACAAACATGGACAACACTGTCTCTGGAATCATCTCCTACCGTCAGGTCACCAGAGGCGGACTCTTACTAGCAGCCTCAAACAACATAAACCAGTACTTTCCCAATCTGAACTTCACTGCCTCATGGCTGTTCATTGCTACTTGGGATAAAGTACCATACTTTAACAACTCCCGATCGGTAAGCCACCCTATATGTTAATGGTAAAAGTCTTTTTCAATTTTTATTTCCAAGTGTAACGGAGGCCAGCTAGTAGTTGCAGAGCGTCTCTTGAGATCAGAGGAGTGAGGTTTACTCGCACAGCAACTACTAGCTGGCCTCCGTTACACAAGCTCTATTCAAATAATTTGTGGTATATCGATTTAATACCGATATCTTTTGGTGTCTCTAAGCAGATGACGTTGATTTGAATGATCAAGGTTCATTTTCTCTTACATGTTTTTATTTCTAAAAGAATGCAGGTAAGCCATGGTAGGCCAACATAACTATCCAAATAGTTTCAAACGAAGATAACTTTTAACTATAGTTGTAAAATTAACAGAGTAACACTGTGTCTACACCAGATGTGACCATTGACACATTGCACCGTGGCACAACAGCTGTCAACGCAGGATGTGACAAAGCAACCGTTGCAAAGCATTTGTCCTTCATGTCAGTACGTTATGAATGGAACGAGGCATCAGTTTACTGTCAGGGATTTGTCTTTTTTTGCATCAAGGTAAAGGTGTGGTCATGTTTTGTAATGTATTCCCGATTTTGTTTAACTTTATGTATTGTTACTTTCTTCATGGTTCCTTGTGCTTTGTTTCTTGATTCCTGATCTAGAGTGATTACGCTCATTTTTAAGTTGGTCACGCTGTCACATTTTGAGTTTTTGTTCATGTTTAAAGTATGTTTTTGATCTCTTTATTTCTTTTTCTGTTCTGTTCGTGTCAGAGTTTCTTTGATCAGTCTTCAGTCTTCCTCTTTCCCCTGTCTGTTTGTCTCTATGGTTACTGATTTGATTTGGTTCTGTTCAGGTGTCTGTAATGTAAGGTCCAGCTGATTGGCCCAACGTAGGAATCCAGCAGCTGGTCGAAGGACTTCTGCATGTATGCCTTTTCTGGCGCTTCTGAAAAAATCACTTTAATTTATTAAAATGTGAAGATCCAATTTTAAATCTGACTCCAATTCTTTGTAACTTTGTTACATTTGTTACATCTATAACTTAACAGCTGATCATAATTTTAGTTGTGATTTAATTTAGATTGTTGATTTCTCTTAGTATCTCTTAATTTCAAATACTCGTTCATCAAGGGACCCGATGTCGCACAGGAACGAAGCGTCCGGTTTCGCCCGCCCACGATCACAACCTAGCCAGTTCTGATATTAGTCAGAGGATCACAGAGTGAATATTTTACCTTTAAGTGGTCGCACATGCTTACTCAACAAAAAGTGTAATTTTAGTAATAGTCACGAAAGCTGCAACTTGCTAATACAGTAATAGTCAGAAATCAGATTATCCCGCATGCTGCGCTCCATGCTTCAGTCAGGGGTCCTCGGTTTGATCCATTCTGGCAAAAGAATTGCGGAAATAAAGGACTCCGGTTTGATCAATACTAGAAGAAATGGTTTCAGAATAATACAAGGTAAATCAAGACAAAGGTTTATTTTAGCCAGGCAAAAACCAAACAAAAGAATCACAATTACAATTACAAATAACTCATCATACACTGATCAGCATCCAATATAAAACCCGATTAAGGGATAATATAAAAATAGTTTAAAGATTCATTATTACCTGGCAATAGAAACACACTTCAGCAGTGTGGGAAGTTCTGGTTACAGATGCTTCCTCGAGTGGTTTTCCAATTCTCTTTAAATACCCAACCAGAACAAAAGAACAATAAACATTTAGCACCCAAATATTTATGCAGCTTTTTGGTTGAACTTTTCTCGTGACCAAATGGTCACACCTATCTTTGGGGGATGACAGCAAATGTTTATCAAAAGATCTTTATGCGCATCTCCCACACCAGGGGAACAAGCTCTGTTGTCTTTATTATGACCTGTTCCTCTGATGTGGGAATGAAACCTGTTTACCAGAAACACCAAAAGTCACAAAGAAACACCTTGTGGCAGTATCTGTGAGATTTGCATGATTGTGTGGGCTCCGAGGCAGGAAGGGTGAGAGGGTCAGAACTCGGCAGGGGAGGAGATAAGATTGAGTCTTGTTTTTTCTTATTCAGAGGAGTGAAGTTTTATTGTCTTAGTGCAGCTTAGATCTCTTGAGTTCGTTCTCAGGTGAAATCCATTCTTACAGTAATTAGCCCCCTCTTGTGTTTCTTTCAGCTCATATATACGTCCCCGGCCGAACTTCCCTGGCTCCCTGAACTGCCGGGATATATTATGACGCAAATTTGGGGAGGGGAGGGTACTGTCACGTTTTGAGTTTGTTTGTGCTTAGACAGGAACAGAAAAATGAATCAAAAACACACTCTGAGTTTCTTTGATAATCCTCTAGATTGTAAATAAGTTCTGTCTTCCTCCGGCCCCTGTCTATTTATCTCTATGGTTACTGATTGATTTAGTTCTGTTCAGGTGTGTCTGGTTAATTATCCCCCTCTTGTTTGCTGTGTATTTAAGCCCTGTGTTTCATTGTCACTTCTGCATTGTTCATTAGATTAGGTTGTTAAGCTTGTGTGTATTTTTCCTGAATTCTGTGTAAATAAATACTAACACTGCTTGTGTTTCATGCTTCATTGTAACCAACTGTGGCAAACGCAACAGAAAGCTGGTTTGAAATAATAGTAGACAGATTAGTAGACAGATAATAAACACTATGCGTAAAAGATTTAGAAAAGCCATTTATGTATATCAAAGCACAAGGTGGGAAGATAAATCTTTTATTTAAGGCACTGCAGAATTAATCAAGCATAAAGACGGCATTACTCTGTCTGTGAGCCATAAGGATCATTTTCTTTTTCCTTCACAGAGTTCATCTTTTCAAGTTGTTTTGGTCTCTGGTGGTTCTCTGTCTTTTGTCATGATGAACTATGGAAATATCTCGTCTACGGATCACTGGTTTCAGGTTGGACAAAATAAGAATCTTTTTTCAAAATAAGAAGTCTTTGAGGCTCAGACCTTAAATAAATCTTGGTCTACTGGCTGATTAATTATCATCATCATTATTATTATTATTTATTATTATTATTATTATTATTATTATTATTGTTGTTGTTGTTGTTTTGTTGTTCACTCAGGCTGGATATGACACAGTAAACTCAACAAATAACTTTTCAATCCCTGTGGCTGATGAAAGTAAACTCTCTAACTCCAGCAATGTCAATGTCCCGGGACGCTGGGTATTTCGTGTTGATGGGGGACCTGAGGAGGGTAACGTCATTGTTTAACATAAAGAATATCACATTGTTTGATAAATAGCCATTAAATATAACATTATACAACACTTTAAACACTCATAATAATACTGTTGGAAATATTAGGAATATTCTACCCATATGGAGATGCAGAGGATGAGAAAAACCCACAGTTGGATGATGGAAGTTCTCCACCGATCCCCTTGCGACAGCCGTTTGTGTACTTTGGCCATGTATATGACAAAATATTTGTAAGAAGCATTCATTAATGACATTCATTAATATTTATTCCACATAGAGGATATTTCTTAAATCCAGCAAACATATTTTGATCCTACAGGTGAATAATAATGGAGACCTGACCTTTGATGAGTCATTTGACCAGTGGTATCCCGATTATTTTCCTGCATGCTCGACTAGAGACATCATCGCTCCACTGTGGACAGACATTAATAATGTCAGGAAAGGAACCATCTCTTACCGACACGTAACAGATGGTCATCTCTTGAATCGGGCTTCAAAAGATATAAACCAATATTATCCCAACTTGAACTTCTCTGCTTCATGGGTTTTTATTGCTACATGGGATAAAGTGCCGTACCAGGAAAACAGTGAGGCAGTACGTTCTTCTTTCAATTAGCATGCACTTTTATTGCACAGTGTTTTCATTGAACTGAGATTTATGGCATATCCAGAATGACGCTTGCATTACTGAGGAATTCTCTCTTCCAGGAGTCGACCTTCCAGGTGGTTTTGGTGTCTGGAAAAAACCTGTCGTTTACCCTCATGCATTATGATCATATCACCCCCACCTATACTGCAGAGGTAAAGCAGTGTGGAAAATGAGTTAATAGTTTATGATCTTTAGTAGTGTGAAATGTTTAATGGATTGTTTTCTTTGTGTTTTCTTCATTAACAGTCCGGATATGACACAATTTACTCCACTAATTTCTTTTCGATTCCTGTTTCTGACATCACAAACCTGCCATACACAAGCAATGTCAACGTCATGGGTCGATGGGTATTTCGTGTTGACAATTCATCAGAAAGAAATGGTAAATATGTGTCTTGATGAAATGTGCCATTTACCTCAATTTCAGATGTCTAATATTATACTTTGTGTCTCAAAACATGCATTTGTTTCTTTAAATAGTGTTACAGAGTATATGTATGTATGTAACATCTGCCTCTGATTTGTTTTGCAGGATTTTTTGACAGAACTAAACCTCAAGGTACAAAATCTACTAAAATAATTGATCCCTCTGTTTTTGGTAAAAACATTATGCAAAAAACATATCTATAGCAGAATGTACATTCAATCTGGCATGTGTCCCCTCAGTTTTTTAATGCAACTTCCACAACAACAAATTTATATTTTTTACCTTTTTTTTTTTTTTTTTTTTTTCATTTTAATTTTTATTGTTGCTAAACTATAGTGCTGAAAACTCACCACCATGTAGGGAGATTTGCTGTTTGAATCTTTTGATTTTACATGATTTGTGCAGAAGTCTTTGTTGGTGGGTATTTCCATAAAATAAAAAACTTCTCAATCACTTAATGGACTTATCAATAATTTATAAAGTTGTATCATTTACTATTATTTATTGAGATCTCCTGAACTCCAAACTCAATGTCAGAATGGGAAAGAAAGGTGATTTAAGCAATTTTGAGCGTGGCATGGTTGTTGGTGCCAGACGGACCGGTCTGAGTATTTCACAATCTGCTCAGTTACTAGGATTTTCACGCACAACCATTTCTAGGGTTTACAAAGAATGGTGTGAAAAGGGAAAAACATCCAGTATGCGGCAGTCCTGTGGGCGAAAATGCCTTGTTGATGCTAGAGGTCAGAGGAGAATGGGCCGACTGATTCAAGCTGATAGAAGAGCAACTTTGACTGAAATAACCACTCGTTACAACCGAGGTATGCAGCAAAGCATTTGTGAAGCCACAACACGCACAACCTTGAGGCGGATGGGCTACAACAGCAGAAGACCCCACCGGGTACCACTCATCTCCACTACAAATAGGAAAAAGAGGCTACAATTTGCACAAGCTCACCAAAATTGGACAGTTGAAGACTGGGAAAATGTTGCCTGGTCTGATGAGTCTCGATTTCTGTTGAGACATTCAGATGGTAGACTCAGAATTTGGCGTAAACAGAATGAGAGCATGGATCCATCATGCCTTGTTACCACTGTGCAGGCTGGTGGTGGTGGTGTAATGGTGTGGGGGATGTTTTATTGGCACACTTTAGGCCCCTTAGTGCCAACTGGGCATCGTTTAAATGCCACGGCCTACCTGAGCATTGTTTCTGACCATGTCCATCCCTTTATGACAGCCATGTACCCATTCTCTGATGGCTACTTCCAGCAGGATAATGCACCATGTCACAAAGCTTGAATCAATTCAAATTGGTTTCTCGAACATGACAATGAGTTCACTGTACTAAAATGGCCCCCACAGTCACCAAATCTCAACCCAATATAGCATCTTTGGGATGTGGTGGAACGGGAGCTTCGTGCCCTGGATGTGCATCCCACAAATCTCCATCAACTGCAAGATGCTATGCTATCAATATGGGCCAACATTTCTAAAGAATGCTTTCAGCACCTTGTTGAATCAATGCCACATAGAATTAAGGCAGTTCTGAAGGCGAAAGGGGGTCAAACACAGTATTAGTATGGTATATATATATATATATATATATATATATATATATATATATATATATATATATATATATATATATATATATATATATATCAAATATCTCAATTCAAAAAAATATGTATATAAAAAAATATCTCTCCCCTAATATTGTGTTGATCCCCCTTGTGCTGCCAAAACAGCCCTCACCCATCGAGGCATGGGCTCCACTAGACCCCTGAAGGTGTGCTGTGGTATCTGGCATCAAGATGTTAGCAGCAGATCCTTTAAGTCCTGTAAGTTGCAAGGTGGGGCCTCCATGGATCGGACTTGTTTGTTCAGCACATCCCACAGATGCTCGATTGGGAATTTGGAGGCCAAGTCAACACCTCAAACTCGTTGTTATGCTCCTCAAACCATTCCTGAACCATTTTTGTTTTGTGGCAGGAGCATTATCCTGCTGGAAGAGCCACAGCCACCAGGGAATACCGTTTCCATGAAAGGGTGTACATGGTCTGCAACAATGCTTAAGTAGGTGGTACGTGTCAGTTACATCCACATGGATGGCAAGAACCAAGGTTTCCCAGCAGAACATTGCCCAAAGCATCACACTGCCTCCGCCGGCTTGCCTTCTTCCCATAGTGCATCCTGATGCCATGTGTTCCCCAGGTAAGCCACGCACACGCACCCGGCCATCCACGTGATGTAAAGGACAATGTGATTCATCAGACCAGGCCACCTTCTTCCATTGCTCCATGGTCCAGTTCTGTTTTCAGCGGTGGACAGGGGTCAGCATGGGCACTCTGACTGGTCTGCGGCTATGGAGCCCCATACGCAACAATTCTGACACTTGCTGATCAGAATCAGCATTAACTTCTTGAGCAGGATTATGCCTGATCGGTGTATGTCATCTTATGTGAAAAGGGTCTTTTGATTGACAGCTTGAATTGAAGTATCAGTAATTTATCATATTTATCAATATTTTATGTGGGGCTGGAAAGGATAATTTTTTCATCATGCTTTTAGCATCACTATAATGTCGGCTACATATTGAATCAGAATTAAAAATGGGTCCCCTTCATCAAATGAGGTGCATGACTCCGTCTTAAGAAACTCTTGGGTAAAACAACATTGTGTCTTTTGTGTTTGCAGCTTCAGATGATTTTCCCAGTGCTCAACTGTGTGGAAGAACCACATTTAATGCCAGCAGCAGGATAGTAGGAGGTCAGAACGCTTCAGCTGGACTCTGGCCATGGCAGGCTAGCCTTCTTCTGGATGGTAGCCACTTCTGTGGAGGTTCTCTCATCAACAAAGAGTGGGTGCTGACCGCTGCCCACTGTGTCGAGAGGTAAACTCATTTAACTAAATACTTCAGCTTCCACAGATGCTTTGAGTAGATTACATTTGAATTGAGCAATTGATTTAACCCGATTAAATCCTACTTTATCATATATTGATATTAACATTTCTAAGGCCAACATGATCAAAATGTTGCTGAAAATTCATTTTTACACAATCTACTACTTCAGCTGATTTTAAGAAAGTAACTGTAAGAATAACGTCTCGGTTACGTATGTAACCCTCGTTCCCTGAAGGAGGGAACGGAGACGCCACGTCGGAGTACCGACGAATAGGACTCTCGCTCGCGAGAGCCAATCTACTTCGAGTGTAACTAAAACGAGCCAATGCACATTGGCATGCAATGATTGCACCAGGTGCTCATGCCACGCCGTGCGGGTATAAATGAGACACAGGTGATTGCATCAAATCAGCCTTTTGCTGAGGAGCCGAGTAGGTAGACAGGCACCCCAGCAGGGTGCAGAGGACATGGCGACGGGACGTGGCGTCTCCGTTCCTTCAGGGAACGAGGGTTACATACGTAACCGAGACGTTCCCATTCAGTCGGTCACTCTCGCTGCCACGTCGGAGTACCAACGAATAGGAATCCCTACCAAAGTGCCATGGCCTCTGGCCCCTTCCAGTGCCCAGTGTGAGCCGCCTGAGCTCTCTTACCTGATGAGACGGGGCTCACACCAGGAAGTCCATCACTGCTGTTCCGCATGACCCTGCTCAGTGATTATTGGATAACACTGGGAAAGCGTGCCCTAGAAGGGGGGTGCTGCGGAGCCCACATCGTACCCCGAAGGAGTTATGTGGAGTACAATGCTGAGCCGTAGCCTGCAAGGGAGGAGGGGGCTCAGTCCCGGTGACGGGAAGGCTCTCCCAAGGGAAAGACACAGACTTCCCGTAGGAGCGACCATGGAAGAATATATGGGATCCCCGCAGGGTCACTCATATAACCCCAGCCCATTACCGGTTCTCAAGGATTCAGCGGCAAGGGGCCTGATGCTCAACGTTCCGCGACGTCCGGCACCGAGGGTGATGGAGGACTCACAGAGTTTGCTTCTGGAGAATAAGAGCGCCGGAGCGCAGCAAGCCGACAAGACCCGGGGCCTCTCGGTGCTTCTACCCGTTTGAGGTGAGAACACAGGAGGAGACCGGCTCTACACGTAGGCTATAGAATCTAGCGAACGTGTTGGGTGTCGCCCAGCCCGCAGCTCTACAGATGTCTGACAGCGAGGCGCCACGTGCCAGCGCCCAGGAGGATGCAACACTTCTAGTAGAGTGTGCTCGCACCCTGAGCGGACAGGGCACACCTTGTGCTTGGTAAGCCAAGGTGATGGCATCCACTATCCAGTGGGCCATCCTCTGCTTGGAGACAGCCTTTCCCTTCTGCTGGCCTCCGTGACAGACAAAGAGCTGATCTGAGGATCTGAAGCTTTGAGTTCTATCCATGTAGATCCGTAGAGCGCGGACGGGGCAGAGCAAAGCAAGGGCTGGGTCTGCCTCCTCCGGGGGCAGCGCTTGCAGGTTCACCACCTGGTCCCTGAAGGGAGTGGTAGGAACCTGGGGCACATAGCCAGGCCGGGGTCTTAGTACCACGTGGGTATTACCCGGCCCGAACTCTAGGCACGATTCGTCGACCGAAAAATGCCTGCAGGTCCCCTACCCTCTTGATGGAGGCCAATGCAGCCAACAGCAAAGTCTTCATAGATAGAATTTTTAGCTCTGCTGACTGCAAAGGCTCGATTGGGGCATTCTGGAGTGCTCGGAGCACCAGAGCAAGATCCCAAGAGGGTATGGAGGGGGGTCGAGGAGGATTTAACCGTCTCGCCCCCCTAAGGAACCTGATGACCAGGTCATGCTTCCCAACCGACTTACCTTCTACGTGGTCGTGATAGGCGGATATAGCAGCAACATAGACCTTGAGGCAACATAGAGGGTGACAGCCCAACATAGAGGGCGACAGCCTACGCTCCAACCCTTGTTGCAGGAAGGAAAGCACAGACGTGACTGAACATCTTCGGGGGTCCTCTCGGCGAGAAGAACACCACTCGATGAACAGGTTCCACTTCGAGGCGTAAGCCTGTCTTGTAGACGGTGCACGTGCCGAAGTGATGGTGTTAACTACCTCTTGGGGTAAGTCACCTAGAACCTCCGCGTTCTGTCCAGGGGCCAGACATGAAGCTACCACAGGTCTGGACGCAGGTGCCACAGGGTGCCCCGTCTCTGAGTCAGAAGGTCCTTCCTCAGAGAAATGGCCAAGGAGGGGCTGTCGCGAGGAGCATAAGTTCTGGGAACCAGGTCCGGTTGGGCCAGTACGGCGCCACCAACCGGACCTGCTCCTCGTCCTCCCTGACCTTGCACAGTGTCTGTGCAAGTAGGCTCACTGGAGGAAACGCATATTTGCGCAGCCCCTGGGGCCAGCTGTGCGCAAGGGCATCCATGCCGAATGTACCCTCGGTCAGCGAATAGAACCACTGGCAGTGGGACATTTCTGGGGAAGCAAACAGGTCGACCTGTGTCACCCTGAACTGTCTCCAGATCAGCTAAACCACCTGGGGGTGGTGTCACCACTCCCCTGGGAGCGCAGCTCGTGAGAGCTCGTCGGCCACACGGTTGCGTACACCAGGGACATGAATGGCCCGAAGCGACCTCAGACACTTCTGACTCCAGAGGAGGAGATGGCGGGCGAGTTGCGACATGCGACGGGAGCGCAGACCACCTTGTTGGTTGATGTACGCAACGGTCGCAGTGTTGTCCGTGCGGACCAGCACATCTTTGCCCCGTAACCGCCCTTAGAGGTGGCTCAGAGAAAGATGTACTGCTAGCAACTCGAGGCAATTGATGTGCCAATGCAGGTGCGGGCCCGTCCAACCCCTGACACTGCATGCCCATTGTATGTGGCTAACCCAGCCCACAGCAGAGGCATCCGTGAAAACCACAGTATGCCTGGACACCTGTTCCAGGGGCACTCTGGCCTGAAGGAATGAGGGGTCTGACCATGGACTGAAGGACTGGCGACAGGCCGGTGTGATGCTCACCTGGTGAGTGCCACGTTGCCACGCCCATCTCGGGACTCGGCCGTGTAGCCAATGCTGAAGCGGTCTCATATGAAGCAGGCCGAGTGGCGTTACTGCCGCCGCGGTTGCCATATGCCCCAGGAGCCTCTGAAACTGTTTCAGTGGAACCGCCATCCTGCCCTGAAACGTGTTCAGGCAGTTCAGCATCGACTGGACATGCTCCTCTGTGAGGCGCGCTGCCTGCTCGACCGAATCCAACTCCATACCGAGAAAAGAGATCCTCTGCCCGGGGGCGAGTTTGCTCTTTTCCCAGTTGACCCAACTGGCTGCGGTGTCTGAGCACCAGGTCCCTGTGTTCGCACAACTGATCCCTGGACTGTGCTAGAATGAGCCAGTCGTCGAGATAGTTGAGGATGCGAACGCCCTGTTCTCTCATGGGCACAAGGGCCCCCTCCGTGACCTTCGTGAAGACACGGGGGGACAGGGACAGCCCGAAGGGCAGGACTTTGTACTGATATGCTCGACCCTCGAACGCAAGGCGCAGAACGGCCTGCGAGGAAGGGTCGAGACACAAAAGTAAGTGTCCTTCAGGTCGATCACTGCAAACCAATCTTGGGGACAGATGCATTTGAGAACGCAATTCTGCGTGAGCATCCTGAACGGTAGCTTGTGGAGGCTCCGATTCAGGACTCGCAGGTCCAAGATTGGCCGTAACCCACCGGTCTTCTTGGGTACAATGAGGTGGAATGCAGGTACCGGACTGGGTCGGCTGTCTCGTGGAGGCGGCCCGCAGCGAGGTGAGAGTGTGCCGTGCAACACTTACCTGATTCCACAGGTGGGCAGCAGGAACATGAGGGGGTTGTCCACTGCTGCCCGCTGGCGAAGGGGGAGGATGAGTGTGGTCCGGCGTTTGACCGGCCACAACTCTCCGAGCCCCCTGCAGAACCGGAGGTGGAAGGAACTGCTCTTGTGTTGAGAATTTGAGCCCAGCGGCGGAACAGAAACAAAATGGAACACAAGATTCTCCTCCCGGCCCTCCACCGGGGATGGAGCGGTGCAGTCACCATCTCCAGAAGAGCAGTCCTCCTCACCTCTGGGCCGCCCATCTCGTGGCAGCTTGCCCTTGGCCTTGCCACCCCTCTTGGCAGGCGTCTGGATGGGTAGGGCGGCCTGCTTGCGCCCGGCTCCACGACGCCGCTTGGGTGGAGGCTGCTGCTGCGGCGCGGGAGCGGAGGCAGACGCAGGCGGCCGCCCTCGGCGACGAGCAGGCTGAGGCGCTGCCGGCGGCAGGGTGGAGACAGCAGCTGACCGCCGTGGCAGAATGTGACTGACCGCCTCTGTCTGCTTCTGTGCGGCCGAGAACTGCTGGGTCAAGTTCTAGACCAAGTCGCCGAAGAGGCCAGTCTGGGAGACGGGGGAAGGTTAAGGAACCTGACTTTGTCGGTCTCCCTCATGTCTGCCAGACACAGCCAGAGATGGCGTTCCTGGACCACCATAGTGGACATCGCACGACCCACGGCCCGCGCTGTAACCTTCGTCGCACAAAGCGCAAGGTCCGTTGCGGTTCTCAGTTCCTGGAGAACTGTGGGATCGTGACCACCCTCGTGCAAGGTCTTCAGAGCCTGGGCCTGATGGACCTGCAACAACGCCGTAGCGTGTAAAGTGGAGCCTTCCTCTCCACAAGCCTGGTAGGCCTTCCCGATCAGATCGGATGAGTACCTACAGGCCCTGGAAGGAAGACACGGGTTCCCCCTGGAAGTGGAGTTAGGGCACAGTTGCATAGCAACGGCCCGTTCCACGGGAGGAACCTGCGTGTATCCCTTTGCAGGTCCGCCATCGAGGGTGGTGAGGGAGGAGGATCCACGAGGCCGGTTTCGGGCAGTAAAAGGTGCCGTCCACGACCTCGTGAGTTCCTCGTGCACCTCCGGGAAAAAAGGAACCGGGGTGGGGCGCTAAGAACCAGCACGGGCCACCCCTAGACGTGTGCGCTCTCTCACACGAAGGCGCTCTCTTACCAGCCATAGGAACGGCTTTTTAGCGCTCTCCACCTAGCGCACCGAACCGGCTGTGAGAACGTGATCGTTCTGACAAACAACAAAGAGAGATGATCGGAAAACCACACGACCCGCTGCTGTGCCTTCACACCAACACAGAGTGAAGAGAACGCTTCCGAAAGGCGGCTTCCGTCTTCAGTCAGGACTGCGAAGTAAGGAGTGATATCTGTCGTAACCATCTACCACTCGGCTCCGAAGCAAAATGCTGATTTGATGCAATCACCTGTGTCTCATTTATACCCGCACTGCGTGGCATGAGCACCTGGTGCAATCATTGCATGCCAATGTGCATTGGCTCGTTTTAGTTACACTCGAAGTAGATTGGCTCTCGCGAGCGAGATTCCTATTCGTTGGTACTCCGACGTGGCATCGAGAGTGACCGACTGAATGGGAACTTTGGTGTTGTTAGTAATATTTCAAGATGAATATTTACTGGACTGAAGCTACACTATATTGCCAAAAGTTTTGGGACTTCTGCCTATACATGCACATGAACTTTAATGACATCCCATTCTTAATCCATAGGGTTTAATATGGAGTTGGCCCACCCTTTGCAGCTATAACAGCTTCAACTCTTCTGGGAAGGCTTTCCACAAGGTTTAGGAGTGTGTTTATGGGAATTTTTGACCATTCTTCTAGAAGCGCATTTGTGAGGTCAGGCACTGATGTTGGATGAGAAGGCCTGGCTCGCAGTCTCCGCTCTAATTCATCCCAAAGGTGTTCTATTGGGATGAGGTCAAGTTCCTCCACACCAAACTCGCACATCCATGTCTTTATAAACCTTGCTTTGTGCACTGGTGTGCAGTCATGTTGGAACAGGAAAGGGCCGTCCCCAAACTGCAGTTTCCCACAAAGTTGGGAGCATGAAAAAGCTGAAGCATTAAGAGTTCCTTTCACTGGAAATAAGTGGCCAAGCCCAACCCCACACCATAATCCCCAAAAACAACCCCACACCATAATCCCCCCTCCACCAAACTTTACATTTGGCACATTGCAGTCAGGCAAGAATCGTTCTCCTGGCCAAAGAGCAAAGACCAAACCCAGACTCATCCATCGGATTGCCAGACAGAGAAGAGTGATTGGTCACTCCAGAGAACACGTCTCACTGCTCTAGAGTCCAGTGGCGCATGCTTTACACCACTGCAGCTGCTCAGTCATGAAACCCATTCCATTAAGTTCTCTACGCACTGTTCTTGAGCTAATCTGAAGGCTACACGAAGTTTGGAGGTCTGTAGCTATTGACACTGCAGAAAGTTGCCGACTTCTGCACAATGTGCACCTCAGCATGTGCCGACCCCGCTCTGTGATTTTACGTGGCCTGCCACTTCGTGGCTGAGTTGCTGTTGTTCCCAATTGCTTCCACTTTGTTATAATACCACTAACAGTTGACCATAGAATATATAGTAGTGAAGAAATTTCACGAATGGACTTATTGCACAGGTCCTGAGTGCTACCCATTCTTTCACAAATTTTTGTAGAAGCGTCTGCATGCCTAGGTGCTTGATTTTTATACACCTGTGGCCATGGAAGTGATTGGAACGCTTGAATTCAGTGATTTGGAGGGGTGTCCCCAATACTTTTGGCAATATAGTGTAATTAGATTTACTTGATTTATCCATATTTAAATCATATGGTATATTTGTTCATGTCTCAATCATTATGTTGCATTACATTATATGTTTTAGAACTACAGAGCTTTGATTGTCAAACTATGCATTTTAAATATCATCTGACTAAGACATATTATTGGCAAATATGGAGTGACGACTGATATGCATTTTATGTAAATAGTTTGTTCAGAGATCTCATTGATTTATATTACAAGCTATCAAGATTTCATCTTACTTTTTGACTATATTGCATATTTTTGCTCAGTTTGTGTTTTTCCTCTTGGAATGTGAGCTCCATATTTTTCACTATATCATACTATATGATCCATAAAAGCCTAATGTATCAAATATGATACTCAACAATAAACACATGCAATTTTTGTTCCCTTTTGAAAAGGAACTCGCACTGCGTCAGAGCACTATGGGGAACGCCTCAGCTTGAATGATGTCTAAAGTACCTGTCAAATCACGGCAATCGAATTGGCCAGGAACAGCCCATAACGTCACTACTAGAGTGACCAATAAATAAATGAGCGCCTAGAGAACGTCATCCTCTTTTCGTCTCTTTGTTTGAAGCTTTTACTGGTATAGTATCATGGCTGCATAAGAAGCATTTCAAGAATTGTGTGGATCCGTGTCCAAGGTTTTTGACACCCGATGACACACACAACTTGTACGTTCAGTGTTTGGGCAAAGTCATGTTCAGTGCGCCGGTTTTGCCCTCTGACCTTTTTTGCACCTCTGTTGAGGCGGTGGTTGGAAAGTTCAGAGAGGCGAAGGTGCGCTTGACCGCGTTTTAAATCTTTTATATCTTTTATATAGATGTAATAAAATATGCGCCGGCCCAAGCTGATGCCCAAACAGCCAGGGGGTTAAGGCCCATATTGGTTCGAGGACTGAAGATAGGGCCAGAGCTCTGGTGTCCCCTCCTCTTTCTCTGCTGAAACCACTGCTCTGCTGAGCTCCAGATAGATTATTCCCCTAAGTGTTCAGCCCTCTGTGAGGCTGCCTGGACAATCACCTTGTGGTGAGTGAATTGCCCTCCTCTCATTGAGAATCGTTTTATGAAGTAACAGAGGCCACTGCTCTGCCGAGCGGGTTGATTAGGGATTGGTGTATTGGCCCTTTTTTGGGCCACTTTGATTTTAGGATAGAGGCTAGTTTTGCTGGAGCCTCCTCACCTTTTAGCTCACCGGTAGCTCAGAGTAGGCAGTTTTTTAGCCTCTCCAGCTTAAGTTGGCTGCTAGGGATCCTTAGTTCGATGGCCTCCTCTCACTGTGAGAGATGTGCGACCCAGGCCCACCTTTGCATAGCCTAACAATGCGAGTTGCAGGCCCTATGGCCTCAACTTATTCCTAGGTTGAGCCAGAACTCTTGTTACAAGAGTCGTCATGCTTAGCTCCCGGTTCCCTAGTGGTGTTAGGTGCAGAGAGAGAAAAAAACGCTTCACCTGTGGTGTCCTCTGGCCGTTGTTAGGTTTCCTCTCGCTTTAGAGAGTCAGTATGCTGAAGCCTCCGCTCTCTAAAGCTCTGGTTAATAGTTATCTAGCCTTAGGCCTTAGGAACCGGTTATTTTAAAGCTCCTTGATTATACTATCAAGTTGAGGGGTTGAGTTTGAGTCCAGGGCTTAATACAGATGGTATGCCTCTAATGACACAAGAAAAGACACAACTTTTCTGTTCAGATGCCCACCCTTGAGCACTTTGCTCTCAGAGCTCCATGCTTCGGGTGTCAGATGCCAGGTATGCTCAGGTTGAGCTGAGGTGGGTTTGGTTGAGTATGCTTCATAGAGCCTTAAGCATTAGCCCCGAGTTCATGCAGTGACAGTCCTTGAGTAGTAGGCCTATCTGAGGCATCTTTGATAGGCTGGTTATGTATAACTCCACTTGGTTAATGGGTTGTGATGTTGATACATTGGCTCAGGGGCTATGTGAGAGTATTCCAAGCCTATGGGTTCCATGTGGATGCTTGAAGCTAGATTCGCTATTTAGTTGTTGGCCCTTTCTGGGCCAGTACTCCACTTGTTTTAGTGGGTCGTTCTGCAGAGTACTGATTCTTGGGGTAGGTAAGAGGGCTTTAACTATGTAGAGTACCCAGCCTCTACAGTGCTTTGGTGCTCTGAAGATCCTGGGGAAACCCCTTCAGGATGAGCATTGTAACTCCCCTTGGTTGCCCGTCTCCTTGTTGTGAGACTCTGTTTAAGAAACAAACAGGTTGTTGGCTAGTTAGCCTCCCTGGTGACACTGGGGGTTGATGTATGTCCCCCTAATGGTGACTGGCCAGGGCCTTTCGACCCATGGCCATATTCTCTTAAAGGAATCTCTTCCCAAAGAGAGAATGAAGATTTGGGTTCCAAGCCTTGAGCAGCCTTGAACAAGTCATTCTGTTTACCCTGCAAAGGTACTTTTTCATTGAGCCTTATAACTCGGGCAGTGGCCGTAGGGAGTAATGTTACTGACAGTCTAGTGTGTGACTAGAAGGGGGAGTGGCTCTGGTACTTCAGTTGAAACTGCTAGTATTGGTGCCTTCTCACAGCCATTTCTTGGCATGCACTCCCCTCAGCATGGCAGTGTGGGTATTTTGTTCCCCATAGCACTCTGACACAGTGCGACTTCCCTTTTGAAAGAGAACATCTCAGGTTATGCATTTAACCATGGTTCCCTGAGAACAGGGAACGAGACACTCCATCTCTTAGCCATGCCTCCGGGTTACCTGCTGAACAGTCCCTTCAGACGAGAAGCGGATGACGTCATACAACAAAAATAGATTTTTCTGACTTAATATGTCAGGTTTTACAGGTTTAAAACTCTTCTTGACTTTCTCTATCTATTTCTTTATATTTCTATATTTCAGTTTTTCCATCCTTTCTTTAACCGTGGTTTTGGGGCGACAGACCCAGGAAGGCTTCAACCCCAATGAAGTGTTCAGAAGAGTGAGGGCAATCATCAAACATCCCAGTTACAACAGTCTTACAAATGACAATGATATCGCTCTGCTCAAATTGAGTTCTCCCGTCATCTTCACTGACTACATCAGACCTGTGTGTCTAGCAGCCGATCGCAGTGTGTTTAACAACGGCACAGACAGCTGGATCACCGGATGGGGAAACATTGCTGAACGAGGTGAGAATTCATTCCTGTTTCACTTATTAGTTACATTAAACTCAACATGAAAATAACTTATGTCTTTCCTACAGTGTCCCTCCCGTCCCCTAATGTTCTACAGGAAGTCATGGTTCCAGTAATTGGTAACAGACAGTGCAACTGTCTCTATGGAGTTGGAAAGATAACAGACAACATGATCTGTGCTGGTCTACTGGAGGGAGGCAAGGACTCATGTCAGGTACACACACCCTGTTCAACTTGCAAGGTAAACAGTAACGCTGTGTCCGAAATCTAATACTTCCCTACTATATAGTATGCAAAAAAACAGTACGCCAACAGAGTAGTATGTCCGAATACATAGTATTTGAAAAACAGTAGGCGAAAAGTCCCCAGACGATCTACTACTTCCGGCGAGATTCTGAAGTGCACGTATGATGGGCACTTTACTATCCCATGAGGCCATTTCAGCAAATGCGCCACTTTGCTTCAGAAGGCCTTTATTAACCCCCCGGAGCCGTGTGGAGCAGTTATATGATGGATAGACTTTTATGGACTTCATAAACAAGGCAACAATTCACTGCCATTGTAAAGCTTGGATTAGCCAGGACTTTTTTAATATAACTCTGATTGTATTCGTCTGAAAGAAGAATGTCATATACAGCTAGGATGACTTGAGGGTAAGTAAATCATGGGCTAATTTTCATTTTTAGGTGAACTATCCCTTTAATAATTGTATTTTATTTACAAAATATTTTAGTTTGTCATGGATATTTTTTTTAAAAATTATTATTATTATATCAGATAACATTTTAAGCTGTCATGTGGTCATGTTAAAACGTGCCGCTCACATTACAATGTACCTATGGGGCATGTTGTCAAATTTCACTTCCATTCTTTCGGGGTATATCAAGACAAACGTATACACTGTATTAATGAAACAGAATTGTACTAGACTAGTGTGAAATTAATGTGGGGAAAAAATTATATTCTGAACTCGAAATAGATTTACACAAACTGAGAAAGTCAAAAAGTGTTAGGTTGTGCCCGCTCTCCCCTACATCCCTGGCAAATAAGCAGATAGCAAATAATGGTAAACAATGTGATAATTAAATTAATCTCCATGACAACTAAAGAGTGGTGGGAAAACTAGACAAATCAGCAACAAAAACTGAACTGAATTGCTGCATAAATTATGCTTAAATGGCGTTAAAATGCTTCTATTTCAGCAAGGACCAAATGATGGGCATGTCCAATCTTAAGCATTTCTATGGCAACTGGAGATTCTAACAGCAGCTGCAGTGACCTGAGTCTTTACTAATCAGCGACTGGCTCTTTAATTTAGAAGGCGGGACTTATTCCACCAGTTGCCAAAATGTCGGTGCATCACATGAATAACCTGGTTGTCCCCAATGAAGGCAGGTCAGGGAGACATCATGCTGCTGTGGCCGTTTCACACAGAATTCGATTTTCCATTCCACTGCGCTACTTTTCCATTGTTTTCAATGTAAAGATGCTCTAGACAGACCTGTTTGACTTCTCTGCTCGCATCTCTTGCATAATTGAATGCCTGTTACATAACATCCCCTCCCAGAAGGTGTGACCTTGCACCGTAACAAGAAGCAAACAGATGAGCGAGGGAGGGTGGGGGCTTTAAAGGAGGCTGAGGAGTTGGCGAAGAGCAGATGGTGGGAGCATCAATAGTAATAATGGGAGTGGTCCGATGTTGCAGACCCAGAGCTCAGCAAGGATGACAGCCCACGGTGGAGTTGATGGAGGGAGGAGCCATGATGGTGACTTGGCTGACGACATCCAGGGGATGACAGACGAAAGTGAAGCCGATGAAAGTGGAGCCCTAAGCACAGACGGAAGGCAGAGGGAGCAATGGGATGCCGATGAGCTGGAGTGACCGAGGACAGAGTTGAGTCTGAGGGAGGGCAGAGCTTGCCAAAGCCGAAGGGGTGGAGGGCCAGAGAGCAGTGAACAGCCGCTTGAGTCCGCAGCAGAGGCATGCCGGTGTCCAACCCAGGTGGAGCGGTCTGAGTTGACCCTAAGGGACCTATGGGGGACGATGACGACTGGGTGGCAGGAGTGGCTGAGGGCTGATGAGAATGGATATCAGTCTGAAGAGGTGGTGGTAGAGGGAGCCTGGGTGGGGTCAATGGGACTGAAGAAGACGATACACATTCTGGCAAGATCAAGGGACATAAGGAATTCCTCTTTCCACACAAACATAAACTGTCACTGCCATGATGCACAGTTTTGGCTGTGGCCTGGATCATCACAGACACAAAACTGAATTTTTCAGCATCATTACTCCAGTCTTCAGTGTCACATGATCCTTCAGAAATCATTCTAATATGCTGATTTAAAAAAAAAAAAAAAACTTTACTACTTATTATCAATGTCAATGTTGCTTCATATTTTTGTTGAAACATGATAAAAAAATGTCCAGGATTCCTTGATGGACAGAAAGTTCAAAAGAACAGCATTTATTTGAAACAGAATCTTTACTGTGCACTTTTGATACATTTAATATATATATATATATTAGTTTATTTAAATACATCTTACTGACCCCAAACTCTTGAACAGTAGTGTACTGTATATCTCTTTCTACAATGATTGCATTGATTTGTATTTTCAGGGGGATTCAGGAGGTCCGATGGTGAGCAATCAGAGCTCTGTTTGGGTCCAGTCCGGGATCGTTAGCTTTGGGAATGGCTGTGCTCAACCTGAATATCCCGGTGTTTACACCAGAGTATCCCGCTATCAGGAATGGATCACCTCCTTTATGTGCAGCGATCCTCCAGGTTTTGTGCAGTTTACCTCCACTGGAAACGATTCTGACAACAGCTACACTTGTGCTGGTCTTTCTCTTCCTACTTCTCCTCCTACTGCTTTTCCTACTTCTCTCCCTTCTCTTCCTCCTTCCTCAACAGTAAGTAAAGAAACTAAAATCCCATCTTCTGCAGCAACTCTTCCACAAAACTCTTTGTTACCATTTTTTCCATTGCTTATAGCAATACCTTTCTTATTTAATATGTAAAGATATGAGATAAGCTCAAATGTTTGGGGTCAGTATGTTTTTATTATTATTATTATTATTATTATTATTATTATTATTATTATTATTATTATTTGATGCATTCTTTCCCCTCATTTTAAAGAATGACTCACGGAAAATCCAGCTTTCCATCACAGGAAAAAATTACATTTTAAAATATATTACAATTGAAAGCATTTATTTTAAATTGTTCTAATATTTCACAATATTACAGTCTAACTATATTTTTGATCAAATAATGCAGCCTTGGTGAGCAAAAGAGACTTCTTTCAAAAACATGTTAAAATCATCTCAACCCCAAACATTTGAACTATGCGACGCTAACATAAGTGGGTTTGTGCTCAGTCGATTTTACAATTACACTGTTTTGATCTTACAACATTTTGTTGTTTTCTTGATTAATCTTACACAATGTTAATTATTCCCTGACTTTTAAATAGTTCTAAATAATTCATTTCTTCCATATCCTGTATTCCATCAACTTCTATAAACTGGGTTATGATTATTTGTTAGCTTTTACTGCTATAAATATATATGCATGTTATATGCAGATGCATGTTGTTTCACAAATCACAAAAATATATTTGTTTTACTGGGTATTGATGTAGCATAATTTGTCACAATCAGTTTTGTATTCTGGTGATGTTTTTCCACATATGCTGTCACATATCAATGTCATTTCATTTGATTAAGTGTTTTTGTCCATTTAAATAATAATAATAATAATAGTGTACTAGGTGAGTTCTGGGCGGGCTGATAGACTTTTGTTCCATTGTGGCACTAAATTCTTTATTATCCTTCTCTTTAGTTTGTATCTTTTCATTGGGTGAAAATTTTAAATACAATTTGTAATGCACTTTTTAAAGAATATGTACAATAAATTCAATATTCAATTCTATTCACATTTATTTGTACAGCACTTTTCACAATACATATCATTGCAAAGCAGCTTTACAGGAAATGCATGTCTTCATTAGATGTGGCCCGGATTTGGGCCAACACTATTTGCTGTCTGGGAAAATTGGTGTTATATGATAATATTTTCTTGACCTAGTAGCTGCATTTTGGACTAGCTGAGCTTGTTTATTGAGGATTCGGGACAACCAGTTAGTAATGCATTACAGTAATCTAGTCTAGAGGTTATGAAGGCATGAACTAACTCTTCTGCATCAGGTGTGTAGCTCACACTTCCTGGGGTTTTCCAGGATGTTGATGTTCCAGTAATTGTTAAAAGTCTACTGAAAAGTAGTGCCCATATATTGCAAAGATTTCAAACAATCTTCTTTCACGTTATCACTATAGGGTATTGTTTGTAGAATTGAGGAATAAATAATGAATTTAAACCATTTTGGAATAAGGATGCAACCTAACAAAATGTGGAAAATGTGAAGCGCTGTGAATACTTTCCGGATGCACTGTATATTAGGCAGCAAGTGAACATCTTGTCCTCAAAGTTGATGTGTTAGAAGCAGGAAAAATGGGCAAGCGTAAGGATTTGAGCGAGTTTGACAAGGGCCAAATTGTGATGGCTAGACGACTGGGTCAGAGCATCTCCAAAACTGCAGCTCTTGTGGGGTGTTCCCGGTCTGCAGTGGTCAGGATCTATCAAAAGTGCTCCAAGGAAGGAACAGGGGTGAACCAGCCACAGGGTCATGGGCGGCCAAGGCTCATTGATGCACATGGGGAGCGAAGGCTGGCCCGTGTGGTCCGATCAAACAGACGAGCTACTGGAGCTCAAACTGCTCAAGAAGTTAATGCTGGTTCTGATAGAAAGGTGTCAGGTGATGCTGGTGGCTGTGGCCTCTTTCTGCAGGATAATGCTCCTGCCACAAAGCACAAATGCTTCAGGAATGGTTTGAGGAGCACAGCGAGTTTCAGGTGTCAATTGGCCTCCAGATTCCCCAGATCTCAGTCCAATCGAGCATCTGTGGGATGTGCTGAACAAACAAGTCCGATCCACGGAGGCCCCAACTCGCAACTTACAGGACTTAAAGGATCTGCTGCTAACATCTTGGTGCCAGATTCCACAGCACACCTTCAGGGGTCTAGTGGAGTCCATGCCTCGACGGGTCAGCAAAAGGGGGACCAACACAATATTAGGAAGGTGGTCATAATGACCTGTTCGGTGCACATGTTTAATGTGTTATTTCTATTTCTTCATATGTTCAAAATGTTCATAAAACTGATCCCATGATGGGAACCCCTAAGGTTCGATATAGCCTAATCTAGAGGTTTTCAATATTTTAGATGCCACATTATTCATTAATTTATTTAAAATACATTTTATATTATTTTACTTGAATGCATGTTTTTATTTAAATGTATCAGCTGTATTATTATTATTTTACTTTTATTAGCCCCTGGCACTCCCTTGGCCCCCTATGGGCCCTAATGCTAATGCCAGGTTTTTATTTGAAAAGGTTTATTTACGTATTTAAAGTTCGAAACCAGATAACGAAAAATGTTGAATAGTAGTCTGAACAGGTTAAAGTTAAATCATCTACCAGGATAGGCTACAAAATATGATTATAGCCTGCCCTAAACTTACACAACTGTATTTGCGTGCGGGAGAGAGAGAGAGAGAAAAAAAACTGCGCAAATGAGGCGCAGCATAAAAATGTCAATGCGACCTGCGCAATTGAGGCGCAGCATTGACGTGTAAAGTAACCTCGCGTTACGTCACAACACAGCGCTTCAAACATGGCAGACAAGAGCAGTCAAGGGGACGCCAAACCAGAAGCCCAGTTTGCAAAGAGAATAGACCCTGTAAAGGACGAGCTGACCAGGGAACAGTTGCAGTTCATCCGACAAGTGGAGCTGGCGCAGTGGAAGAAGAAAACAGACAAGCTCCGGGGTCGAAACGTTGCGACAGGACTCGCCATCGGCGCTGTAGTGCTCGGCATCTGTATCCTTTACAACCGTTACACAAGGTTATGTCCGCGACAGACTCCTACAGTGCGTTACATCTGTCAGATGATATATCTGGTTATGGTATAATGAATGAGGGTAATATTAGGTCACAGATGTGAGATACTACACGTGGGTGCGTTATTACGTGATCAGCCAATGTGACGTAAGTGCTGATGATCCAAATGTGTTGCGTCAGTTGAATATGTTAATAACCTTCTGGTGCTGTTAACTCTGGCAGCCAGTCGAAACAGACCATCATTTCATATTTACATGCAATGCAGGGATTGCCCAGCTTTTCAATTTTGACCTAATATATTTACTTGAAGTACCCTCTGAGATTTTAAGTTAAAGGTTCACCCAAAAGTGAAAATTAGCCCATGATTTACTCCCCTCAAGCCATCCTGGGTGTATATGGCATTCTTCTTTCAGGCGAATACAATCTGAGTTATATTAAAACATGTCCTGACTATTCCAAGCTTTATAATGGCAGTGAATGGCTGATTCAGTCCATACAAGTGCATCTATCCATCATATAACTGCTCCCCACGGCTCCAGGGGGGTTAATAAATAGTTGTTGTGCGAGTAAACCTCACTCCTCTGATCTCAAGAGACGCTCTAGTGACTGACGCTAGGGGGACCCTCATGCCGCTGGACCCGGGTTTGAGTCCCACTTGGAGCGGGCGGTTTGAACAGGAGGGGCTGCACGTATTTTAATGTTTAAAACTTAATAAACCGTAATAACTTCTGCTAACTGTCGTACGTGCGCTCACGAGAGACTGGCGGTCCAGCGTATGAAGAAGGGATGGGTGTATCGATATATCGATACTGATGTGAGCATTGAAAAGTATCGATACTAAGGTTTTTTATTTATTTTTAGCAGTAATTGTTTATTTAAAAAGATAATTTAATGCATACAGTACGAATAACCTATGAACAGTTGTGTAGTATAGGCCTATTTTCCTGCTCATCTGAACCATGATCTAAACGCACGCGAATGCTGCAAGACAGAACCAGTCGATCACAGAGAGAGAGCGTTTGCTCACTGATGACACCATATTCAAACAGAGCTGCGTTTCCCAAAACTATCATAAGAAACCATTGATGCGCAGCCCAGGACAATGCTCAACAGAGGACAAAAAACATGCGTCATTCCACAATTAACAATTAGAAATTGTAGCCTACATAGTGCAATTACACTCTTTAAATCTAATGTTAAAAGTTGGTATTGATCATGTTCTATTCTGTAACTGCTATAATAAATCATACGCTATCAGAATAAAAAGGTTGCATTTTATGGGTGCAATGTCCGGTCACTGGCAGGCCCTTATGAAAATGAACCATGGTTTATTTTTTACTAGTTCAACTAGTATTTCCATGGTTATGTGTAAACAAAAATATGATCTAATAATTAATAATTGCAATTAAGGCGGGTTGAATGTTAAAATGCCTTTCAAATATAATGTTAAATGAGTATCTTTACCTATTTACTTCACGTCAGAAGGCCTTTATTAACCCCCGGAGCCGTGTGGAGCAGTTATATGATGGATGGATGCACTTTTATGGACTGAATCAGCCATTCACTGCCATTATAAAGCTCTGAAGAGCCAGGACTTTTTTAATATAACTCTGATTGTGTTCGTCTGAGAGAAGAATGTCATACACACCCAGGATAATTAATACATTTTTGGGTGAACTATCCCATTAAAAAGTAAAATTAAGTCAACAATAATAATAATAAATAATAATATTTACTTAATGATCACTTGACATGCAGATATATAAATATTGTTTTTAATTAATTAATTTATTTTTTAGTAAATGTTTTATTTTAATTTGTTTTTATTTCAAAATTATTTATTAGAAATGTTTATGATTTAATTATTAATATCTTTTGATGAAACTCTTGAATCTCTGCAGTTACACCAGTCTGGGAAACCCTGACGTAATGTTATATTTAATGCGCTGTTGTTAATAACAAAGAACGGAATATATTTTCTTTCTCTGTATTTTTATATCAATATGGAACAAGATTATAATTTTTCAAATCACTGAGATAAACGAGTTGGGTTAAAGTGTTCAGAACACACTGCCTAAAATGAGTCATCTAGATTACTACTAACTACATTTCTGTCCTGTAATTTGGAATCAGTCCAATCACTGAACTGGATTTTTGGATATCTGGATATTTGTTTTCATATTTTGTGAAAGTTTTTATTTTGCGCCGATTTCATGGTACTAAACGATATTTACCTCTAAATTATGCACCACGTATTTCCGTTTAAAATAATACAAACGGTTGTTTTTATACAATTTTTTTTTTTTTGTTAATCTTATTCTTTCATAAAATTTAATAAAATCAAAATGTTTTTTTTCTGCATTGTGGCTGATTTGTAGATTGTATCTTGTTTGAAGGGCCTACAGGTGCTGGTCATATAATTAGAATATCATCAAAAAGTTGATTTATTTCACTAATTCCATTCAAAAAGTGAAACTTGTATATTATATTCATTCATTACACACAGACTGATATATTTCAAATGCTTATTTCTTTTCATTTTGATGATTATAACTGACAACTAAGGAAAATCCCAAATTCAGTATCTCAGAAAATTAGAATATTACTTAAGAGCAACACAAAGAAAGGATTTCTAGAAATCTTGGCCAACTGAAAAGTATGAGCGTGTAAAGTATGAGCGTGTAAAGTATGAGCGTGTAAAGTATGAGCGTGTAAAGTATGTGTAAAGTATGGAGTGTAAAGTATGAGCGTGTAAAGTATGAGCGTGTAAAGTATGCGTGTAAAGTATATGTATGGCGTGTAAGTGTAGCGTGTAAAGTATGAGCGCTACAGGGGCGCTTAGCTGGGGCTCCTTTAGCCTGAATTACTGCAGCAATGCGGCGTGGCATGGAGTCCATCAGTCTGTGGCACTGCTCAGGTGTTATGAGAGCCCAGGTCGCTCTGATAGTGGCCTTCAGCTCTTCTGCATTGTTGGGTCTGGCGTATCGCATCTTCCTCTTCACAACAGCCCTCTCCTCTCTTCCTCCAGACTCTGGGACCCTGATTTACTTTCATCAGAGAACATAACTTTGGAGCACTCAGCAGCAGTCCAGTCCTTTCTGTCTTCAGCCCAGGCGAGACGCTTCTGCCGCTGTCTGTTGTTCAAGAGTGGCTTGACTCAAGGACTGCGGCAGCTGAAACCCATGTCTCGCATACGTCTGTGTGTAGTGGTTCCTGAAGCACTGACTCCAGCTGCAGTCCACTCTTTGTGAATCTCCCACACATTTTTGAATGGGTTTTGTTTCACAATCCTCTCCAGGGTGCAGTTATCCCTATTGCTTGTACACTTTTTTCTACCACATCTTTTCCTTCCCTTGGCCTCTCTATTAATGTGCTTGGACACAGAGCTCTGTGAACAGCCCGGTCTCTTTGGCAATGACCTTTTTGTGTCTTGTCCTCCTTGTGCAAGGTGTCAATGGTCGTCTTTTGGACAACGGTCAGGTCAGCAGTCTTCCCCATGATTGTGTAGCCTACAGAACTAGACTGAGAGCCCATTTAAAGGCCTTTGCAGGTGTTCTGAGTTCATCAGCTGATTAGAGTGCGGCACCAGCTGTCTTCAATATTCAACCTTTCACAATATTCTCATTTTCTGAGATACTGAATTTGGGATTTTCCTTAGTTGTCAGTTATAATCATCAAAATGAAAAGAAATAAGCATTTGAAATATATCAGTCTGTGTGTAATGAATGAATATAATATACAAGTTTCACTTTTTGAATGGAATTAGTGAAATAAATCAACTTTTTGATGATATTCTAATTATATGACTAGCACCTGTACATAAAGTATAAAACTAAAATGTGTGCCCCTGGAGCCCAACAGCAGCGCTGCGTCTCACGGGTATATCTGTGGCAATAGCCAACATTACATTGTATGGGTCAAAATGATCCATTTTTCTTTTATTGCAAAAATCATTAGGATATTAAGTGAAGATCATGTTCCATGAAGATATTTTGTAAATTTCCTACCATAAATATATATATATATATATAAAAAATATTATTAATAGTAATATGCATTGCTAAGGACTTCATTTGGACAACTTTAAAGGAGATTTTCTCAATATTTTGATTTTTTTTTTTTTGCACCCTCATATTTTCAAATAGTTGTATCTCGGCCAAATATTGACCCTTATGACTGGTTTTGTGGTCCAGGGTCACATATATTATTAGTGCTGCAAATTGATTAATCGCATTTATCATAAAAGTTTGCATAATTTCATAATGGTTGTTTACATAATACATTATTATATTTGTGTATGTGTGTTTGTATACTGTACACTCACACATATTTATACATAAATATGTGTATAAATATATCTGTATGTGTGTGTATTTAAAATATATATAAATATAACACACAGACAGACGGTAAACAAAAACCTTTGTTATATGCGATTAATCGATTTGACAGCACTTGTATAAATATGAATAACCAATTGTTACGTCATACCAGTTCCTTCACCAGCCGTTTGCAGATGGCTACACTTTCTACTCCGTATCCCAAGAAAAAATCATGGATGAAATAGATGCAGAAGCAAAAGCACGTGCTCCGAAGACCGGAGCCAACTGAGTGAACTTGACTCTCCAGGAACTGTCTGCACTGACACAGATGAAACGCCCCAGCAGAGGGCGCCACATCCATTCAAATCACAGTCTTCTGATGGGCCCGAGGCTCGACCAGGAGGAATCCTTCCTTTGCCAAGGCAGTGCCTCATCATTTCTGGAAAGACCTGTTTCTGAGATGCAGCTCGTGGATTGTGTTAGTGGAAATAATATTCCCTGTTATATACAGTAATTCTACTGGTCGTCTTGGAGTGCTAATACGTTCATAATCACAGTGAGATTAATTTAAATAATGGCCACTCTTTTTTTGTTTATGTCTCTTTTTTTAAATAAACAATATGTCTCCTAAATAATAGCAGTGTCTAAAATGAATACTCGACCAATAGTCTTCTTTATTTATAGCTATTTATTGACTTTAAATGTACAAATATGATTTAGAATATAATACATAATCATCATAAGATAGAGAAGGCACAGCATGGCAGTGTTGCATTGCACATTGAAGCGATCAATGTAACAGAGCATGAAGTCACATTTATCTCCACACATG
This sequence comes from Paracanthobrama guichenoti, assembly GCA_018749465.1. Taxonomy (NCBI): domain Eukaryota; kingdom Metazoa; phylum Chordata; class Actinopteri; order Cypriniformes; family Gobionidae; genus Paracanthobrama; species Paracanthobrama guichenoti. The sequence goes on from CM031954.1 coordinate 22,937,612, forward strand.
GGCTGTGTTTGTGTCCGTAACTGATTTCATATAAAGGCATCCATACGATTGTTCACAGTTTTTAATGAGCCATGAATGGATGTTCTAGGGTTGTCATGTGAAAGATCTCGTTGGCACGTGTTTGAAACTCTGAAACGGAAACTGCAAAAGTGCAATACATCATGACAGAAACCCACCCGAAAGTCTTTATACATTATAAACTTGACTATTTGTGAATGTTTATGTTCCCTCTTTACATCATGCAAGTTCTCATAAGTTAATTAGAAAATAAAAACTGATTTCACCATATATTGTTTAAACACTAAGACTACAGAACGCATAAATGTGAAAAACTGTTAATATTACAATGAATGCACTTTAATTTACTGCTCTTTGTAAACATCAAAAATCAATCATTTATTAATGACTATTGTACAGTCCCACATGGGACTTTGAAACTTATGCCAAAGTGCAGTGTGCATATCATTTTAATTTGTCTTAATGTCTTTAACTATGGCTGACACTTGCTTTGATTTTTGGTGCAATTGATAAGTCAGTCATAGACTGGTAAAAGACATTAAAATATATATGTAAATGTACATAAACATAGACTTCTGCATCCCAACAGATGAGAATCTCAAAGCTGGAATAAGCAATGCAAAAATAATATATATATTTAGCCCGCCCACCCTCAATCTGTTTTTATTCATTTATCATATTTCACATTTAAACTATTATCATAAAGCAGACCCTATAGCAGAAATATCTCAGGACCGGATCTACTGAGTTCAAGCGATTCTTGCGTGATGATTTGGTGTTTCTACAGCGCAAACACAGGCAGTAGAACAGAAACGGCAGGACATCTGTTGATTCAGATGTTTGCCCGTTCAGCAGGTTTACAGAAAGTGCAAAAGAGACGGTTAGGAATCATCCTCAGTGCCGAGCCTTCAGAGAAAACGTCACAGCATCGTATAACAGCAGAGTCCTGCCAAACCATTGGCTCTTCACAGAAATGAGTGGACTAGTTAGTGCATTTGCACTAGAAACATCCCTTACGTCACCAACGGTGAAGTCGAACAGCATGTTCTGCTTAGGAAACTACATTATATTTTACAAAGCAAATCTGTCCAGTTCATGCGTTGACTGACTGGTTGTTGAAGGTTTGCTGTGGTGAGAGCAGTCACAGATGGATGAGGTAGTCTGATAAAGTCCCGCCAATGTACCAGGATTCTTACTGATGGGAAAACAGAAAAGACAAGCGCTATTCAGATTTGAACACATGAAAAGAACATACCATCAGTGTTTGTTTGGTACATTTATGCCTAGATCAACTTTAAAGGCACAATATGTAATTTCCAGCCACTAGAGGGCGCTTATTCAAAATAAAGGCATAGCTTGATGACATCTGGGACTTGGTTCCACGATCAAGGGACTCGGGCAGAAATCATATTCATGGATGAGCTAAAGTATTAAAGATTTATTAGCATTACTGTAGTATGAAGCAGGGCGGGGCTGAAAGCCGTTGGAGTGGAACGAGGCTGCTGGAACGAATGCTAATGAGAGACGAGCGCGACACATGGCTTTTCTTCTGTCACAGAAGCTTCCGCTCGTGTGTGTGTGTGTGTGTGTGTGTGGGAACGCAGCGCTGTTTTATCATATTACACACATTTGAGTGTGTTAAAGTTATGTTATAATGCTACTCTGTGCGTTCACTCGGCGCTGCTATGAGACACTTGTTCACACTGCAGTGAGCGAGATCATATTAGGCATGGTAAAACATGGTACTCTGTGTGGTAACTCGAGAACACCAGATTTAAACACTAAGACTAACTGTGTTGAGCTGGAGAACAATGATCAGTTTTCTGTCTATGACTATCTCCAAACAGCTGCTCACTGGTCTAATAACACACATCAGATATTAAAGCATCTTTGGTGTTGCCATGGTTTCAACAAAATAAAAGCAGAAATCGAGGGTAACGTGAGTATGATGTCATTGATAGGCGATGCGCGGACACGGACCGTATCCTGGTTAAAATTGCTTATTTCTCTGGATTTACACATGCTTGGAAACATTTGGGATAATGTACACAAGTCAACAAAATATATAACATTGTTCTAGTGGTTTTTGGATATTTTAATACAAAAATGTACATATTGTGCCTTTAAACATCATACGATCATGTGCTACAAATGAATCCTGGGCGATATACTGAATGTTCACAATATATGATCTTGCTGCTGAATATGTGCACTTTATGTTTCTGCATCAATTTCTGTGAAACCGTTCAAACTGCCTGTTTCTAATCAATTCATTCACGCCTTGTAGCTTTTCTCATGTTTTACTAAATATGCATGTAGGTAAATATTGCATTGTTATATTGGTGCATATAAATGGTAATAATTTAGTGGAAGACAATAAGAAAAACATGTCTTAATCAAATCTAACAAACTAGAATCTAAATTAGATCTGGTTGAAATGACGGCTCCTCTTTAACAAAGACATACAAATCTAGGACTTATATTCAATACTATTAAAATGTTCACAAATGTCAGTTCTATTTGCGAAGATAAATTAATATTTTGTTATTACTGTCCAAAAAGGTTTAATGCTATTAAATGTATTTATTTTACTTGATTTAATCTTATATTATTTGATTTTAATTCTAAATTGAATTGAAGTTAGTATCTTATGTTTGTGTAGGTGGAGTCAACACTGCGGGAATGTTTATTCCATTAAAGGTGATGTAATCAGGGAAACCCTGTGCTGAATCTGATGCGTCATACCATTCTAGTAAAATCAGTGGCGAAAGTCACTCCTTTAGTCGGCCGTGAATCTTCCTGGGAACTGCTGCTACTGCTACCGCTCAGGGAGTTCTTCCTTATGATCCCTGTGGGCCAATCACAGCACAGGAAGATGTTAAACATTTCATTTGCTCATTTACAGTTTTCATTTAATTAAACAATTGCTTACTCAGCCCCACCTAAAACCACTAATATGGCTCTGAACGAAAAGTTAGTGCTCAAAGGCAGCATTTTAAGGCATCATAGGCTGTTCTGAAAGGTACTTTCTTTAGGCTGAACTCTAAGGCAGGACCCTATCTTTGAAGGCAAGAAATCCCATGACCTCACAAGACCCAGGAAAATAAAGTCTTTTGAATTTAGTACTTTTTCCATGCTTCGAGCAGGGATGTCCAACCCTGGTCCTGGAGAGCGACCACCCGGCAGATTTTAGCTCCAACCTGAATCAAACACACCTGAACCAGCTAATCAGGGCTGCTTGATGATTACAGACAGGTGTGTTGGAGCAGGGTTGGAACTGAAATCTGCAGGACGGTAGCCCTACAGGAGCAGGGTTGGACACCCCTGGTTTAGAGCTTAAGAAACTAATGGATTTTCTTTTTTTTTTTGAAATGCTTATATTTTATTCATATGTTATGCTATGTCCTCATAAGTGGACACCAGGACTCTTATATACATATGAAATGACATGTATAGGCAAAACCAATGGGATTGATTTTTTATTCACCAATCAATTTTCAGGGAATTTTTTTAACCACACTTTGTATAAAGATGATTCTCAAACTATGTTATGAAAGATATAACAGAATTAATTGATATACCATTTTACTTCATGCAATATGTGGGTAAAATGGCCATACATGGATTTTCCCATTCAATGCAATGCATCTATACATTGCATCTAATTTGCATATATTAATGTGTTCTTGGAGCAACATGTCATGAAAAAAGAAGTGTTTTCATAATAATATGTACATTGATAAGTAATTTCTTTCCCTATTCACTTGTTGTGTCTCCCAAAATCCCTGATAAACATGATTTAAGTCCTGGCGTCCGCTATAGTGGACATGTATGAAATCAATGTCCTGTTTCGTAACAGAAAGTCATATTTTTAACATAACCATAACCATAACATTTTCCTGAGATGTTGATTTATAACAAACAATTTGAAAATGATTCAAAGTTTCGTATTTCACCCGGATTTTCTGTGTTATGCTCATTCTAGTGCTGGTGTAGTAGAAACACTAAACTGCTGCCGCCCGTGTAGAGCGTTCCAAATCTGCTATCTCAGTAAGAACGCTTCCTCAAAAGGCAGCTGCCTGTGTAGGTGGTAAACAGCAAGGCTGCCCACTATGTTTTGGAAAAGAGCCTAATGTGTGAGCCTGCGATGATTATGGTTAAAATCTGTTGAACCTGCTAAAGGGAGAATGTCGACTCTCTGGAGGCTGTCTCTGCGAGACGACGGGAAGTTTCCTCCTTTAGACATGCGGCGCTGGCGGCTGGAGAGCATTGCTGCTGGAGACACGATACAGGGGGGAGGAACCTTCCCCATCTTGGCGTATAGCTCCTCTATCTCTCGCTTCTGCACCGCCTGCAGAGACTGAACCTCACACAGATGCCTGAGAGGGACAGAGGAGGGTTTTCAGAGGAATTAGCAACAGTCATAATCACGATTATTTTGTTCAGTACTGTAATCATGATTATTTAACACGATTAGGAGAAGGTGTTATGACCAAACTCTTACAATCTTACAGTCATTTTTTTCATGATAGTGAATTATTTCCAGCAAAGTATACAGCAACACTTTACTTAAAGCCTTTATATATAATCCATTATAAAAGTTATATTTTTAATGCATTAATTATGCCTTGTAATGCACCTTATAATGCATTTTATGCTCTCATGAATAATTGTAACCACAGTTACTGGTAAAACTTAAAGTATAACACATTAAAACACAACAAACCACAAATTTATAAACGATAAATGGCAAATGGTATAATAATAATAATCATAGTAACTAACATGGTATAATATGGTCGATAACCATTTAATTGGCTGAAAGCTTTAAAAATAAATTTTCTCCTAATATTAGCTAATATTTAACAATAAGAATGTTTTGTAATTACTCAAATAAATTAAAATACTAAAAAATTATCAAAGGTTTATCACTACTGACCACTGACTATTTTATTATTTTTATTTTTGTCATATAAAATATATTGGGATAATGTACAAGTAAGGGTGTCAAATGTGATCGCAATAAAATCTGATACTGATAATTATGATTAGAAAATAATGCAGATAGCGATATGTCGGCTGATAGTTTTAAAATCAATATTATGAACGTACAATGTTACTTTCTTTTTTTTTAACAGTAACGTGAATGTTTTGTTTTTATTAAAACTAAATTAAATTGCTGCACATTTCGCAGTTATTGATTAATCGTCTGATCCTGGTTATTCAATCTATTTGCAAGTATTTGAGCTGTCACATTTTGCCATCCAAATAAGGGAAATTATATCATAAATAACTCTATAAATATTATTAATTTCACACCATTAAAGTAAATCCTATTGGACTATTTTTTATATTATAAAGCATTTAAACTTTGGTTACAATTATACAAAGGCTTTAAGTAAAATGTTACCAAGTATACGTATATACTTGATATAATATATATATATATATATATATATATATATATATATATATATATATATATATATATATATATATATATATATATATACACTGCTTTAAATTAAAGGAACTGAATGTGGCACAATAATCTCAATTATGGAAGCCAAAATCTAAACGATTCGATGAATCGCACAGCCCTAAGAGAAATACAATAAAAACACAGAAGTCTCTTACTTCTCCCTCATCTCCTGTAGCTCCCCCCACATCTCTTCATCCTCGCTCTCTGATTCGTCGCTGCTCATGTAGGAGGAGCTCCGCGTGTAGCTCAACCAAAGGTTGTGGAACGGAGTGGCATACGGAGGGCTGGCCGTATTTCCATCCCACACCCTCCCCTCGGTGTCCAAGGCCACAGAAAAACCACTGTCCACCGACGTTCCCATGAGACCCGGGACGCAATCCGCTCTGCGTCCCTTCTTCCTCCTGTGCTTCTTATCCACAGCGCTCTCATAATCATCATTATCCTGCTCTTGCTCATCGAGCTGTCCCTGTCGGTGCTCTTTTTGATTGCCCCCTGCCTCGGGCTGACCAGCAGGACTCAAATCACGCCGAGCCTCACAGGAAGGGAGAACGGAGAGGTTTTTCCCTGGACTTTGAGCTAAAAAAGAGCAGGCAGGCTGATCCAGCGACCTAATGAGATTATCCGGAGGGACGACAGGTGGAGTTCCCGTGGGTGTATCTTGACTTTCTGTGTGTCTGGCGGGAGCAGGAATCTCTTTACTGGGGGACACTTGAAAACGGCCCACAGTCACAGTAGACTTCGGCTCTGTAAGACAGAGTAATAAAAAAGGTGGAAAGAGTAAAAGACTGCAAACAAAAGCATGATAATGTTAACAGTATTATGTTACACTGTTGTCCCGACCTCATCACATTGCATTTGAGTGACATCCAGTTATCATCATGAAAATGATGTGCTTTGTCTTTTAATCCTTTCAGTCATTACAGACTGAAAAAAAAATATATATATTTGAAATGTTTTTAATTGTTTCACTTCATCTGAATGGTATGAAATTTGGTGACTTTTGTGACACTTGCTATATGAACACACACAAACCAAAAGAAAAAGGCAAAATGGTCTTAAAAATGGTCAGTTCCCACCATAATAAATGAATGGGAAATACAAAAATACAGAGGTAAAATCTACAAACAAGCCATGATAAAGTAGTCCGTCTTAAAAAAACAATATATATATATTTTATTATGGAAACCTAAAAAAATAAAATTAGAATGTTTGAAAATTATAATCTTATAAGCAGATATATATTACATAATATTTTATATAATATATATATATATATATATATATATATATATATATATATATATATATATATATATATATATAATTTCTATATACTTTATATTTTATAAAACATTTATATAAGATTTTATTATTTTAATTAAATGTAATATTAACGGATTGAAAATAATAAGATTTTTTGTACAATCTTTGAATTATTAAATTATTATCTAGTGTCATGAAATCCCCTCAAAATACAAAATATTAAAGAATAAAACACAATATAGTACATCATTTCACTGAAAAAATAAACACTTGGTTGTCTTTGGTTTTGACCGCTGAGCATCACAAGTGTGACCCCTGAAGGTTAACTTCAATTTCGTGTAAAAATCTCCAATAATGAGTCAAAGAAAGAGATTACAGCCGTAATATTTTGTCACACAGAAAATGAACGACCCAGTCGAGAGCATTGCATTGTGGGATATAGTATTCTGCAGTGTGGTCCGGCTATATACTGCTCTTCTTGTCAAATGTAGTGGGTCATCAAACTCTAAGAATTTAAATGTGCATACTATGAACAAACTAATGCATCAAAAGTTGCTCTACTGCATGCAAATACATACATACTTTTGATGCATTAGTTTGTCATTGTCTGCCAAGAGTTAACATACCTTATATAAATTTAGATTAAAATGCACAATAATATTTATTTCATTTGACACAATGCAGCATACTATTCACAATGTCTAGCGTTGTTTCACACATTAGACATTATTTTTTTAATGTATACTTTAATATTCAGTATTATGTTCATATTCCATTCTGAACACAGCCAATACTGCTCCGGTTTTAGGAACACTGTGCACCAAAAAAACACTTTGGTTGCGCAAGAACTCCACAGGCATTTTAATGGGTATCCACAAACCCTCTGTGAGTGCAAGACCACTTAATCATGTATTTAGTGCTGCTACATTATAAAACCACATTCTGTAAGAAGAAAGCCCTAAGTGTGCCAGGTAGTGCGTAACTGTAGGGTAGCATACGTGTGTGTTTGTGTTAGTATCTTACCAGATGGTAAAGAGATTTCTTGGCAATGTGAAGTTCTGGTACTCTCTAGTGCGGCCAGAGGGGACAATGATCTGGGACTGGATGACGACACCTTGAAGAGAAAGTTTCATTTAGGCATTCTTCCACATCTGGGTTTCATAACCGAGGATGAGCACATTCGAAGGTACATTGACATTCAGTCATATAAAACATGCTCAGAACAACTGCCAGCACCATGGAAACAAACACAGACATAACCCAGAAACGCACAACAGTTACTCAATGTTGAGAGCAGAGGTCACCAGTATGCGTACTATGATCCAGATCCGGAACCATCATTGATTCCAACCAGCTGCACACATTGATTATATATTTAATATATAGTTGCATTAATTAATTGAAATTAAAAAATATTTTATGTGATTATTTGAATATTTTTTAAATTATTTATATAATTAAATCAATTGCATTTTAAATAAATACAATAAATGATGTATTATTTATTATGTTTATTATTTTATTTTTAATTTATTGGATCATTTATTATACTTTTACAAGGTGTTGCCAAAACGTATGAATTTTCCTGAAATGTAAATTGTTTATTTACTGAAAGTTATTTTGGGACCACTGACTGATCAGAATGATGCTGGGAAGAAAAAAAATAATTATGTTAAAATTAAAAGGATAAAAAATTGGCCACAAAAATATGTGATTATGTATCAATATGACAATACGAATATAAAATAATTATTATAATAATAACAAAAATTTATATTTGGGCTATAATAGCATATTTATAATATATAATAATAATAATAATAATATTTATAATTATTATTATTATTACTAATTAAAAATATTCAAATTACAATACAAATTAAGACATACATTAACAAAAACTAATAACTAAAATAAATTATATTTTTCTTAATTTTTTTCTTTTACAGTAAAATATTACAATAGTAATAATTCTTATAGAAATTAATTCTATAGTAAAATTATTTCTATTGTAATTATTGTCAATTTACATTGATAAATCTTAAATCTTCTCTTTTGTAGACAAAATCCAGTTATTGCATGTTGTGTTCCCACACACACACACACACACACACACACACACACACACACACACACACACACACACACACACACACACACACACACACACACACACACACACACACATATTATTATTATTTATTTTTTGACACATTTTATTTCACAACCTTTGCTATTAGATAATTGCACTAAGCCATATCGCAGTTTCAGTTTTATTTCAATGAAGTGTGCAGCGCTAGAAGGAAAAGCTTTAATTTAATAGCACTGGTTAAGAGGTTAATGGCTTACTCTGCTATCTGGGCTCGCTCGTGGGGAAGACGACAGTCCGGATGAAGACCCGGGGCTGCCCCGCTGGTCTAGTAAGTGCCTGGGGAAAGCGGGTCTGTATCCGTGCGGATATTCCTTAGAGGATTCCTGTGCATACTGCATTCCCTCTTGAGACGTTGTCTGCTGGGCGGATATGGAAGCGCCACTGGGTGAAGTAGATGTTGGAAATGTTTGGGAAGGTGGCGACATCATAGTGTCTCGAAATTGAGAATCCATAGTCTGGTAATACTCGGCCATCCCTGGAGATGGAGGATACTGGGGTGCATACATCGCGGGATAACCAGGCTGGAAACCCGGCATGGCCTGTCCCATGTTCTGTGCAGGCATGAAGGAATGTGCCATGCTCATTGCCATAGACAGCACATTAGCCAGGGAAAACAGAGGCTGACTGTGTGGTGGCCACATGGCCGGTGCATGAGCTGGAGACATCAGGTTGACATCAGAAAGGGGACTTGAGACGTCGGAGCTGAGTGGGCTGGGAGAGCCCTGGCCAGATGCAGGGGACGAGAGGGAGTATGACGGACTGCTGTGTATACGGGACAGAGGAGCATGGCTGGGTTTGGGAGAGCCTGGGTGAGGAGGGTACGGGAAGGGGAAGTGGGTGGCGGTGTTCATGTACGAGGGCATATACTGCTGCACGTGAGGTAGTTTGGAATGAGGCATTCTGGGATCAGAAGGGTAGGCTGAAGCCGAAGGAACGTGATGAGGATGAGGAGAACCTGGGAAATGACAGAGATATTAGTCAGATAGTAGTGTAGAGTGAGATTTTCTACGTTATATATTTATCCCCATAAGAGCAGTCTTAAATAACGTCTTAAGTGAATTTAAAGAGAAAATGAGATGTGCGTGACAGCGTGTCAGATCCGCGTCATGTTCGGCAGATCTTAAAGTGACAGCAGCCTAATAAACCAGCTGCAATGAAATCTGTCATTAATGTTAATCAAAGAGCAAAGATAACAGAGGAAATTGTAGATTTAATAAGGATTCATCCATATTTAATTTATAATTTATGCAGTTAAGACTGTAAAGTGTTTGATAACTTTATTTAATTTCTGTATATTGATTATGTATGAAGGCCACAGGTAAAAATGCATTTATTATAATGGGTTTATGTGAAGATTGCTTTAAGTTCACTTAAATTAAAAGTAGTTTCTTTTTAAAGCCTTATAAATGTTGAAATTGATATAGCTTTCAATTAAACTGTAATGTTGAATGTCTATCATTATTATCGTTTCATAGACATCAGTAGCTATCAGTGATACTGGCCTTCATTCATAAAAAGATCCCATTACAGTAAATATTTAAAATATACTGTCTCTAAGTTGTTTCTACATTAATTTGGAGAGTAACTGTGAAATTATTACAATATAAAAATATTAAAAACTCTGTTTTAATCGCAATTAATTACAGAAAAAATGTGATTCATTTGTTTATTTTTTTAATTGATTGACAGAATTAATGAAATAAAATGAAATATTTACCTGAGTGATAAAGACTGAGTGATGTTTGCCCTGTGCAAAACTTGCCAGAACTTACCTTGTTAATTTTTAAAAACACACGATTCAATGCCAATCTTAAATGTAATCGTGCTGTGAAAAAGTTTCAACTTAAATAAATTTGTGCTGCCTTAAAATTGTAAGTTTAGTCAACTCAAATATCCAAGTTGTCACTTAGTACAACTTCACATTTCGAGTTGACTAAACTTATAAGTTTAAGGCAGCATGAACACTTTTTAAGTTGAAACTTTTTAGCATTTTATTGTGTTTTATTTTTAATTACTTTAGACTAAATGGTATAGAGTTTTAATATTTGCCATTTATCATTTATCAAAAAAGCTGCATGAGGTACAGTATCATTCATGTCTGATATATGTGGGCGAGTCACATGACAAAGTTAGTATTAGGTTAGCAAGCAGCCCTTAAATCAACATCTAAAGAGTTGTTCATATACATTATGCATCTGAAACTGTTCAGTGTAAGCTGGTAAGAACTGTTGAGGCACACCAACCTATTTTAGCTGGGTCTCTAGTTTTCCAGAAAACAACAAAAGCAACTGATCTTACCATACTCAAATTTATTAGCAGTAACCAAACCATGATCGCAACACTCATGTGAATACTGGCAATGGTAAATATCCAAAACAGGTTCCTCTGCTGAAAGCCTTTTGTGCGAGTGAGATGTCACCCCCGCTCTATTTCACACACCTACTGTATGGGCGTGTCCCGTCATCTCTCTTTGTGAATCTGTCAAAGCCAATTTGAAATGTCTCTATACAATAACACCTTTCACACAGACCATCTCCATGGCAATACGCATAATACACAAAGTGTTGTCTAACATAGTCTCTGATGGGACCATTACATCAACGGACCGGCCGCAGTGAATGATCATGCCTGAAGTTTAACATCGATAAAGCGAACGAGCCAAAGTCTCTCTGATTTTAAAGAAAATAAAAACCATCTGTGCATTCGCTTGTAAAGCTCCCATTGTAGTGGAGGCTGAACATAATTGCTGCAGAAATCATAACAGTGGCTCTTTGGTTATATCCGGATAATCTTTTTCAAAAAACGACTAAGCAAAGATGTATCATCGAGGCATGAAGCCAGAAGGCAGCAGAACAAAATGTTCTGTAGGCGGGACAGAAAAGCACCAACGGTAGTGGAGAGAGATAAACTCTGGGAGGGGGACATGCAGGATTTGTGGGTCTTAGTATTTACTTATGACAAAACTCAGAGAGCAAAAGAACTTACAAACAGATGTGGAGACCAGAAGTTGCACTACAAACAACATTATCTGTCACTTTGTTCCACACACTAAAAACGTAGTACTCATAGTTGTTTGTTTTAAAGCTGGGAAATCAATTAAATACACCTTATGACTTGAGTATATGTACATTTAAAAACGAGTAATGTGATCTTTTTTATTTGAATCCTCTAAAAACAGTAGTGGCCAAAATCTTTACCTATTATTCAAATATTATTAAAAAAATATATTTTAACAATTTTGTAAGCATATTGCATAGTTGTGCTCGGAGTCAATAGTTTTATTTGTGATAACGCAATGAAACGTTAAATTGTGTGGACATAATTTTTGGCCAGGCTGTCATACAAAGAAATTATGAACTTGCAAAAACAAGAAAGAACTAACGAAATATCAATAACTGATTATGTTGTAGTCAATGTATGCTTTTTCCTGTCAGCTTTTTGCATAGTAAAATAAAACATGTAGCTGTAGTTTTGTCAGATAAATACCAAATGTAGTGTTTAATTCTTCCCTCACATGTGACCTTGGAGCAAACCAGTCATAAGTCTCACGGGTATATCTGGCAATAGCCAATAATACATTGTATGGGTCAAAATTATAGATTTTTCTTTTATGCCAAAAATCATTAGGATATTAAGTAAAGATCATGATTCCATGAAGATATTTTGTAAATTCCCTACCGTAAATACATAAAAAATGTTAGTAGTAATATGCATTGCTAAGGACTTCATTTGGACAACTTTAAAGGCGATTTTCTCAATATTTAGATTTTTTTTGCACCCTCAGATTCCAGATTTTACAATAGTTGCATCTCAGCCAAATATTGTCCTTTAACAAACCATACATCAATGGAAAGCTTACTTATTCAGCTTTCATGTGACATATAAATCTCAATTTCCAAAAATTGCCCCTTATGTGGTCCTGGGTTACATAAATATTTAAAATATATCAAATAATTTCCTCATATTTTGATGGATTAATTTAACTGGTAGGGTCATTAAAAACAAATATACCCTCCGGACATCACTTTTGGCCACTATTGTATGCCACAATAGGGTAGAAAAGATTATCACAACTTCTGTTTTATGCCGACTTTACTAAAGAGGGCAAATTAGCGCGAGAGCGCAATTCCATGAAAGCATCGATGGGAGTGTAAAGTTCTGCACGTGATCTACTGACAACTGGGAAATTAAAGAACACAGACGCAGCCGGATCATTTCCATAATGACCAACGATACCATAAGATACCAAGAGCAGCGCGAATTAAGAGTCTGGTTTAAGACGTGCTTTTATTGGGTGGTAAATACTGTCTCAAATACCAGTGAATTGACGTGCGCAAACCTTAGTAAATCACCTTGCATCATTCTTTAATACCCTGTCTACGCCTTTTCAGCGCTAATTTATCACTGCGTGTCTTTAGTCAATCCTGACAGTAGTTTTTTATGGGTTTGCTGCCGCAGGCTGTCAGTAAATCTGGCCCTTCAAATGTTATGTTAGGTTAATACAAACTGCATTGTTGGGAAGACAGCATTCACAGCCCACAAACAAGTTTCCTCCAGCTAAAGCAGTTACCCAAGAGTCCCTGGAGCCAGGCTGAATCAAACTGCATCTTTGATGTGCAGTATATATTGAAGGCGCTGACTAAAGCCGGATGACATTTAAAGAGCGGCCAGCTTTCATTCCCACTCACAGCGAGGTAGGAAGAGGAAAGTTACATTGGAGAGAAGTGGTCACTTACCTGGGGCATTATGGAAAGACTGTGAACGTAAGAGTGGACGTGTGGATGAGGTAATGTCTCCACCGACTCCCAGAGGAGAGGCTCTCGCCCCGGCGCCCAGACCAAACTCCGCTAAAAAGCCATTTGTATACGTGTGAAAAAGGTGCGGATTTGAAAGAGCTACTTCATTTTGACATCATCAATACACAATGGTAAAGTTTATGCAAGCTTACCTGGTAGAGAGGAAGAGGAATGAGCTCGTGCCAGATTGAGGAGGTTTGGCTGAAAGGGAAAAACAGTTTGTAATGTATTATAAATGTACTTTCATATATAGTGTAGGCTTCATTTACAGTTGGGACATATTATGAAAAAACCTAGTGTTTTTGAAAGAAGTCTCTTGTGCTCACAGAGGCTGCATTTATTTGAAAAAAAATGCAGTAAAAACAGTAATATTGTAATATCTGTTTTCTATATGAATCTATTTTAAAATGTAACTTATTCCTGTGAATTTTCAGCATCATTACTCCAGTCTTCAGTGTCACATGATCCTCCAGAAATCATTCTGATATGAGGATTTGCTGCATTATCAGTGCTGAATTATCAGAGTTGTGCTGTGAAAACCATGATACTTTTTTTTTTTCAGAATTCTTTGATGAATAATTTATTTGAAATATATTTGAAATATTTTGTAACATTATAAATATTTACTTTTGTCACAATTTAATGCATCCTTGCTGAATAAAAGTATTAATTCAATATATATATATATGTGTGCAGGACTATAGTGTACATACTGTGACATATTATTCCCAAACATTCTTCATACAGTGACTACCAATACAAATTTGGGAGCAAAATGATCCGGACACTTTGACCTGAGCATGTGTTTTTTCTTTAATTGTTAATGTGACCTTTGACACCACAGACTGAACAAAATGAAGCATTGCTTGATCATTGCTTGAGCTGAATTGGTATTATCTAATTGTGTACTTAAATCTAACAGCTGATTGGTTGATTGTAATCCATTACATCCCTTCCTATCAAAGTTATCTGACATTATCAAGATGATTTTATTCTGACAGTTTAACTCTGAGTTCTTGTCATATTTTATCACCATTCTCTAAAATAAATTGTGATAATGTGAGAAAATGTTGAAGGTGTTTTTGGTTTGACTGTACATACACACTACTATATAAACTCATATTTGTCCTCACCTTGAGGAATCATATTTCATATATAAACCAAAATTTAATTAAAATAACCTTTCATTCATGTTTAACCACATCGGAACTAAATACAACACAATCCTGTAAAACATCTTATAAAATACTTTGTAATCCTGTCATTTATTTTTTATTGCATAATGCTCAAATTTTAAATGCTTGAGAACTGAAAGGAGGGAACAGTATTGACTTCAGCCTGAGGTTTTATTTATTAGTGTAATATTCTTTAATGACAGAGTGCTTAAGTTTAATTAAGGTTGAGAGCAGTCGCAGTCTAATTGCTGTAGCTCTCTCAGCTCCTTCACAGGAGCACACACAGGAACAGTCATTTTACATTCTACTTACGCAATAATTAACATGACAAGCACTCTCTATGGCATTGCAGCAGGATAAAACAGCTCATGTGCACATAAACGGCACTTCTTCTGCAGTCTCAACTCCACAGCTGCGCTGGTTATTGGAAAAGAGGCCTGTGGTTTGTGTACGAGGGTTACATTCTGTCATATTCTAAGCCTTTACAGTCCTGCTTTGAGCCTGTTGAGTGAATGACGCTGGAGACTCTAGAGACGAGCAACTAATGATGGGGAGGACGCCTGCAGGGAGGAGGTCTGGTACGCAGCTACTCTCGCACGGCTGGTTGTAATCAGGAACTGGTCCGGGTCCAGCGGACTTGTCTTGAGCGGTGGTTTCGCAACCCTCAGGGTACCATGCATGATTGTGTGGGTGTGTGTGTGCCTCCATTATGCTGTTATAGATCTCAAAATCCAAATAAAACAGCCATTGTTCTGCTTCTCTGTACTAATTAAGACGTATCTTCAGATCAGTTGACTGGCAGGCTGCAGTAAACCGAGACTGCAGTTTGTTTGACAGAGTTTGGACATGAAGGGAAGATTTTATTGCAAAGAGCAGCTAAAAATACCATAATGTTCATGTTACTGTTTCTCGGATATATGGACAAATATTCACTACATTTTTATAGCAGCAAGACTAGTTATAAGCAGCCATATTATTACTAGGAATTTTTTATGTTTTTAAAGTCTCTTCTGCTCACCAAGGCTACACTTATTTGATAAAAAATAAAATAAAATAATTGCTGCTGCAGAGCAAGTATGGACTTGCTACTGCCAGTAGGTACACAGACACGCTGCTGTGAGCATGTAAGATATTCTGCTGCTGCATAAATAGACATTCATAAATCCTGTAGCAGATCTAGGCAGGTGGAGCTGAGGGAGGTGGAGGGGTTCAGAGGATCTCTGATAGCACGCTGCAGGACTAGCCTACAACTCACACTGAACCAGACTATTTAAATGTTGAGCAAGCAATGTAATTGGATGCAGGATCAGCAGAGGCCAATCAGCTTGTGCCATGCGGTAATGATGTGATTACTTGCAGATTGCATGGAAAGGATCAGCCTGCGCCCTCTAGAGTTTCATGACTGAACTATATATATATATATCTATATATATATCTATATATATATATATATATATATATATATATATATATATATATATATATATATATATATATATATGAGCAACTACGTTGAAATATATTGATCAATGTCCATAACCAGAACTATCCTATCCAATATACACCGATCAGGCATAACATTATGACCTAATATTGTGTTGGTCCCCCTTTTGCTGCCAAAACAGCCCTGACCCGTCGAGGCATGAACTCCACTAGACCCCTGAAGGTGTGCTGTGGTATCTGGCACCAAGATGCTAGCAGCAGATCCTTTAAGTCCTGTAAATTGCGAGGTGGGGCCTCCATGGATCGGACTTGTTTGTTCAGCACATCCCACAGATGCTCGATTGGATTGAGATCTGGAGAATTTGAAGGCCAAGTCAACCCCTCAAACTCGTTGTTATGCTCCTCAAACCATTTCTGAACCATTTTTGCTTTGTGGCAGGAGCATTATCCTGCTTAAAGAGGCCACAGCCTTTGCAACAATGCTTAGGTAGGTGGTACGTGTCAAAGTAACATCCACATGGATGGCAGGACCCAAGGTTTCCCAGCAGAACATTTCCCAAAGCATCACACCGCCTCTGCCGGCTTGCCTTCTTCCCATAGTTCATCCTGGTGCCATGTGTTCCCCAGATAAGCGATGCACTGTGTATTCTGACACCTTTCTATCAGAACCAGCATTAACTAAAGCTACAGTAGCTTGTCTGTTTGATTGGACCACACGGGCCAGCCTTCGCTCCCCACGTGCATCAATGAGCCTCGGCCGCCCATGACCCTGTGGCCGGTTCACCACTGTTCCTTCCTTGGAGCACTTTTGATAGATCCTGACCACTGCAGACCGGGAACACCCCACAAGAGCTGCAGTTTTGGAGATGCTCTGACCCAGTCATCTAGCCATCACAATTTGGCCCTTGTCAAACTCGCTCAAATCCTTACGCTTGCCCATTTTTCCTGCTTCTAACACATCAACATTGAGGACAAAATGTTCACTTGCTGCCTGATATATCCCTCCCACTAACAGGAGCCGTGATGAAGAGATCATCAGTGTTATTCACTATAAATATTATGCCTAAGATCTGTGATTATGCAGGTTCTGTCAAAGGTTAATTTGCACTGTAAATAGCAGAGGAAATAGGAGGAAATTGAAATGCTCAAACTGTCCTCTTTTGTGCTGCCCAGAACAGGACAAAATAGTACAGAACAAGCCTCAAGATTATGAGTTCAACCTGAAACAACTTCAAACAACTCAAGATAGTGGTTGTGTAAACTCCTGAACAGAGCGCACACCCTCACCTACAGCTATAGCCAAAAACATGATTTATTTTACCTCTTTGAAACACTTCACCTCATTATCTGATACTAATGCATAAATAATTATTCTAATAAATGGCATAGCCTATTGGTAGTAATCATGTTGCAATGGATTATGAAGGTGCGTGGACTGGACGGTTTCTTCCCTTACAGACTCACCTGAGAACCAGACAGTGAGTTGACGGCATTAAGATAAGAGGGACGGGCGGCTCCGTAGGTTTCATGGTGACCCGATGACTCCTTCATCATAGACTCTGCTCTCTTAATGATGTCACCGATGCGGTGAATGAAACCTTCCTTCTCTGAGGGCAAGATGAACTCATTATGCACCTTGAGAGGGCGAGAAAAAAGAAATAAACAAAACCAAATGAGCAAGCATGACTTGGGAAGCGGCATCAATTCTGAATGCCAGGGGGAAACTGACATCGGCACACGTAGCGCACGTAGACCATGCAGGGATCAAGGGGGCTCTCTGTGCGATGTAACTATCCCTTGACAACTTAAAATGAAACGTGCTTAAATTGAGCATGTGCACACACTCTTTTAATTCAAGGGAGCTTTAATTAAGTTTGTCCACAAGCTGAGCTTTTACACACCACTAATAGCAGTGGGTGTTCATCCTTCGACCAATAACACACCAGGAGCGACTCCGGTGCTGCCAGGACTCTGAGACGAAACAAAGAGCTTCTGTATCTGAGAAAAGGAGCTGCACTCAGTCACACAGTCATGTCATCGAACGCACACACTTACAATAGGCGTCCGTCCATCAATTCCTACACACTCAGCATTACAATCAAAGCCTCATATTTATGGAAAACGACAGGAATACATTAGTATTCTATTTATACTTTGATATGAACTGGGAAAAGCACAACTTTACTGTTATTCTGAGATTTTATTCTCTTCTCTTCTTGCCCATGCATTCTTCAACTCAAACTATTATGACCTATTATGCCCTTTGTCAAAGTCTTGATTTAGCTTTTTTTGGCTCTACTAGAATTGAACATATTCTCCATTGTTGCAGCTCCTCTCTCCCCAGTCTGTCAGTAACGCTCTGTTTGGTTCCCGCCACTATGAAGCCCCTCCTTCTAAAAAGCACAATGCGCTCTGATTGGTCGGCTGGATCAGTGTGTTGTGATTGGTCAATCACTTCCAGGGGATTTGGGGAAATGTCCCGCCCCTTATCATAACCCCAAGTTTCAACACACTACTAAATAACTCAACCAAGCCCGCCCCTTTATTGTGCGTATGCCTTGGACGGGAATTATTTAAATTAGGAATATTGTGACATGTTCGATTTAAGACCTTTAAGTAACTTTGCAATTACATGTTAACTAAGTCTCATTAGAGTATTAGTAGACTGTTCGGTTAGGGTTCGGGTTAGTATAATAAGTTGGCCTGTACTTGCAAAATTACTTGTAGTAAAATTTCTGTTGTGGAGCATCAAAATCTATCATACACCCGGCGCAATGTAACGGCAGGCGTGACACAAGTGTTTTCTGCTAGTTTCAGCCCAATCATTTTCATGTCCAGCGTCACGTTGTTTAAATAGCAAATGCACTCGTGCCCATTTGTTCACCCATGGGTGTGCTGGTCTGAACACGAGGTGTGTTCAGGCGCATTGTCGGCGTGTTGCTATTTTGAGGAACTGAAAACGACTGCACCATTGACCAACAAAAACCTGCTCTAAAGTCAATAGTGCAGTATTTTTTTGTGTTATTTAAAGGGCATGTTAGTAATATGTGCCTATAGACGGGTGTATAATGCATATACACTGTGATTATTACACACACAGGGACGTGCAGCAGCACACAAACTTTTTTAAATAATAAAAATAAAAGGATTCCTCTCTGGAGAAGTGTTCAGTCTTTCCACTCGCAAATTCCGCCATGGTGCAAGCGCAACTGGCTTTTAAAGGGAATGGGAGAATCTGATTGGTTTATTGCACATTACGCCCAAAACACACCCATGACTCATTAAGAGACTAGGGACAACCCTTTTGGACCATGCACCTTCCGTTTTTTCTGTCGTTAAACTAGGACACACCCTAAGTGCATCTGTGGCATGTGCTTCAGACCATGCGCTTAGATCGTTAAAATAGGGCCCAGAGTGTTAGCAGATATTAATCAGACAGTCTACTAATACTCTAATAAGAGTTAGTTGACATGTAGTTGCAAAGTTACTTATAGTTAGTAGAATGTCAAAAAAAAAAAAATTTTATTCACAAACCCTACACTGTAAAAGATATATTTTATTGGTTTAAGTAAGTTACCTAATTGCCTTAAAAGTTCATTGAAATTATTTTTTTTAGTTAACAAATGAAGGAGATTGGTTTAATAAACAGAAACTCAAAATATTGTTATCTGAACTACATTAGTTATTGACAAAAGATAAAAAGTTTTGATGATAAATCATGAAAATATTAGTTTTTACAGTGCAGTAATGTGATGCATAATGCACTTCATGTTACTGATAGCAAAGAATTTAATACATTTTTCTTTCTCTTTATATTTTATATAAATATGGTACAAGATTATCCTATTCAAGTTAACATGATAAATAAGTTAGGTAAAGTTAGGTTAAAAAGTCATCTAAAATTTATCAAAAAGCAGATTATATTACATAAAATGTGTAATGTCTGTAACTGATTACATAACTAATCACAATTTTCGTCGTATAATTTGCAATCAGTAACAACCTACAATTTGTACCGACCCAGAACTGTCCTTCTTTAACAGGAACATCTGTAGCTCTCCGATGCAATGCATACATTATTAAATCACAGAATAATTTATGACAAAATAAACATAAAAATTATCATTTATGACCTCTCTCTCTGGGGCAAAAATATTAGACTTCATATTATATTATGAATTATAGATTTTATATAATATTATGGATATTATATTAGTCTTCAGATAGTATCAGTGTCTGAGGTGTGCATGTGCACAGGCAACTTTCTATCACCACATATCCAACTTTGTATTACTTGTCTATATTTTGGGTAGGCCTACTTACTACTGTATGTGTAATGTGTGCAGGTTGAGTTCAAAAGTCTTATTTTTTTCATATTATGAAACCTATAGATGGAATCGTTCACAATAAGATCAATAACATGCATTTTACTTACAAAGTATAAACAGCCCGTGACATTTGGTGTAAACTCTGGGACATGCTAAATGTTTTGGGGGTGAACATTCAATCAGAAAAAGAAAAAAAGAGAAAAGAAAAAAAATGCAACATCGCTCTCCCGCGTCTTATAATGAGGGACAAACAGAACCAGATGTCTGAAACAGTGGGTGATCTGGGGCTTGTGCTAGTCAGCTTATGACAAAATATCTCTGAAATGCACAACAATGTCAGTGAAATGCCTGTATATGCATGTGTATCATGTATCTACTATGAAAGAATAATTTTAAAAATGTGCACTTTACAAAAAGGTCCCATTTGGTAACACCAGCATTTTTCGCCATTTTCATGGCCCCCAGAATATTTCGTTGTATGAATATCTAAACATGCAACATATCAAAAGAAAGAACAGAGCCTCTGCTTTTAAACAAACAAACAAACAAACAAACAAAAAAATTATTGTATACTTGAATGTGGGTAATTTTCATTAAAAAAAAAAATTGAACAAAAAGCTGAGAAAATCGTGTTTTTGACAAAGTGTTTGTCCGGATGGGATTCAGAACGATGATCAAAACACAGATGGAGTAGATCGAGTCCATCAACACCCCCAAAGCTGCAGTCGTTTCCTCTTCATGGGTTCGACATTTCATTCAGTAACTAATCTGAATATTGGGGTTACTCTAAAATTTTCAGCCTGAGATTGGCAATTATGAATAGTCTGAAAGATCAGCAGTAACTTTTTTAAATTAAATTCAACAAATGTACAGTGATAATTTTCCTGAGTTTGACGCAAACACATGCACGTAAACAGTCCAGCTGTAGGTTCTTATGCAGTGACACGCTAAAGGGAAAAATGTGTCAATGTGAGCATTTAAGATGTCAGGCACCTACCATCACCGCAGCGATGTCCTCAGGGTTGTCGCCATCCAGGTCAAATTTGAAGGTGACCATCTTATCGTTGTGGGTCTGTAGCTGACACTCAACCACCCGATCTACTTTATCAGACAGCTGTGGGTAACAACACACACATCATAGTCATATTCTGTGTCTGTGTGCATGTGCATATTACCAGACATTTATGTTATTGATATAGCCACGGCACGTTTTTAGACGGCCCCAAATGTATTTCATATCTTGCCATCAAATGAAAAGACTCTTTAACATTTATGCATTTAGCATTAATTCATTTTTATAGTGCTTTATACAGTAGAAACTGTTTCAAAGCAGCTTCACATTAATAAGTAACAGAATTAATCATGCAAACTTCATCAAACGTGAGACAAATTCAAATTCAGCTGTAGCAAGATAATAGTGTCAACATTCAGTTCAGTTCAGTTCTATTCAATAATTGTGCAAATAAGATTACTCAAATTATTTATGCTTAATAGCATAAATAAAAAGCATTTGGGCTTACGTGCCCTAATTCTTTTTGTGCGTGTGCAAGTGTGCATTGGTCACTGGTCATGGGCTGAGCTAATTGTGTTTGCTGTTTATCTCTCTGGCCCTTTGAACACTAATCAATGCAAGCCCAAAGGCTTCCTCATGAAGCAAACGACTGAGGACATGCCGTACCCTCACAGAGAATGATCACACATGGACAACTGCTAAACATCTTGAATTCACATGCAATATCATTCCAAGTATCACCATTTGCCTTGCTAACACTATATATTGATCATCTGATGGATTTACAGAGGTGCACAGATGGATTGGTCAGTGATTAGGAGTAGTAGCTGACTGACATATATCACCTTTATTTATTTTTAATTATCAGCATCAGGCACTACATTTTTCTGCTTGGCTGATAACTGTCAGAAACAGGACTTTTATTTTGACAGTCAAAATGATATAAAATTGTATTATAATATTATTTCAAATAAATTAAATAAATATTTTTAAGTTAATTAAGTTATAATTAAGTGATATTTTTAATTAATTTTTTAAATCAAATAAATGAATGATAAAATAATTTATTAGTAATAGAAAGGCAAATGCTTTATTTCCTCATTTGTATGTTTTCATATTTTTTCACTATTTAACGTAGTAAATATAATATCATTGAAGAATTTACTGTCTTTACAAATTAAATTTGTATATATATATATATATATATATATATATATATATATATATATATATATATATATATAATAATATTATTTAAAATGAAAATGTTTAAATATATATTTATATATATTTAAAATTAAGTTATTATAAAACATTTATAACAAAATAAGTTATTAGTAAAGCTATGCTTCCTCATGATTTTACATGATTTAATTTGATAATATTTGATAATGTCAAATTAATATAAATATAATAGCAGCATTTACTATCTCTACAAATTAAATATTCAAAATCATATTATAATTATATATTTTTTATTAATAATTGCTTTTATTTATATATATTTATATTTATTTATATATATATATATATTTTTTTTTTTTTTTTTTTTTTTTTGTAATGCATACATACACACACACACACACACACACACATATATATATATATATATATATACTTTTCAAGTTGCTATAATAAATTTAATTTGGTAAATATAATGTCAACTATGAAATAGTTCAGAAGTTCATATTTTCAGCTTTTTATTGTCCACCCTGCTTCTCTAAGATATCGGCATCTACATCTGCCATTAAAGCCCATATCGGAGTATGTATACGTGAGCGGATGAAACACAGAATTTTTCTCACCCCTGTAATTCGCAGACGGGACCGCGTTCTCCTCCTAAACAGTTTCCCTGCTGTCCGTCTGCTCGCTGTCTTACTCCCCCTCTCCGATTGTCCCTCGTAGCCATCGCTCAAGCCCGAGGTCACATCTGAAGCATAACTGTGACATAATCAGGATAATTATATGACAGATTATGGACAAAACATTATATTTTGCATTCTATGACAGTCTAGACTGCAGGAAAATTCCTGTGTATCATTACTAGCACTATTATGAGCACTATCGCTCATAGTTCAGGTAAAGGTGTTTAAACAAACACCTAACCACTGTGTGTAACTCGCTCAACACCATTATGCTAACTGTCACATCAACATGACTAGCACATTGCACAGCCTAGTAAACCTATAAAAGTGCAAATGTGAACATCATGTTAAGTAAACGGGTGTTTGGAAGACCTGAAGTTAAACTGAGCCTATAAAAAAAACGATCAATAAGCACAAAATGAAGAAAACCACGGAGGAATTTCCCTCTCTCATCATCTTAACACCCTTATTTGTTTAATATTAGGTTTTTAGGAGAACATGGTGCATTTAATGAGTGTTCCCTTTTATTGAGTTTACAAGTCTGAAGCAAACAAACTTTATGTATGTCTTTTAGTTGTTGGCCTTGGACCCCACAGCTTGCATTGTGTCAGTAATATCCATCACAGAGGACCGTTGTGAAAAAGACATGTGCTCAATTGTATTTAATGTCTGTGAATGTCGTGTATTTTTCACTGCCCTGTTTCCTGGAAATCCAATATAACAGCTACAGAGAAAGAACTAGACAGACATAGTATTTGAATTGGCTTTATCTTTGCCGAAGTGTTTGACTTTGGCCCGTTGGGACGTAGAGTCCATTCTGAGTTTGTTTCTGTGAGCTAATTGTGTCTCGCAGGTCTTTTACCAACACAAGCCTCTGTTTAATCCAAACACTGGGCTTCCTACGAGGCCCACAAAACCGTTTATAGCCAGCCTACTGCTTGGCAGACTCTGGCTCTTTTGAAAGATCTCTGCCTGCTGAGGAACGTGAAGTTCTTATGAGTGGAAAACTATGTTGTAATGGCCGGTATTTGCTAGGGACAGAATCCAAGAGCCCTGTGGTGTATAAACAGTATCCTATAGGACCTGGACCATGTGCACTGTTACGAAAGATGAGAGACTCCAGATGAAAACATGGACCCTACTGAGCACAAAGCCATCCGTACATCTGGCACTAAAGTAAAACAAAAGCCTCGAAGTTCTGTGTGTCTAATGAATGCTTTTAATATGGCACAGATGTTATTAAAGAGCAAAGGGATAAAGAAAGCAGGTCTTTACCTGTCCACAGGTGAGGAGAAAGGGCTAGGTGGTCCTCTCTCGGTTTTAGTCGACACGGCAATACTCTGAGAGAAGATTAAGGAATAGGCTTTCAGCTACATTAAGTACTTAACAATGAACATCAAAGAAGCAAGTTCATTATGACTTCCTGCAATGGTAAATTGCGTAAATTGAGTTTAAATGCTTTAACTCGTCATTAAGTGAGCCCAATTTTGTCATTATAACTCACTGAGGGGAAACGGAGAGCCGGGATCAGTGGGGTGGAGATGGGCGTGGTCTCTGTGGGTGTGGCCTGTGGGGGGATGGAGACTGGAGAGCAGCTGATGTTGCCGTTTGAAGCCTCGTTACCGTCCTGTAAACCAGAGGGGCTGAGATCTCCATCAGTCTCACAGTCAGCTGGAGGAACACAGAGAATCTGTTAACCTTCTGCTCCTCACTCAGGGGTCACACTTGTGATCCTCGGAGCTTAAAACATACAATAGGATTTTTTGTGCAACGAATGTACTATATTTTATTTTTAACAAATTATTCTTTAATAATTTATATTTTAAGAGGATTTCATGGTAGGAGACAATATTTACTTCTAAATAATACACAATATATTTATTTCTATATAAAATAAGAATATTTTAAAGAATATCGAAAACAACATGACAAAACGTCAGTGCCTAACGCATTGCAGTGCTATTTTAGACATTTAAAAAACACATTTAGACTATAAATATGTCTGAATACATTTTTATTCATTTTATTTCAGTTTATACAGAGCCCATGATATGTGGACAAAAAAATATACGGTATATTCTAGTGGCCAGTAAATAGTGGTCATGATTTACTAATTCATTCCATCGTTTTAAGCAAATCGTGGGCATGATATAATAACCCGTTTGTGGCGAGGCGAGGGAATGTGAGAGTGGGCCGGTGGCGAATGATGATGAGCGTCAGCTGTGCGCCACACCGGTCTCGTCTCACGGAGGAGTGACGGGAGCATAAAAGGAGGAGCGACGACAGTGTAAGACGAGAGAGGACCAGGCCTGGACTTTATGTTGCGTTTTGTTTTGTATGTAGGCGGCAGTCGTCCGTGAGGAGCTACTGCCGTTATTATGTTGTGGTTTTGTTTTGTTTTTAGGCGGCAGTCGTCCGTGAGGGGCTGCCGCCGGCATTGTATTTTGTTTGTTTATTTTTGATTAAAGTTTTTAAATGTTCACCGGTTCCCGCCTCCTTCTTCCCTGATCTTTGAACTACGTTACACCGTTCTCTCATTTCACTAATTCGCACACAATATAATAACTCATTCCCTCATTAGTACATCATGGCCACATTGTACTAATTCATTCCCTCTTTTTGAACGGAACGAATTAGTGAAACACGCTGATGTTTTAGTAAGTCGGTGTAACAATTTGTTAATTCGTGGCTACGATATACATATTTTTTCCCGCATGTCATGTCCGGGGCTCCACAAGTTTTAGTTATTTTAGTAAATCAAGTCAAACTAAATGAAAATGCGAAATGCTAATTTTAGTTAGTTTGGTTTAGGGTCTAATTCTTACTATTAACTAACTATTAACTATGTTTGCCTCAATAAACTCATAATTACTGCTTATTAATAGTTAGTAAGGTAGTTGTTAACTTTAGGTATTGTAGAATATGATCATGCAGAATAAGGCATTAATATGAGCTTTATAAGTACTAATAAACAGCCAATATCCTAGTAATATGCATGCTAATGAGCAACTAGTTAAGAGTGAGAATTGAACCCTAAACTAAAGTGGTACCATTTATTCGTTTTATTTCACAAATGTAGAAAAAAATTACAAAACACAACAAAATTCAAATGAAAACAGAAAATGCAATAAAACCTCAATACTAAAATAACACCACAGTGGATTTCTAGCTGAAATAAAATAAATATATAATAATAAACTATAATAACCTTGGCTCACTATTAACATGTCAACACAGAGAAGACAAACACATGATGTAGGAACATTACAGTTAATAATATAGTAAATCTACTGATTCGTATTACAGTGCCCTTCTTCTATAGTTTCCACTCCAAAAGTGTGTCAAAATGCATAAGTTACTAACTGTAAGCGACCCCCTCACCCTCCCCGATAAGCATACACACACTGGCTATTAAAAAGAGTTTATTTGTGGAGTCAGTTGACTGTGCCATGCTGTTCTTGGGTCTAGGAGAGCTGCTGCTCTTAACACGCCGTGAAAGAAACATTGAGGAGAATTTAGGGCACTGCACAATGTAGTTTATGTGAGGCTTTTTGGATGTCTTGAACCTGTACAGGGGAGTAAAAAGACATCTAAAATAGTGGTTTACCAATCTGGGGTTTTCAATGGCCAATAATGAACCAAAAATACACTCACCTAAAGGATTATTAGGAACACCATACTAATACTGTGTTTGACCCCCTTTCGCCTTCAGAACTGCCTTAATTCTACATGGCATTGATTCAACAAGGTGCTGAAAGCATTCTTTAGAAATGTTGGCCCATATTGATAGGATAACATCTTGCAGTTGATGGAGATTTGTGGGATGCACATCCAGGGCACGAAGCTCCCGTTCCACCACATCCCAAAGATGCTCTATTGGGTTGAGATCTGGTGACTGTGGGGGCCATTTTAGTACAGTGAACTCATTGTCATGTTCAAGAAACCAATTTGAAATGATTCGGGCTTTGTGACATGGTGCATTATCCTGCTGGAAGTAGCCATCAGAGAATGGGTAAATGGTGGTCATAAAGGGATGGACATGGTCAGAAACAATGCTCAGGTAGGCCGTGGCATTTAAACGATGTCCAATTGGCACTAAGGGGCCTAAAGTGTGCCAAGAAAACATCCCCCACACCATTACACCACCACCACCAGCCTGCACAGTGGTAACAAGGCATGATGGATCCATGTTCTCATTCTGTTTACACCAAATTCTGACTCTACCATCTGAATGTCTCAACAGAAATCGAGACTCATCAGACCAGGCAACATTTTTCCACTCTTCAACGGTCCAATACTGAAATACTCAGACCAGCACGTCTGGCACCAACAACCATGCCACACTCAAAATTGCTTAAATCACCTTTCTTTCCCATTCTGACATTCAGTTTGGAGTTCAGGAGATTGTCTTGACCAGGACCATACCCCTAAATACATTGAAGCAACTGCCATGTGATTAGTTGATTAGATAATTGCATTAATGAGAAATTTAACAGGTGTTCCTAATAATCCTTTGGGTGAGTGTATATCCATGTGACTGATGTATCGGTCTATAACTAGAGCACTCTAGAACTCTGACCATTAACATATAATAGCGTAATAGCGTTAATGTAATCAATAATAGCGTTGCTGTAATCACGTTACTGTAATCGCACAAACAAGATAAACCAAAGATCTAGTGCTTACAGGTTGCTGAGGAGCCGCTTGCATGGCGGATGTGGAAGTGTTGATCGGCCTCTGGTTCCTCTGGCTCTAGTGGGAAGCTCCCAGAATCCGATGAGCCGCTAACAGGTTCAGGGATTACAGGAGTGGGCGGGGCCTGAACAGGAGAAGGGGCGGGGTTTTCATACATTTGAATGGTGGATTTGGGCGATAGCAGCTCAGGCTCTTCCTCAATAATTTCCTCCTTCTTCTTCTTCTGCTGCTCCTCTGCTAGCCGACGATGTTTTTCCCGCTGGCGTTTTATGGCCGTCACACGGTCTCGCATGGCCTTGGCCACCAGCTTGTAGTCCACCTCGCATACAAACCCCAGAACAACCTGGGAAAGACAGGCATTTGATAAAAGTTTATTAGGAAGTTCAAAACTTTATGAGAAAAAGCAACACAAAGTATGTTTTAAAAAAAAAAAAAAAAAAAAAAAAAAAAAATTATGTTTTCATTTGCGTCAAATTAAAAATGGTATAGTAACCACATCATCTGAGAATCTACTGTACATGGTTTAAAGCAAGATACCACATGTGAATAGGATAAAATTTCAACTAATATACACTATATTGACAAAAGTTTTGGGAGACCTGCCTTTACATGCACATGAACTTTAATGACATCCCATTCTTAATCCGTAGGGTTTAATATGGAGTTGGCCCACCCTTTGCAGCTATAACAGCTTCAACTGCCACAAGGTTTAGGAGTGTGTTTATGGGAGTTTTTGACCATTCCTCTAGAAGCGCATTTGTGAGGTCAGGCACTGATGTTGGACGAGAAGGCCTGGCTCGCAGTCTCCGCTCTAATTCATCCCAAAGGTGTTCTATCGGGATGAGGTCAGGACTCTGTGCAGGCCAGTGAAGTTCTTCCACACCAAACTCGCTCATCCATGTCTTTATGGACAGACGCTTTGTGCACTGGTGCGCAGTCATGTTTGAACAGGAAGGGGCCATCCCCAAATTGTTCCCACAAAGTTGGGAGCATGAAATTGTCCAAAATGTCTTGGTATGCTGAATCATTAAGAGTTCCTTTCACTGGAACTAAGAGGCCAAACCCAACCCCTGAAAAACAACCCCACTCCATAACCAAACTTTACACTTGGCACAATGCAGTCAGGCAAGTACCGTTCTCCTGGCAACCGCCAAACCCAGACTCATCCATCGGATTGCCAGACAGAGAAGTGTGATTGGTCACTCCAGAGAACATGTCTCCACTGCTCTAGAGTCACTACCCACGCTTTGCATTGCACTTGGTGATGTAAGGCTTAGATGAGCTGCTCGGCCATGGAAACCCATTCCATGAAGCTCTCTACGCACTTTTCTTGAGCTAATCTGAAGGCCACAGGAAGTTTGGAGGTCTGTAGCTATTGACTCTGTAGAAAGTTGGTGACTTCTGCGCACTGTGCTCCTCAGCATGCGCTGACCCTGCTCTGTGATTTTACGTGGCCTATCACTTCGTGGCTGAGTTGCTGTTGTTCCCAATTGCTTCCACTTTGTTATAATACCACTAACAGTTGAGCGTGGAATATTT
Organism: Paracanthobrama guichenoti; assembly: GCA_018749465.1. Taxonomy (NCBI): domain Eukaryota; kingdom Metazoa; phylum Chordata; class Actinopteri; order Cypriniformes; family Gobionidae; genus Paracanthobrama; species Paracanthobrama guichenoti. Next base: position 22,967,380 of record CM031954.1, read on the forward strand.
AGTAGTGAGGAAATTTCCTGAAAGTACTTCATGGTACCACGCTTGAGTTCACTGAACTCCTGAGAGCGACCCATTCTTTCACAAATGTGTGTAGAAGCGTCTGCATGCCTAGTGCTTTTATACACCTGTGGACATGAAGTGAATGGAACACCTCAATTCAATGGTTTGGAGGAGTGTCCCAATACTTTTGGTTAATCACAGTACACTAAACAGTTGTTTTGTATTACATGTTTCTAAAATGTTGTTTAAATATGAAAATGTGCATTATCTAATTAAATATGCACTCATTTGCATACATTTCCAGAGCAGAAATCTGAACATGGATAAAGTCAGGTTAAAAATTCTTGTTTCATTTTGTTGACAGAATAAAGTTTTTATACAGAGCTATCTTTTATTTTGCAAACATTAACTGAAATAAAAGTATACATTAACAATCCAATCTCTAAAAGCCTTCCGAATAAAGATGAGAATAAAACTGTAAAGTTAGGTGTGTGTAACTGTGTTGTGACTGAAAACAGACCTTACAGATATGTATTGTAACTTAAATCTACGGACACAAATAGATAAAGTGTAATAAAATAAACACTTAAATACGTATTTTGGTTATTTTATTTTCACTAGTCTGAAATGCGTGGTATGCGAGTTTGAAATGGATGCCAACAAATTCTGCATTCTTTGCCAATCTAAAGCTAAATTTTGCTTGGCATAAAGTTGATGAAAATGGCTCTGCAATGGAGATCTCAATAACCTTTCACCCAGCTTTGGAACAGTGTTTTTTCACTGAAACAATGTTGGCTAATGTTGTGCTGAAGTCTCTATCACCACATCAGCTAGTCAAATTACATGATAACCCTCCGTCGATGTGATTTTATGATAAATTTGTTCTTGATGAAAAGCAGACATGATGAGAGATAAAAGAAGGACTGTGAAGGTCCACCCTAATAAAACATCAGGACAAGAGAAAGGCTCCGGTTTCACAACACGAGCTTGAAGCTGCTCTATCACCGGTCATGTGACCCTCTTCCTCCTTTGGCCCCGCTCTCACATTTCCACGCTGATGATTAAAAAGTTCTGCCCTTGAAACTGTTATGCAACACACAGCAGGGTTACACAGGCCTCGTCTTTAAGCTGAAGTGAATGCTGAGGGGCAGGTCCCACTATGTCAAGAAAAAGCCTGCCAGGAGATACATACTCAGGTGTGTTTGAAACTTTGTGCCTTATGAAGGTCAAGAGTTCAGTGACGCCCCCACGTTACTGACACAGGAAGAGTAAAGCAATCGACACTGAGTGACGACAGACTGTTGGAAATTACAAACATTGTGAAGGTCACAAAGAAAATTCAGGAAAGTCAAAACAGTAAAAAGAATGATACAGAAGACCAAACCTGCAGAAATTATAAGCTCTCAACTCCTCCCTCAATTACATGTTGCACACGTAAAAAGTACAAATAAATAAATATAAAAATAGTACAAATAAATAAATATAAAAATACATAAATAGATAAATATAAAAATACGCGCATAAATAGATAAATATAAAAAAAATAAATAGATAAATATAAAAATACATTTAACGCATAAATAGATAAGCATAAATAGATAAATATAAAAAAACATGAAAAAATAAATGACTAAATAAATAACATTTATAAATGAAGGAAAAATTGGGATGGAATTTAGGATGGAAATTCATTTAAAATGAATTATATTTGTTTAATAAAGTTATTTACTTTCTTATTATTACATTTATATATTTATCTATCTATCTAGTTCTGCTTCAAGAACATTTCTGCTCCATATTTGAGTCAAAAATAAAATAAAATAATGAATTATATTTTGCTTAAAGGAAATAAATCAATATAAGTGTATAAACTTGCCCCTGCTCTATTACGTGTAATGTGTTTATTTTTACTCATTTTCATTTGGTCATTTGAATGCAAAATCGGTCATTTGAATGCTGTTTCAGTGTATTATTTATTCAATTACTTAATTAATTAAGTAAATTATCATTGAATTTATTGAATCATTTAAATGTATTTATTTCTTTAATACTGAATTTTTATTTTCAAATAGCTACCTAAATAATATAATATAGTTTGGTTACACTTTATTTTGAGGTGTCATTGATAAAGTGTAATTATAAAGTAATATAAAGTGCTGAGTAATATAGTTTTAACAACATGTACTTGCTCTAGGGTTAGGAGCAGGGTTTGGTTTAGGGTTAGTGGCATGTAATTATGAATAATATACAGTTATTACTAAAGTAAGTACATGTGATAATGTAAAATAAAGTGGTTCTAATAGTTTTTGGTAGTTTATGTACCAATGGTATTAAAATGGGTACAGAGAACAGTGACGTTTTTCTGGTACTGGTACCATTTACTGCATTTTGATATTGTGACAACACTATTAGTGACCATTAAGGTTTTTACATGTTGACGTTATTTTCATTCAGCACATTCCCTCGGTTTCATTACCAGTTATCAGGAAAAATGACTTAAAATGTTGTCTTACAGTAATGAGAATTGACATTGAGAATTAGGGTATTAGCAAAAACTCAAAAGTAAAACATCTGGAGAAAGTGAAATGTGATCAGTAGATCAAACAACTGTTCAATTACAGGTATAGGTTACTAAGATACACATATTTCCTTCATAGCTCTGTGAATATCAAAGCTTCAGGACCAGTGTTGCAGATCTCAACCCACATATTTACGTACATCTATGGACACATACGCTTTGTTGATCCCTAAGGGGAACATCTGGGTTTAGGGTTTAAAGTGACAGTAAAGCACTGAGTCAGAGTAGCTGAGGAATGCAACCACACCTAGATTCCTTCAAGAAACACGTTAAGCTGATAGTAAGACACCATAGTGGGACATGAGATCCGGTTAGCATGAGATTATGTGTGAAGCTCACCATCTCCTGCGCCACCTCCTCTGGCACGTCTTTGTAAAGCTCAAACAGGAACTCAATGGCGTTGTTGTCCTTGTACTTTCCGTGGAGCTTCTTGGTGTCGTCCATGCGAAGCCAGAGCTTCAGGCTGGATTTGATCATATCATCTTCCTCAGCCAATTCAACGTGAACGCCGTTGTGCTCCTGAAAGAACGTGTGCTCCAGCAGGTCTTGGATGGTGTATCTAGCCAGAGAGATTGATATGAATCCACACAAACTCAACGTATGAAACTACGTTGAAATAAACGTCATAAGCTGTTTTGTGAAAAATATTGTATTTGAAAATATTGGTTATGTGCACCTGTTTTCAATTAGTACAATTATATAAGCATAATAATGAAACATTATTTTGGCATAAAGGTGCAGTCGCACTAGACTTCATACTTTACAATTCATACGCAGGTGAAAGGGTGAAAATGCATACAAAAAGTATTGTTTCACTTCACTGTAAAAAATTATATGATCAATAAGTTATGACAGCATTATGTTTTTACATTGCTTTAACAGAGGGTTTTTTAAACTGGGGTCCGGGGAACCCCAGGGGCCTGCAAGAGAGGGACGGGGGTCCGTGGAAACGTCTATAAAATAAATAATAATAATAATAATTAGATTAAAATAAAATAGTAAAGCAATAAATTATATTTTTAAAAAATGTGATTAATTTTTTTTATTTTAATTTAATTTATTTAACAGATTAACTCATATTTTTTAGAGTAGAATTAAATAAATAAATAAGCAAGAAATAAATAATACATACACTCTAAAAAATGCTGGGTTAAAAACAACCCAAGTTGGGTTGAAAATGGACTAACCCAGCAGTTGGGTTAAATGTTTGCCCAACATGCTGGGCAGTTTTATTTTACCCAACTATTGTTTAAAAAATACTGTATTGCTTGCTTAAAATGAACCCAAAAAAATCAGAAAGGTAATTACTAGAGGCAACAATAATAATCAAAAGGTGAACGTTTATTAATAAGCAATTTAATAAATGTTTATTGTTTAAATATTATTCATTAAACTTATTAGTTCATTTATTAAACATTATAAATGTTATACATGTTAATTTCCAACATACTTTGGGTTCATTTTAAGCAAGCAATACAGTATTTTTTAAACAATAGCTGAATTCAATAAAACTGCCCAGCATGATGGGCAAACATTTTAACCCAACCGCTGGGTTTGTCCCTTTTCAACACAACCTGGGTTGTTTTTAACCCAGCGGTGTAGTAGTGTATATCAATACATTACCACACTGAGGAGATCAAAATATATAATAATGTAACAAACTAATTTTAGATTTGTAATATTATTATTTTGTGTATAAATTGAGTGTTTATAAAAGACAGATGCCTTATAACTTTTAGGATGGGGGTCCCTCACACAGAGATGATCATATTTGGGGGTCCGTTGCATCTAAAAGACTGGAAACCCCTGCTTTAACACATCAAAATAAGTTAAGCAATTTTCAACTGTTATACAAGATTCAACTCATTTTAATGTAATTTAAGTTGAAATGACTTAAACATTGTACTTAAAGATTTAAGGCAGCAACTGTTCAGGGTCAGGTTCTGTGATATATGACTTTTATATACACTGAAAAAATCAGAATGCTAGTAAATTTCACAAAAACACTGGAATACATACAAAATTTACAAAATTAAAAAACATGTTTCACAGTGTAGTTATTTTTATATTTTCCTTTTCATTTAAATTCTATTTAAATGTTTAGTTATTTTTGTGATTTTATAATTTTTATAATTTTATTTATTTATTTATTTTTTTGTTCAGTTTTATTTTTTATTTATTTACAGTTAGTAATTTCATAGTGCTTCAACTCATTTCAGTTAGTTGCTAAAAATAATATAATAGTTGTTCCCATTCAGTCGGTCACTCTCGACGCCACGTCGGAGTACCGACGAATAGGAATCTCGCTCGCGAGAGCCAATCTACTTCGAGTGTAACTAAAACGAGCCAATGCACATTGGCATGCAATGATTGCACCAGGTGCTCATGCCACGCTGTGCGGGTATAAATGAGACACAGGTGATTGCATCAAATTAGCATTTTGCTTCGGAGCCGAGTGGTAGATGGTTACTACAGATATCACTCCTTACTTCGCAGTCCTGACTGAAGACGGAAGCCGCCTTTCGGAAGCGATCTCTTCATTCGGTGTTGGTGTGACGGCACAGCAGCGGGTCGTGTGGTTTTCCGATCATCTCTCTTTGTTGTTTGAACAGAACGATCACAAAGGCTGTTCTCACAGCCGGTTCGGTGCGCTAGGTGGAGAGCGCTAAAAAGCCGTTCCCACGGCTGGTAAGAGAGCGCCGTGTGTGAGAGAGAGCGCGCACGTCAGGCTGCACTACCCCTGACTGTGTCGCGCGACCCCTCCCCTGCGTGCTTCAGCACCAAGGAGAGCGTCCTTCTGAAAGAGCTTACACAGATAGAGCTTGCGTCTTTTTCAAGATGACATTCTATCTGTGTGTTTCTGGATGCGGTGGTTTCCTGTCACCGAGGATGGTCATCAGCGCTGTATCTCGTGTTTGGGCGTTCAGCACGCGCTGAGGCAGCGCTGGTGGATGAATCATGTTCTCACTGCGGGAACATGACCATCTCGGAGTTGCGATCGCGGCTCCGTCTCGCATGAGGCGGAGCCTCTGTGCCTCTGCCGCGATCTAACTCTCCTCAGAGAGTTACTTCAGGCAGTAGGCCGGCTGATTTGAGGGTTACGGTGAGTGTGTTTCCCCAGGAACCAACCCCGGGAACCCTCATCCTCTCGCACTCCGCAGCCAGTAGAGCTGCCATTGAACGCTGGTGGGCCATCCACGAGATGTGCACCATCCGTATCCTTTGGGGCTCCCCTTGAGGACCAGATGTCCATCGCTGCATCGGAGGGAGGGTCAGAACTCTCTGGAGAGGATGTGTCGGCGCAGGGGGCTCCTCCGGGTAGACCCACTGTGCCCGATACTGATCTGGAGATGATGGCTATGCTTGCCGGGCCGGCCCGAGAGAGTCGGGCTCGTGTGGAACCCTCCACCGTGTCCCGAATCCTCAAGGCTGGATGATTGGTTTTCGGGGTGGCCCGTGCTGGTTCTCAGCGCCCCACCCGGTGCCTTTTTCCCGGAGGTGCACGAGGAGCTCACAAGGTCGTGGACGGCACCTTTTACTTTTTAAACCGGCCTAGTGGATCCTCCTCCCTCACCACCCTCGATGGCGGACCTGCAAAGGGATACGCAGGTTCCCCGTGGGAACGGCCGTTGCTATGCAACTGTGCCCTAACTCCACTTCCAGGGGAACCGTGTCTTCCCTCCGGGGCCTGTAGGTACTCATCCGATCTGATCGGGAAGGCCTACCTGGCTTGTGGAGAGGCAGGCTCCGCTTTACACGCTACGGCGTTGTTGCAGGTCCATCAGGCCCCGACTCTGAAGACCTTGCACGAGGGTGGTCACGATCCCGCAGTTCTCCAGGAACTGAGAACCGCAACGGACCTCGCGCCGCGTGCGGCGAAGTTTCTGGCGCGGGGCGTGGGTCGTCGCGATGTCCACTATGGTGGTCCAGGAACGCCACCTCTGGCTGTGTCTGGCGGACATGAGGGAGACCGACAAAGTCAGGTTCCTTAACTCCCCGTCTCCCAGACTGGCCTCTTCGGCGACGCGGCCCAGAACCGCCCATCAGTTCTTGGCGCACAGAAGCAGACTGAGGCGGTCAGTCACATTCTGCCTCGGCGGTCAGCTGCTGTCTCCAACCCGCCGCCGGCAGCGCCTCAGCCTGCTCGTCGCCGAGGGCGGCCGCCTGCGTCTGCCTCCGCTCCCGCGCGCAGCAGCAGCCTCCATCCAAGCGGTGTTGTGGGCCGAGGCGCAAGCAGGCCGCCCTACCCGTCCAGGCGCCTGCCAAGAGGGGAGGCAAGGCCAAGGGCAGGCTGCCACGAGACGGGCGACCTGGAGGTGAGGAGGACTGCTCTTCTGGAGATGGTGACCACACGCTCCATCCCCGGTGGAGGGCCGGGAGGAGAATCTTGTGTTCCATTTTGTCTCTGTTCCGCCGCTGGGCTCAGCCCGGCGGTACCCCAAATTCTCAACAAGAGCAGTTCCTTCCATCTCCGGGTCGCAGGGGCTCGGAGAGTTGTGGCCGGTCAAACGCCGGACCACACTCATCCTCCCTCTTCGCCAGCGGGCAGCAGTGGACAACCCCTCATGTTCCTGCTGCCCACCTGTGGAATCAGGTAAGTGTTGCACGGCACACCTCTCACCTCGCTGCGGGCCGCCTCCACGAGACAGCCGCCCCAGTCCGGTATCTGCATTCCACCTCGCTGCCCCACGGTGGGTACGCCGGTGGTCCCTATGGTCCTTCTTGTACGGTCCCTGGGAGCCTGGCTAGTGCTCCTCGGTCCGTCTCGCTGGCTCATTCGGACCATCAGGCTCGGCTCACGCGATTCAGTTCGCCTGGCGCTCCCCAGGATCAGGGCATCCGCTTCACGCCGGTGAATGCTGCAGATGCCCATGTCCTGTGTGTGGAGATCGCTGTCCTGCTGGCGAAGGACGCGATAGAGCCGGTCCCTCCAGCCGATATGAAGACCGGCCTCTACAGCCCGTACTTCACTGTACCCAAGAAAGCCGGTGGGTTACGGCCAATCTTGGACCTGCGAGTCCTGAATCGGAGCCTCCACAAGCTACCGTTCAAGACGCTCACGCAGAAGTGCATTTTCGAATGCATCCGTCCCCAAGATTGGTTTGCAGCGGTCGACCTGAAGGACGTGTACTTTCATGTCTCGATCCTTCCTCGACGCAGGCCATTTCTGCGCTTTGCGTTCGAGGGTTGAGCATATCAGTACAAAGTCCTGCCCGCCGGGCTGGCCCTGTCCCCCCATGTCTTTCACGAAAGTCACGGAGGGGCCCTCGTGCCCATGAGAGAAGCGGGCGTTCGCATCCTCAACTATCTCGGCGACTGGCTCTTTCTAGCACAGTCCTGGGATCAGTTGTGTGAACACAGGGACCTGGTGCTCAGACACCTCAGCCAGTTGGGTCTTGGTCAACTGGGAAAGGAGCAAACTTCGCCCCGGGCAGAGGATCTCTTTTTCTCGGTATGGAGTTGGATTCGGTCGAGCAGGCAGCGCGCCTCACAGAGGAGCATGTCCAGTCGATGCTGAACTGCCTGAACACGTTTCAGGGCAGGATGGCGGTTCCACTGAAAGCGGTTTCAGAGGCTCCTGGGGCATATGGCAGCCGCGGCGGCAGTGCGCCGCTCGGCCTGCTTCATATGAGACCGCTTCAGCATTGGCTACACGGCCGAGTCCCGAGATGGGCGTGGCAACGCGGCACTCACCGGTGAGCATCACACCGGCCTGTCTCCAGTCCTTCAGTCCGTGGTCAGACCCTTCGTTCCTTCGGGCTGGAGTGCCCCTGGAACAGGTGTCCAGGCATACTGTGGTTTTCACGGATGCCTCCGCCATATGGGCTGGGGAGCCACGTACAACGGGCATGCAGTGTCAGGGGTTTGGACGGGCCCGCACCTGCATTGGCACATCAATTGCCTCGAGTTGCTAGCAGTACATCTTGCTCTGAGCCGCCTCAAAGAGGCGGTTACGGGCAAAGATGTACTGGTCCACACTGGACAACACTGCGGCTGTTGCGTATATCAACCGACAAGGTGGTCTGCGCTCCCGTCGCATGTCGCAACTCGCCCGCCATCTCCTCCTCTGGAGTCAGAAGTGTCTGAGGTCGCTTCGGGCCATTCATGTCCCTGGTGTGCGCAACCGTGTGGCCGGCGAGCTCTCACGAGCTGCGCTCCCAGGGGAGTGGCGACTCCACCCCAGGTGGTTCAGCTGATCGGGAGACAGTTCGGGGTGGCACAGGTCGACCTGTTTGCTTCCCCAGAAACGCCCCACTGCCAGTGGTTCTATTCGCTGACCGGTACACTCGCACGGATGCCCTTGCGCACAGCTGGCCCCAGGGGCTGCGCAAATATGCGTTTCCCCAGTGAGCCTACTTGCACAGACACTGTGCAAGGTCAGGGAGGACGAGGAGCAGCTCCTGTTGGTGGCGCCCGCACTGGCCCAACCGGACCTGGTTCCCAGAACTTATGCTCCTCGCGACAGCCCCTCCTGGCCGATTCCTCTGAGGAAGGACCTTCTGACTCAGAGACGGGGCACCTGTGGCACCAGCGTCCAGACCTGTGGAAGCTTCATGTCTGGCCGGGACGGGACGCGGAGGTTCTAGGTGACTTACCCCAAGAGGTAGTTAACACCATCACTTCGGCACGCGTGCACCGTCTACAAGACAGGCTTACGCCTCGAAGTGGAACCTGTTCGTCGAGTGGTGTTCTTCTCGCCGAGAGGACCCCGAAGATGTTCGATCGCGTCTGTGCTTTCCTTCCTGCAACAAGGGTTGGAGCGTAGGCTGTCACCCTCCACCCTCAAGGTCTATGTTGCTGCTATATCCGCCTATCACGACCACGTAGAAGGTAAGTCGGTTGGGAAGCACGACCTGGTCGTCAGGTTCCTTAGGGGGGCGAGACGGTTAAATCCTCCTCGACCCCCTCCATACCCTCTTGGGATCTTGCTCTGGTGCTCCGAGCACTCCAGAATGCCCCATTCGAGCCTTTGCAGTCAGCAGAGCTAAAGATTCTGTCTATGAAGACTTTGCTGTTGGCTGCATTGGCCTCCATCAAGAGGGTAGGGGACCTGCAGGCATTTTCGGTCGACGAATCGTGCCTAGAGTTCGGGCCGGGTAATACCCACGTGGTACTAAGGCCCCGGCCTGGCTTGTGCCCAAGGTTCCTACCACTCCCTTCAGGGACCAGGTGGTGAACCTGCAAGCGCTGCCCGGAGGAGGCAGACCCAGCCCTAGCTTTGCTCTGTCCCGTCCGCGCTCTGCGGATCTACGTGGATAGAACTCAAAGCTTCAGAACCTCAGATCAGCTCTTTGTCTGTCACGGAGGCCAGCAGAAGGGAAAGGCTGTCTCCAAGCAGAGGATGGCCCACTGGATAGTGGATGCCATCACCTTGGCTTACCAAGCACAAGGTGTGCCCTGTCCGCTCGAGTGCGAGCACACTCTACTAGAAGTGTTGCATCCTCCTGGGCGCTGGCACGTGGCGCCTCGCTGTCAGACATCTGTAGAGCTGCGGGCTGGGCGACACCCAACACGTTCGCTAGATTCTATAGCCTACGTGTAGAGCCGGTCTCCTCCTGTGTTCTCACCTCAAACGGGTAGAAGCACTGAGAGGCCCGGCTCTTGTCGGCTTGCTGCGCTCCGGCGCTCTTATTCTCCAGAAGCAAACTCTGTGAGTCCTCCATCTCCTCGGTGCCGGACGCCGCGAACGTCGGGCATCAGGCCCCTGCCGCTGAATCCTTGAGAACCGGTAATGGGCTGGGCTTATATGAGTGACCCTGCGGGGATCCCATATTTCTTCCACGGTCGCTCCTACGGGAAGCCCGTGTCTTTCCCTTGGGGAGAGCCTTCCCGTCACCGGGACTGAGCCCCCTCCTCCCTTGCGGGCTACGGCTCAGCTTTGTACTCCACATAACTCCTCCGGGGTACGATGTGGGCTCCGCAGCGGCCCCTTTTCTAGGGCACGCTTTCCCAGTGTCATCCAATAATCACTGAACAGGGTCATGCGGAACAGCAGTGATGGACTTCCTGGTGTGAGCCCCGTCTCATCAGGTAAGAGAGCTCAGGTGGCTCACACTGGGCACTGGAAGGGGGCAGAGGCCATGGCACTTTGGTAGGGATTCCTATTCGCCGGTACTCCGGCGTGGCGTCGAGAGTGACCGACTGAATGGGAGCGTCTCGGTTACGTATGTAACCCTCGTTCCCTGAAGGAGGGAACGGAGACGCCACGTCCCGTCGCCATGTCCTCTGTACCCTGCTGGGGTGCCTGCCTACCTACTCGGCTCCTCAGCAAAAGGCTAATTTGATGCAATCACCTGTGTCTCATTTATACCCGCACAGCGTGGCATGAGCACCTGGTGCAATCATTGCATGCCAATGTGCATTGGCTCGTTTTAGTTACACTCGAAGTAGATTGGCTCTCGCGAGCGAGATTCCTATTCGTCGGTACTCCGACGTGGCGTCTCCGTTCCCTCCTTCAGGGAACGAGGGTTACATACGTAACCGAGACGTTTTTGTACTATTATATTTTTTATGTTTTATTTTAGCTTTATTTCAAAAATTGCATATAATAGTTCTAGTTTATTAATAACCCTGAAGCATGCCTTGTAAATTCATACAACCAAAAGACGTTTGACCGATTTTAAACATTGAAATATAATGATCACATATTTGACTCAATACAAAGAACACAAGTTTCAAAGGCAACGCTACATGGTTTGCCAAGTTGCTGGAAAGTAGAGTAGATAAATATTTTAACTGTGGATATATTATTATTTATAATTTAAGTGTCTGTTGTATTCTTGGTGTGTTTTGCATTAGTTTCTATGGTGATTTATTGTTTTTAATTTATTCATAACACCAGTTTCTCGATGTTTGTAGTGTCCTATGTCTGATCTGGTCCATAAAAAGTGGTTGTTCTGTTTGTTTTGGTATCTTCAAAATTCAGAGATTGTTATTGAGTTTGTTTTCATTAAAATCACTGTTGCACAGTTATTTTCAACCTTTTGTGACATTAAGATGTTTTTTATTTTTATTTTATTAAAGACACAAGCTTTGTAGAATGGCGTCATATTTTGCTGATATTTTGCAGCATATATTTTGCATGACTTAGCAGAATAATTCCATATAATGGTAAGAATGGGTGAATATATACACTCACCTAAAGGATTATTAGGAACACCATACTAATACTGTGTTTGACCCCCTTTCGCCTTCAGAACTGCCTTAATTCTACGTGGCATTGATTCAACAAGGTGCTGAAAGCATTCTTTAGAAATGTTGGCCCATATTGATAGGATAGCATCTTGCAGTTGATGGAGATTTGTGGGATGCACATCCAGGGCACGAAGCTCCCGTTCCACCACATCCCAAAGATGCTCTATTGGGTTGAGATCTGGTGACTGTGGGGGCCATTTTAGTACAGTGAACTCATTGTCATGTTCAAGAAACCAATTTGAAATGATTCAAGCTTTGTGACATGGTGCATTATCCTGCTGGAAGTAGCCATCAGAGAATGGGTACATGGTGGTCATAAAGGGATGGACATGGTCAGAAACAATGCTCAGGTAGGCCGTGGCATTTAAACAATGCCCAATTGTCACTAAGGGGCCTAAAGTGTGCCAAGAAAACATCCCCCACACCATTACACCACCACCAGCAGCCTGCACAGTGGTAACAAGGCATGATGGATCCATGTTCACATTCTGTTTATGCCAAATTCTGACAACAGAAATCGAGACTCATCAGACCAGGCAACATTTTTCCAGTCTTCAACTGTCCAATTTTGGTGAGCGTGTGCAAATTGTACCCTCTTTTTCCCATTTGTAGTGGAGATGAGTGGTACCTGGTGGGGTCTTCTGCTGTTGTAGCCCATCCGCCTCAAGGTTGTGCGTGTTGTGGCTTCACAAATGCTTTGCTGCATACCTCGGTTGTAACGAGTGGTTATTTCAGTCAAAGTTGCTCTTCTATCAGCTTGAATCAGTCGGCCCATTCTCCTCTGACCTCTAGCATCAACAAGGCATTTTTGCCCACAGGACTGCCACATACTGGATGTTTTTCCCTTTTCACACCATTCTTTGTAAACCCTAGAAATGGTTGTGCGTGAAAATCCCAGTAACTGAGCAGATTGTGAAATACTCAGACCGGCCCGTCTGGAACCAACAACCATGCCACGCTCAAAATTGCATAAATCATCTTTCTTTCCCATTCTGACATTCAGTTTGGAGTTCAGGAGATTGTCTTGACCAGGACTGCACCCCTAAATGCATTGAAGCAACTGCCATGTGATTGGTTGATTAGATAATTGAATTAATGAGAAATTGTTCCTAATAATCCTTTAGGTGAGTGTGAGTGAATTTGGCGTAAACAGAATGAGAACATGGATCCATCATGCCTTGTTACCACTGTGCAGGCTGGTGGTGGTGGTGTAATGGTGTGGGGGATGTTTTCTTGGCACACTTTAGGTCCCTTAGTGCCAATTGGGCATCGTTTAAATGCCACGGCCTACCTGAGCATTGTTTCTGACCATGTCCATCCCTTTATGACCACCATGTACCCATTCTCTGATGGCTACTTCCAGCAGGATAATGCACCATGTCACAAAGCTCGAATCATTTCAAATTGGTTTCTTGAACATGACAATGAGTTCACTGTACTAAAATGGCCCCCACAGTCACCAGATCTCAACCCATAGAGCATCTTTGGGATGTGGTGGAATGGGAGCTTCGTGCCCTGGATGTGCATCCCACAAATCTCCATCAACTGCAAGAAGCTATCCTATCAATATGGGCCAACATTTCTAAATAATGCTTTCAGCACCTTGTTGAATCAATGCCACGTAGAATTAAGGCAGTTCTGAAGGCGAAAGGGGGTCAAACACAGTATTAGTATGGTGTTCCTAATAATCCTTTAGGTGAGTGTATAACATCACTGATTCTAAACCAGATTGGGATCACAGAACTTTTTCAAAGTGTAAAAACAAATCAATAGTCTGAGCTGCAGTCAGGTACCTTTCATCTTTGTTCATGCGGATACAGCCTTCAATGATTTCCTTTAATTCGGGAACTTTCACCTTGTAGAAACTGTCTGGCTTTATACCCTGAAAACAGCGGAAAGGTCAAAAGTTTGAGAAAAACATCATTCAAAGAGGCTTAACAAGTTTTAATAATGCCATTCATTAATCTAATGTTCAAATGTTAATTAGATGATTCCCTTTCAGAAATCTAATCACAGCGAGTTACATGAGAGCTACAGGCAAAGAGTTTTGAAACAGTTTATTTGCACAAATGCAATGTTGATTTGTTACTGGCAATAGCTAGGTTTCCATCCACCTATTTTTATGGGAATTTTGGGATATTGCATAAAAAAAAACACTGGATGGAAATGCCAAGATGCGCATAAAGATGCAAATAAAACATCATTTGCAAGCGATCATTTGAGGCGGATAAATTAAGTAATGCACATAAACGATGATTTACCGAATATATACTATAACCAAATAAATCCCTTAATGCACAACTCACATGACTTGGCCTCAACAGAGGATGTGATTGGATAACTGGACAAACCAGTGGACCAATCGCATCGCATGCCATCTGAAATGCTGATTTGATCATTCTGAAATGCCATCAAAATGATTCAGTAAAATGACCTCCCAGAAGTGTCTCACACAATTGCGTTCCCAAACACCAGGCATCTGAACACAATATAGCAGGACAGCGTTTATTGCATTTCGCCATTTCGCATTCTGTGGGCTCTATTCTAACCATCTGAGCGCACGGCGCAGGTGCACTTAGGGCGTGTCCAAATCCACTTTTGCTAGTTTAACGATGGGAAAAATGGTCAGCGCGCCCGGCACATGGTCCAAAAGGGTTGTCCCTAGTCTCTTAATGAGTCATGGGTGTGTTTTGGGCATAACATGCAATAAACCAATCAGAGTCTCATCTCCCATTCCCTTTAAAAGCCAGTTGCACTTGCATGATGGCAGATACGCTATTTACATGGCAGAATTTGCGAGTGGAAAGACGCTGCTGCAAGTGTACATGCGTTGTGGACCCACCTATAGGCGAATATTACTAACACACCCTTTAAATAACGCAAAAAATACTGCGCTATTGTTGACTTTAGAGCAGGTTTTTGTTGGTCAATGGCGCATTCGTTGCCTGTCAGTTGCCTCAAAATAGCAACGCACCAACAATGCACCTGAACACACCTGGTTTTCAGACCAGCACGCCCATGGGTGAACAGATGGGCATGAGTGCATTTGCCATTTAAACAATGGGACACTGGATGTAAAAATTATAATTCTGCATCGGGCCAAAACTAGCAAAAAACACTACGCCAGGTGTATGATAAAAAACTGAGCCACAGTGGCTTCCCCGATTGCAGCAACTTCCATTTTTGTTACAGATATTTTGTGCCAATTTCCCAGGAAGTCATGATTTTGTTCTTTTGAACACATGGAATGCAAACGGTGCTTTATTCGCAAAAGTTCTGTGCGATATTCCAATTTTGCGCATAAGTTACATTTGCATCTTTGGATGGAAACATAGCTATTGTGTCTGACTGTTGTGCCCTTGAGCAAAGCACACTTTCAGCACTATAAGACACATTGAAAACCATTTGTGAGTGATTAATAATAGCATATAAGTAACTCTCTTTTACCTTAATCTGTTCTAACTCCTTGAACCCACTTAAACATTTAATGAAGCCCTGAAATATTATTGTCTTCTAAAATACTCTTCACAACTCTTACACATGCTTGGTTTGATCATTTTAAGCTCTACAACAGTTCACGCCTGTTATTTGTCACATTTGAGTTACTTTGACTATACAAAATATGAAGTTAAACTGTGATTTCGAAGAATTACAGCTTCGGGCTGAATTTCAGCTGGAGTAGGTCACTTTCCCTGTGGACTCGTGTAATATTTGTGGAGCATGAGCTCAATAAAGCATGGAATTCACGGGAGTTTTGGATGACTGCCCGTTGCGTTTACACTTTGGTGAGCTCCTTGGCTTTGTCATTAACACTCAACAACCTTTTCAGAGCAGGCTTTGTTTCGTTCTTTCAAGACACATTATTTAACAAACCTATAAACCAAAACCACTGGCGTCATGCACATAAAGTGCGTGTCAGGTTTAACTATTAGTTTCAAAACATCATAAACTTGTTTTCTGACATGCAAAATCAAAACGTTACTGGTTGTTGTAGGTAAAAAATACCTTTAACTACACTTTACTTTAAAAAATCCCTTCAGTACTGGAACTGATATACTTAGAAACGCTCTTTCAAGGTTTTTCATTGAATAAATTGGTTTACATTAAAGAGATCTGTCTGAAGACGACATCTGAGCCATGCCGTAAACATGTTTATGTAATTTAGAGGTAAAGTTTTCCAAATGCAATAAGGGGCAGACAAGTGAATATACTGTGTCAACAAGTTATATCATCGAAGTTGACCTCTTTGTGTCCACATGTGACCTGTGGGGCCTTTCTCAAATTATACAAAATGAGACGAGCCCTGGGCTTTAACAAACAGGATACAGAACAGGGGGTATTCCAAACTCTGCCCGAAGCTCTAATCAAACCGAAGCACGAGTTAAACCCTAACCCTGCTGAAAGACGACTCACAGCAAGCTCTTTAGGAAACGAGGACATGCGGGACGAGAAGAAAAGAAGGGAATAGCAAGAGGATGTTTACGGCGCTTGTCATGCTGGGTTAAATTTCTCAGTGAGAGTTTAAACTAGGACATACTAAATGGATGGACAAACATTTGCAAGAAGCACATCTGCATGATAAAGACAATTAATCACATATGTGACCCTGGAGCACAAAACCAGTCATAAGTCGCACGGGTATATTTATAGCAATAGCCAACATTATTACATTGTATGGGTCGAAAATATAGATTTTTCTTTTATGCCAAAAATCATTAGGATATTAAGTAAAGACCATGATTCCGTGAAGATATTTAGTAACTTTCCTACCATAAATATATCAAAAATGTATCATTAGTAGTAATACGCGTTGTTAAGGACTTCATTTGGACAACTTTAAAGGAGATTTTCTCAATACTTAGATCTTTTGCACCATCAGATTTCTGATTTTTTTAAATTGGCCAAATATTGTCCTTTAACAAACCATACATCAATGGAAAGCTTATTTATGTACTTCAGATGAATCTCAATTTCAAAAGATGTACCCTTATGACTGGTTTTGTGGTCCAGGGTCACATATACACTACTGTTCAAAAGTTTTTTAATGTTGACCAAAGTTGCATTTATTTGGTCAGAAATACAGTAAAAATTACAAATTAAAATAAGTGTTTTCTATGCTAAAATATTATGAAATGTAATTTATTCCTGTGATCAAAACTGAATTTTCAGCATTCCTCCAATCTTCAGTGTCACATGATCCTTCACAAATCATTCTGATATGCTGATTTGCTTCTCAAGAAACATTTATGATTATCAATATTGAAAACAGTTAATAATTTTGTGGAAACCGTGATATATTTTTTTCAGGATTCTTTGATGAACGCTTGTACTCGCCTCAAACTTTTGAACAGGAGTGTATCAATATTTTCTGAAACAAACCCCCAAATCATTAAATTATTGAGTAATTAATCACACTAAATGAAAGCATTAAATATATCAATAATACAAGCAGGTTGAAACTCACGCTGGTAACTTTGCGGTAAATCTGGGCAGCGTTTTGGCACTCTGAGTATGGGTATTCTGACGTGGTCATCTCCAAGATGCACATGCCAAATGCGTAGACGTCCACTGCCTCGTCGTACTTCTCCTCATACATTTCTGGAGCCATGAACTCTGGAGTTCCTGTTAAACACAATATGAGGACACTCAGACGACACTAACAAAAAGGTACCATAATAATACTGTGCGAAAACTGTGGAATACCACGGTTATCTTGAAGTACCATGTGAATACAATAATCACTCAGAACCCTTATGAAAAAGTGTGCTTAATTGTATTGAATGTGCACTTGAAGTATACTAAAAGTATATTAAGTATATTAAAGTATATGACTGACTCTAGTGGCTATACGGTCTTTAGCGTCCTTGTCCGCCTCCCACGCCAGAGACCCCGTTTCGAATCCCGCTCTGAGAGAGTTGAGTAGGACCGGTTACATATGTGCAACTAAAATAATAATAATTAATTAAAAGGTCACTTAAAGAGAGTACATTTTCATAACTATGTTTCTTAACACATTTTTAAAAAGTGCACTGTGTAATTGCCTTTATTTGATAGGACAATTAAAGTTCCTATAGTGGCTAAAGGTGAAAGCTTCAAATGTAAAATGTAACGTTTAATTTGAAACTTGAAACATAATGAGGTTGAAGATCTCAGAAGATAAATCATTACTGAGAAACTACAGTAGTTTGCAATGACTCACCTATTACGCTCTTTGCAAAACTAGCCCTCTTGAGTGTGGCCAGTCCAAGGTCCCCGATCTTCACACTTCCTGTGGGCCCTGTGATGAAGATATTGTCACACTTCAAGTCCCTGTGAATGATGGGAGGGGTACGTGTGTGCAGGAAGTGAAGTCCTTTAAGGATCTGACGACTCCACCTCTGAAGGAGCTTCGGTTTCATCTCTTTAAAACGCTTAAGATACCTAGGAAATTGGGAAGTATATCAAAATTCACCTCAGCAGCAAAACCGAAAATGGCATTAATATGATATGAGATACTGAGATAAAGGACGAACTCACGTTTTGAGAGTGCCAGAAGTCATGAGCTCAGTGACCAGCAGGACGCACTTGTGACCTTTCACGGTGGACTTCCAGGAGTCATAAAAGCGCACAATGTTTGGGTGCTGAAGACCCTTGAGCATATCAACCTCTTCACTGAAGCGCTGTCGCTCCACTTTGGTCAATTTGCGAGTCTGAAAAGAGTAGAAAAACTCAGATTTTGAATGAAAAAAAAATTGAATAAAAGTTCTAAAGTCTACAACAAGTGGACACTTCACGGAAAGTTTAAATAAAAAAAACAAATGACTGAGAACTACTGACTTAAAAGTTCTTAAAGAGGAGCTAATATGCCCTTTTACAAAGTCTTTATTTAGTTTTTGGGGTCTACTAGAATAGGTTTTCATGCTTGAATGTTAAAAAAAAACATTATTTTCCACATATTATCCAGTGTTGCAGCTCCTCTTTTCCCAGTCTGTAAGTAACGCTCTGTTTAGTTCCTGTCTCTATGAAGCCCCTCCTTCCAAAAAGCACAAAGGCTGGATCAGTGTGATGTGATTGGTCAACCGCTTTGAGCGTGTCTAGGGAATGTCACACCCCTACCATAACCCCAAGTTTCAACACACTACTAACTAACTCAAACAGGCCACTTTAAAGGGTTAGTTCACCCCAAAAATGGTTCTTATCTGTTTAATGTTTTTTTAAACACTAATTACATGTTGTTATCTGCCAGAATATGCAGTGAATCATGCTTACTGAGGGAGGATGTACGTCATAACTCCCTGAAACGCCTACATTGTAGTTTTGAGTTTTCCTCTGGGAATGAACATGTTCATTTAAATAATTTCCGCCCCAAGGCATACACAAAATAAAGCGGCGGGATGAGTTGAAGGGTTAGTTCACCCAAAAATGAAAATTATTCCATGATTTACTCCCCCTCAAGTCATCCTAGGTGGCCTTCTTCTTTCAGACGAATATAATCAGAGTTATATTAAAAATGTCCTGGCTCTTCCAAACTTTATAATGGCAGTGAATGGCTGATTCGTTTTTGAAGTCCATAAAAGTGCATCTATCCATCATACACTCACCTAAAGGATTATTAGGAACACCATACTAATACTGTGTTTGACCCCCTTTCGCCTTCAGAACTGCCTTAATTCTACGTGGCATTGATTCAACAAGGTGCTGAAAGCATTCTTTAGAAATGTTGGCCCATATTGATAGGATAGCATCTTGCAGTTGATGGAGATTTGTGGGATGCACATCCAGGGCACGAAGCTCCCGTTCCACCACATCCCAAAGATGCTCTATTGGGTTGAGATCTGGTGACTGTGGGGGCCATTTTAGTACAGTGAACTCATTGTCATGTTCAAGAAACCAATTTGAAATGATTCAAGCTTTGTGACATGGTGCATTATCCTGCTGGAAGTAGCCATCAGAGAATGGGTACATGGTGGTCATAAAGAGATGGACATGGTCAGAAACAATGCTCAGGTAGGCCGTGGCATTTAAACAATGCCCAATTGTCACTAAGGGGCCTAAAGTGTGCCAAGAAAACATCCCCCACACCATTACACCACCACCAGCAGCCTGCACAGTGGTAACAAGGCATGATGGATCCATGTTCACATTCTGTTTATGCCAAATTCTGACAACAGAAATCGAGACTCATCAGACCAGGCAACATTTTTCCAGTCTTCAACTGTCCAAAATGCAAATTGTACCCTCTTTTTCCCATTTGTAGTGGAGATGAGTGGTACCGGTGGGGTCTTCTGCTGTTGTAGCCCATCCGCTCAAGGTTGTGCGTGTTGTGGCAGAAATGCTTTGCTGCATACCTCATCAGTGGTTATTTCAGTCAAAGTTGCTCTTCTATCAGCTTGAACCAGTCGGCCCATTCAGTTTGGCCATTTTAGTACAGTGAACTCATTGTCATGTTCAAGAAACCAATTTGAAATGATTTGAGCTTTGTGACATGGTACATTATCCTGCTGGAAGTAGCCATCAGAGAATGGGTACATGGTGGTCATAAAGAGATGGACATGGTCAGAAACATCCCCCACACCATTACACCACCACCAGCAGCCTGCACAGTGGTAACAAGGCATGATGGATCCATGTTCTCATTGTGTTTACGCCAAATTCTGAGTCTACCATCTGAATGTCTCAACAGAAATCGAGACTCATCAGACCAGGCAACATTTTTCCAGTCTTCAACTGTCCAATTTTGGTGAGCTCGTGCAAATTGTAGCCTCTTTTTCCTATTTGTAGTGGAGATGAGTGGCACCCGGTGGGGTCTTCTGCTGTTGTAGCCCATCCGCCTCAAGGTTGTGCATGTTGTGGCTTCACAAATGCTTTGCTGCATACCTCGGTTGTAACGAGTGGTTATTTCAGTCAAAGTTGCTCTTCTGTCAGCTTGAATCAGTCGGGCCATTCTCCTCTGACCTCTAGCATCAACAAGGCATTTTCGCCCACAGGACTGCCGCATACTGATATTTTTCTAACACAAACGCACCTCTTCTCTTCAGAAGGCCTTTATTAACCCCCCGGAGCTGTGTGGAGCAGTTATATGATGGATAGATGCACTTTTATGGACTTCAAAAAACGAATCAACCATTCACTGCCATTATAAAGCTCGGAAAAGCCAGGACATTTTTAATATAACTCAGATTGTATTCATCTGAGAGAAGAATGTCATATACACCTAGGATGACTTGAGGGGGAGTAAATCATGGAATAATTTTCATTTTTGGGTGAACTAACCCTTCAACTCATCCCGCCGCTTTATTTTGCGTATGCCTTGGGCGGAAATTATTTAAATGAACATGTGCGTTCCCAGAGGAAAACTCCAGACTACAATGGAGGCGTTTCAGGGAGTTATGACGTACATCCTCCCTCAGTAAGCATGATTCACTGCATATTCTGGCAGATAACAACATGTAATTAGTGTTTAAAAAACCATTAAACAGATAAGAACCTGCAAGACAGTTGCAACCGCAAGAAATTTCATCATTTACATGAAGCACCCTGTGTAACATAATCATATTTTTCCCTTGTCACATAATTATATCTCATTCTAAACATAGGTTTTTCAAAAAACTTTAGCAACTGTACTACAAACAAGCAATTACTTGGCAACAAGGCCATTTCTGTCCTCTGGTGGGTATGAAAGGCTTGATTTAGCTGGCCTGGGCCTCTCAGCCATGTGAGGAGGATGGAAAACTCCTCAGAGACACCAGCTCAAGCACCATGAATCCTACATTCAATGGGTTCTGGGAAAAGTAGTGTGTGTTTACGTCTCGAGTGACCACTGCAGAGATGAAAACATACAGGAGAGGGGCAGAGGGAGGCCGAGCACTACATTTAACTCTGTATTTAAAGATGTTTCTCATTAGATTCCTTAGGAAAAATAACAATAGACACAAATGAGACAATGTGGTGAACGAAATATGAGTGTCCAAGAAAAAGAAAAAAATACTTTATCTATCATATACTGCATACTCTGAAAAGTTCTTAGACGTGCTCTGTATTTGGTTTAAAAAAAAATATTTATACAATTTGTAAGAAAAGATTAAACTGAATACCTCTAAAATGGTTAATTATTGTTTTAATAATTAACTTATAATTGTGAGGTTTTTAAAAGTATTTATCAAGATAAAAAGTAGGCTAAATATCTTGATTTCTTAAATCACAAATAAAAATTTTGGGGAATTGTACCACATGCTATATTACAACCAGAACTATCCGTGCCTTGTCATAAAAAGGTCAAATTATTTGATATTTTAAGCGACTTATTGACCTTGGCACGCGGTCATGAGGACCGACAGAGGTCTTTTCTATGATATAATTTCCTGCTATATTTTTTCATGCATGTTCCTGCTTAGGAATGATTATTAAAGATTATGCCAAACTATTTAAACTGTTTTCTGTTCAATGTCCTTTTATTGAGTCTTTTTCTTCATGACATCAGGACAGGGGGAGACATATTTGATTTTATGCCCTCAAAAATATCAAAATATTGTGATATATATTGTGCATATCATAGAAGAAGTGTATTTAAGTCATTGTACACTATATAGCCAAAAGTTTTGGGACGCCTGCCTTTACATGCACATGAACTTTAATGACATCCCATTCTTAATCCGTAGGGTTTAATATGGAGTTTGCCCACCCTTTGCAGCTATAACAGCTTCAATTCTTCTGGGAAGGCTTTCCACAAGGTTTAGGAGAATTTTTGACCATTCTTCTAGAAGCGCGTTTGTGAGGTCAGGCACTGATGTTGGACGAGAAGGCCTGGCTCACAGTCTCCACTCTAATTCATCCCAAAGGTGTTCTATCGGGATGAGGTCAGGACTCCTCCACACCAAACTCACTCATCCATGTGTTTATGGATCGACGCTTTGTGCACTGGTGCGCAGTCATGTTGAAACCCCAACATGCATGGTTCACATGTTGGAACCATCCCCAAATTGTTCCCACAAAGTTGGGAGCATGAAATTGTCCAAAATGTCTTGGTATGCTGAAGCATTAAGAGTTCCTTTCACTGGAACTAAGAGGCCAAACCCAACTCCTGAAAAACAACCCCACACCATAATCCCCCCTCCACCAAACTTCACAATTGGCACAATGCAGTCAGGCAAGTACCGTTCTCCTGGCAACCGCCAAAGCCAGACTCGTCCATGGGATTGCCAGACAGAGAAGCATGATTGGTCACTCCAGAGAACACTGTCTACACGAATGAGTCCAGTGGCGGCATGCTTATTTCAAAGAAATAAGTTAAATAAACAACGTCCATTAAATAACTTATTTCAGCTAGTTTCTATTTCTCATTTTCATTTAATTTAACAATGTACTAAAACGTAAATAAAAATGTATGAAAACTATAGACATTTTTTAAAAAGTGACAAAATTAAAAATTATTTAAAAATAAAACTAATAATAGTATCTCAGTGATACCAAATTATTGAGTATAAATTGAGACAATGCTGAGATCTTATCTGAAACTCTAGAGGAAAGACTTCAGCGTTTCTTCCCTGTGGGAGGATTAAAGAAAAAATGGATGCAACTTTACTCTCTTGGGAAAATGAATTATTGATTCGAGTTCAAACTTGTTTCTCTCCCAACCCAACATAACTAGTGTTTCCCTAAACTAGGCCCAAGGCTTTGTGACACCAAATGACTGACAAGCATTGTTGGTCTTACGCACACATTGAGGCCCTCAGAGAACTCACTCACGCTATATGTCAGTCCACCTGAAGCACGGCCCTATCCCCCAACAACCGCTACAAAAACACAGGCAAACATACACATATGATACATATACACGGCACTAATCTTATTAGCAACTCCAAACATCAGTTCTGCATTTTCAGTCAACATTGGATTGCCTTTCAGACTTGAGTATGTGCACAATCAACACTGAGCTTCTGTCCCCTTTAACCTGCCTCATATTAGTGATGCAACCGAGACCTTCTCATACACACAGGCAAGTTTTTAGCACAGCTAATGTCATTATCTCCTCAAATACACTCTGTAGGACTATATCTGTGCTGGGAAAACAAACTGACGGAGGTGCAGGGGTGTCGCGTGCGACTCACTGTCACCAGCAGAGCCTATACGAAGACGTGCATGAACACGTATTTAGGTAACCAGAACCTTTTTCCAGGATGTAAATATCATAAAGATGCATTTCACTTTCCAGTGCCTCCTAAAGCAGAGACGCTTTTCCTATAAGTCGGAGTAAGCAACACTAAAACAGGAGTTTTCCATAAAAATATTGCATTTGACAAGCTGTAAGTTCAACCACTGGTACACAAACAAGAAGTTAATATTGAGTATTTTACATTTTGGACACAATATTGCCAATTGCTCTGCTAATGAAAATGGTTCTGAGCGAAGTCAAAGAAAAATCAACCATGATTTTTTCCTTTGTGAAAAAGAAGTGCACTTAATTGTAATCAATGGAGACTTGTAGTGTACTTGAAATCTTAAAAGTAGGCTATGTCTTTTTTTTTTTTTTTTTTTTTTTTAACTGTACTTGCAGATAATATTACCTAAATAAAAGGAAAACTACACTTTCATTACTGTTTTTAACACACTTACACTTTTAGAGGTCTACTTGGTAATAAAGTTGTACCCTAAAGCACATTTTAAATAATCATGTTTTAATGATCTTTTGCTGTTCTTTAAAAGAAGTACACTTATTTTGATGCGTTGACTAACATACTAAAACACATGTAAAGTACTTGATTGTGACACTTTAGTTTAGGGTCCAACTCTCACTATTAACTCGACTTTTGCCTAATCACTGCTTATTAATAGTTAGTAAGGTAGTGGTTAAGTTTAGGTATTGGGTGATTAAGGGATGTAAAATATGGTCATGCAGAATAAGGCATTAATATGTGCTAATAAACAGTCAATATCCTAGTAATATGCATACTAAGCAACTAGTTAATAGTGAGAATTGAAATAGTGAAGTTGACTTATTTTAAATGTACTAAATTGCAACCTCATCATTATAAATGTCTAATTACAGATATAATTAAATACATGACATACAAGCTTCATTAGAAATGACATTTAAGTATATTATAATATACCATAAATGCTTGTCATTACATTCAACAGTACTTTAACCATTATTTCAACGACAATAAATGTATTTGTAAAAAATGACATATAAATATGTACTTAAAGCCACAATGTGCAATTTTTCACCACTTATTCAAAACATATGCGTAGCTTGATTTCGCAGAGCTTTTATTCTGTCACAGAGGAGCGCTTCCGCTTCTTCCGCTCGTGTGTATATGGAGTAATGCAGCGCTGTTTTATCATATTACACACATTACTTGAGTGTGTTAAAGTTATGTTATAATGTTACTCTGTGAGTTCGCAAGTGGCTATGAGACACTTGTTCACACTGCAGTGAGCGAGATCATATTAGGCATGGTAAAACATGGTACTCTGTGCGGTAAATCAACAACACCAGATTTAAACACTAAGACTAACTGTGTTGAGCTGGAGAACAATGATCAGTTTTCTGTCCATGAAAGTATCTAAACAGTTGCTCACCGGTCTAATAAAACACAACATATATTAAAGCGTCTTTGGTGTTTTCATGGTTTCTACAAAATTGAGGGTAACGCGAGTATGATGTCATTGATAGGCGACGCGCGGACACGGACCGTATCCTGGTTAAAATTGCTTATTTCTCTGGATTTACACATGCTTGGAAACAGTTGGGATAATGTACACAAGTCAACAAAATATATAACATTGTTCTAGTGGTTTTGGGATATTTTAATCCAAGATATTTTACTTTTATAAACGTGCCTTATAAAAAAACATTACTGGTGTGCATCTTGAGACAAAACAATGGCACTATTGATATATTTTGATATATTATATATATACACTCACCTAATGGATTATTAGGAACACCTGTTCAATTTCTCATGAATGCAATTATCTAATCAACCAATCACATGGCAGTTGCTTCAATGCATTTAGGGGTGTGGTCCTGGTCAAGACAATCTCCTGAACTCCAAACTGAATGTCAGAATGGGAAAGAAAGGTGATTTAAGCAATTTTGAGCGTGGCATGGTTGTTGGTGCCAGACAGGCCGGTCTGAGTATTTCACAATCTGCTCAGTTACTGGGATTTTCACACACAACCATTTCTAGGGTTTACAAAGAATGATGTGAAAAGGGAAAAACATCCAGTATGCGGCAGTCCTGTGGGCGAAAATGCCTTGTTGATGCTAGAGGTCAGAGGAGAATGGGCCGACTGATTCAAGCTGATAGAAGAGCAACTTTGACTGAAATAACCACTCGTTACAACCGAGGTATGCAGCAAAGCATTTGTGAAGCCACAGCACGCACAACCTTGAGGCGGATGGGCTACAACAGCAGAAGACCCCACCGGGTACCACTCATCTCCACTAGAAATAGGAAAAAGAGGCTACAATTTGCACAAGCTCACCAAAATTGGACAATTGAAGACTGGAAAAATGTTGCCTGGTCTGATGAGTCTCGATTTCTGTTGAGACATTCAGATGGTAGAGTCAGAATTTGGCGTAAACAGAATGAGAACATGGATCCATCATGCCTTGTTACCACTGTGCAGGCTGGTGGTGGTGGTGTAATGGTGTGGGGGATGTTTTCTTGGCACACTTTAGGCCCCTTAGTGCCAATTGGGCATCGTTTAAATGCCACGGCCTACCTGAGCATTGTTTCTGACCATGTCCATCCCTTTATGACCACCATGTACCCATTCTCTGATGGCTACTTCCAGCAGGATAATGCACCATGTCACAAAGCTCGAATCATTTCAAATTGGTTTCACACATCCAGGGCACGAAGCTGACTGTGGGGGCCATTTTAGTACAGTGAACTCATTGTCATGTTCAAGAAACCAATTTGAAATGATTTGAGCTTTGTGACATGGTGCATTATCCTAGATAATTGCATTAATGAGAAATTGAACAGGTGTTCCTAATAATCTTTAGGTGAGTGTGTATATATATATATATATATATATATATATATATATATATATATATATATATATATATATATATAGTTTTTAAATTTTTTTTTTTATTGATATATATAGATATTTTAAGATATGCCAGTGCAAGCTGCTTTCAGTTAACACAGCTCAAACATGCATTTTAGTCTGGAACTAGACTTAAACCTGGTCTGTGAAACCGGGCATTAAAGTTTACTTATTTTAAATGTACTAAATTGCAACTTCATCATTATAAATGTCTAATTACAGTTAAATATCTGAGATACAAGCTTAATTAGAAATGACATTAAAGTATATTTTAGTATACCATAAATGCTTGTCATTACATTCAGCAGTACTTTAACCATTATTTCAACAACAATAAATGTATTTGTAAAAATTACATATAAAGATAAAGTTCTTGTCCTACTTAAGTGTGTCAAAAAGTACCTCTTCAAATTCACAGTACTTAAGTATGCATCCAATGGACAAGAGAGAGGATTTGTGAATGGCAGTGAATCAACACAACTGAGTCTGAGTCTGACATAACAATGACAACAGTCAGCAAAGTAAGTACTTATTCAAAATAAGTACCTATTCAGAGAGTAAGCAATTTTAGACGCAGCCACTGCTTGCTCCTGAATTACACCGTGTTTTGAATGAACGGATTGAGTGAATGATTCAATGACTCAATCACTTTTGCCCCGTAAAACCCCCATCACATAATGATGGTCTGTCTGGAACATGGAAATTACACATTCATAGATTATGCTGAAAAACTTTGAATAGTTTGAAAAGCTGTAGTCACTCTGTGAAATCTCGGTAAGGCACAGACTCTTGCGGCTCGTTGCTTTATTTGAACAGCTAGTTGGTAAAACAGTAATTTATTTAATGAATTTGTGATTTAATTAAGGGGCAGGGTTGTACTAAAGGGTTAAAATTAACATCCTGGGACATCCTGCATAGTTAAAACACGTTAGAACAGCATGATTGATACATGGTGGGCTTAACCGGGAGCAATCCTGAAGGATTATACCGGCCTAGAAACAGCAGCTTGAGTTAAGGACAGCCTAAGGCACAGCGAGGTAGTGATTACAAAATGACACATAACAACCTCTACAGGCTTATCATGATTGAAAGAAGGAACCTAAAGGCTTTTCAGCCATATGGTAGCGCTTTTGTTCTTGATGTACGTGCGGGACAAAAAAAAGTATATGCATATGGGACATTGTGACAAAAGTTTTGCTGTGTGTTTTTTGTTACTGGCACATTGAATGCATCATTGTTGTGCGGTATAGTGAAGATTTAAAGGACAGAACCTGATTTTAGTTGGCACAGATTGACCAAACTGTACGTAACATACCTAGTATTTTGCATGTTACTTAATATGCAGATTATTAATTAATGCAATATTAGAATTACAATAATAATTCTGGGGAGGGATTTACGAAAATCTTCTAGTAGATGTTCCTAAGTGTACAAAAAGTGCACAAATTGTGTACAATTTTGCTACCGGCTTGACTAGAGTTCAGCAAATAATTAAATCAGTTAAAAATAATTGTTTTAAAATGGACAGAATTTTGCAATATGCAGTTTATATAGTATATAATAAATCTCTACACTAAACACAGCATTTGAATTGGATTAATAACTTACACAAAAGTTACCGGATACACAAAAATCTTCTGAAGAAAAAAGTTAAGAAGTTTGTAAGAATGTTCATAAGTGCAATTCTTGAAAAAATTATCTTATGAATGAAATGACAGGTGTTGCATTATATGTATTATATGCAGGAAGCGATATTATGTTGTAATGGTTAATTACAGCAATTAATTGATACAACCCAATTAAACATCTTACTTTTGGGGATTTAAGACAGATTGGAGCTTGTTCTACATACAATGATTTTTAAGAACATTCTTCTGAAGAAAATCAATTCTCCTTAAGACTTGTCTCGTTGCAGAATAAGAAGATGGCAAATAAGAAGAATTTTATTTTTAAGAATATTTAGTGAATCCAGCCCCTGGTTATCATATGCAAATGCCTTTGGCGTTCATGCAAATCGGAAATGGTTTTATTTTCATAATCGTACTATTTTTTCCATTTTAGTTTTATTATATAAACAGTTACTATCAATTTAAAAGATCTTAGTTTAGTTCTCTCTAATGCTTGTATTTCTGTTTGTTATTAAAAGATATGCTGATGTAAGTTTTTGGATAGCATTTTATTATAAATTGCCTCATTGTGTTATAATATCCCTGAATGTTCAGAAGAACACATGTACAGAAACACATGTGCGTTCAATCAGAGCACACCGCTGGGGGTTGAGCAGGACAGGCCAGCAGTTTCACAGTGCTGGTTAACTCCAAACGGCCCGGACCAGAATGCATCGGTTCAAGAACGCCGGCCTCTGCTGAACTCGTGCCAAACCGCATCCATTAATTCCACAGACCTCTACGCCAGTGACAAATCCAGTGTAACATTAGGAGAAAAGTTAGAGACCGTATTCTAGGAAATTACTGTCATTTTTCAAACGACAAATCTTAAAAACCTTTAGAAAAGCAGAGTAAATCTCCCTGTTATTAGTGACGCTTGCAAAGAAAAGCCTTACTAGAAGAAGAATGGCAATCAGATTATATAAATATGATGATAATTCATTGATTGATTGAGTCCATGACAGAAATATGGATTATGTATTTGTCTGGTTATCCAGTACAAATATCTCTTAAATCAGGTTACATTTACTTGAGAATCAAAATGACTGATGCCCGGTTTCACAGACAAGGCGTAAATCTAGTCCCAGACTAAAATGCATGTTTGAGCAGTTTTAACTGAAAGCAGCTTTCACTGCATATCTAAAAGTATGTCAGATCCATTGTTTTGTCTCAAGATGCACATCAGTAATGTTTTTTTCTAAGGCATGGTCATAAAAGCCACTTAAATGTCCTAACTGAACTAAGGCCTAATCTTGGCTTGATCTAAGCCCTGTCTGTGAAACTAGGCCTTAAAGGGGTAGTTCACCCAAAAATTTAAATTCTGTCATCATTTACTCAACCTCAAGTTGTTCAAAACCTGTATGACTTTCTTTCTTCTGCTGAACACAAAAGATATTTTGAATAATGTCGGTTACCTAAAAACTGATTGGCCCCGTTGACATCCATAGTACTTTTTGTTTTGACTTACATACTATGCAAGTCAATGGGGCCCAAAATAATTTTTCATTTTGCTTCTCAAGCAAATGTATCTTGATCTAAGAAATGCTGAGATATGTGTACTGGAAAACGAGACAAGAATACTGAGTAAGAAAGTCATGTTTGCCGTGTACTACTACTACTGCATTAATTACCTAACTCTTTGCTATTAAACACACGATGAGGTGAACATATTTCATGTCTCTGGCCTCCACAAGCAAATGGAATAAACAGATCAGACTAATAACAAACAACACATGCATATTTAATCAGGTTTGTAAATGACACTGAGCACATTTGTAAACAATAAATGTCTCTCTGTTGAGTCCTTTGACGTAAAGTACAAACCTCAAGTTACGTAATATTACGCCTGAATTCAGAATACTGAAACATCGACAAAACATCATTCATTCCAGCAAGTAAACAGCACTGGAAGAAGACGACGGCGATGCAGGGAGATCATAATGAAAATGAATATAAACGCTCCAGGGGCTCCAATTTTCTGTTGATTCACATCCAACACAAAATCTGTATGAAATACATGGCATAAAGTTTAATCCTCAGACACCATGCTTCATTTTCCTGACATTTCAAGTTGGCACATTATGTATAATTTGTTGAAAGGCTTTTAGTCTAAAATACTGCTATGTAAATATTAAAGAAGAAATAATGCTTGTTGCTACTCCTTTTTGGAAAATATTTCTCACCCTGCCCTTAAACTGCCGTAAATTTAGGTGTAATATGCAGTATAATAGAACAATAATAACTGAACACTGTGCACTCCTGATTAAAAAGTGCAAATGTCAGTCAACAAAATCAATATAACAGCAATTCAGACATTGTGAAATATTTTAAAATGGATAGTTTTTACTATTAGGTCAATGACATCATATAATTTAATAATACTATTACTAATAAATATCATGAATTAATTCAATTTCTTCTGCATTATTATCATAGGACAGCTTAAAGGTGCTGTATGTAAGTTTTTGACTTTACTAAATACCATCATATGTTTGCAGATATTTAGGGAACATGCTGAGTTCACATACTCGTTTCTCAGGAAAGCAACGCTACAGCCAGTTATTCTACTTTGAAATGTGCGTTCCGTGTGGGAATGTCTGTTTTTGTTTTGCTCTGTGATAACGCACATTGCCAGTTTACCCAATAGTGTTTCGACACCACAGGTTGCCAGTTGACGGAAAACACAGCGTATTGCTGCCATGGAAGCCAGCGAACAAACTGGGTCAGAGATCGCAGATTCTACCCGGCCTAAAAAACCTCAGCATCCATCAAAAAATCTCTATGAGTGGAATAATCAGCTGATTAACTTACAATGTGTAAGTCTCCTCGCCTTTCTGTGTCAATTGCGCTCATTCCTGTGGTGTGTCATGGAGTCTGAGGAGGAGGGGGCGGGGCAAACAATATTTTTGAATTTGAACTGCAGTACCCATTTCAACCACTAGCTGTCATTCTTAAATGCAGCACCTTTAACCACCCTCACATTTTTGACTGCATGCCTTTGATAATTTAAGTTTAATTTTAATTAATTTTAATATTTATATATAAATGAATTTAAATTTGGAAATGAAATACATGCACATTATAAAAGAGGTATCATGCATGAAATGCATTTTTAATAAAAAATGTGTGTGATGTCACTGGCCCTCTTGTCATCACTACCAGGAAATTTGCATGCCATTACTAAATTCAACACATTCTGCACTGGCTGCATGTTCATTCATCAAATATCTCTGAAAAAAATGTTGATGGCATGATGCTTTTGTTGTAGTTTCAGCTCTGCACAACTGGTAGGTTGCACATTGCTCACGCTTTTGGGACTTGCACTCTCAACCCTTCTGTGAAAATTATATTGTGGTCTGGTCATGGGGGTCTCCAGAAGTGTGTGTGATTAAATCCAGGCTGAAAATTTTTTGGCCCAGCTCCACATGGGTGTTACATAAGAAGTGTTGATGTTTAAGAGCTCCACATGGGTAGGGATCACCTTCATTACGTTGAACACAAGCCATGCAGGAATATGCCAGCGTCACTGACCGCCAGCATACATACACTATAAAGACCCTGAAAAGCTATTATATCGAAGAACAAACTGCTGTGACGTGATTTTGAACAAAATCAGGCCAAAACGAAGTTCGTTTGGAGCTTGTTTCGGGAGTTTGAAACAGCTTGTTAATGTGAACTTTCCAAAAAAGTAAACTGCCATTGGTCCTTGTTGATTACATAATAGGTGGGTGTGGCTCTGAGGCTCCGCCTTCTTTGATGTGGAAATCTTCTCTGGTTAATTTCTTCTGTTAAGTCCCTCAAGGTCAAGTGCGAGTAAAAACACGAACACATTGGAGAGCGACTTTATAGTTGTAATTGTAATTGAAAGAGACACTCACTGTTTTTTATGTTTAAGGGCCAGATTTACTAAACAGGGCAAATTAGCGAGAGCGCACTTCCAAAAAAGTGCAGATGGGAGTGGAAAGTTCTGCGTGTGATCTACTGATGACTGGGAAATTAAAGAACACAGATGGATCATTTCCATAATGACCAACGCAATCTACCAGTTAGCATCTGGTTTAAGAACACCAAACACCAACATTGTCCCAAACACCAGTAAATTGACGAGCACAAACCTTTGTAAATCACCTCGTGTGATTCATTTAAATACTCTCCTCCCATGAATTTTGTGTCTGAAAGGGAAACTCCTACAAATGCATATGCAATAAGATCAGCCGCAAAAATAACCCTGTCCACGCCTTTTCAGTGCTAATTTATCACTGCGTGTCTTTAGTAAATCCTGACAGTAGAGGGTTTTTGCGCTGACGCAAGCTGTTAGTAAATCTGGTCCTAATACTGTAAAGATGCTTGCTTTAAAGCAATCTACCGTATTAAGTGATAGAAAAAATAAACGTGACTTGAACTGGTGAAAACAAATGCACATCACTATGATCAGAATCTATTGATTTGGCTCCGTTGTTGTTTTTGTTGTTAAAAGGAAAGCGTGCAGCACGTGTTCACATATTCATCTAAATGCCACTCTCATCAGTGGGTGGCGTCAGGATGTTCACAAACAGTGTACTGCAGCAAAGATATTTCAAACTTCTTTTTACCCCTAAGAATAGAACAAAAAATAACTTCAAATTGATTTTGGAGTGGACATGTTTTCATAATATTCACCCTATTATAGCGATCATAAAGTTTATTTATCCTTCAGCTGGGTTCCGCACCAGTGTATTTATTGACAGCGGTGCTGTACAGTATTCATCAAGTGGATCTAGGCTGCACAAAATGTTCCTTCTTATCTGTGTGTGTCCGTGCATGTGTGTGTGCGCGTGTGTGTAGGAACACGTCTGTAAATGAAGGTTAGTTTGACAACACTCATCTACAGAGCACAACAGTGACCCCCCACTTTATAGACCTTGGTTCCGGAAATATTTTTCTCAATCATGTTCTATATAGGGATTTCAAAACATTCCACAAAAAATACTTCCAAGGCATGAACCAAACCAATCAGCAGTGAGATGAAAAAATAACTCTAAACTCTGAGTCAAAGAAAATAACAAAGGTACAAAACTGAGTCTTTTATGAGTGAGTCAACACTTTCCATGTAGCATTGTGAATGACTTAATTGAAAATCAGAATGATTTCTGAAGGATCCTGTGACACTGAAGACTGGAGTAATGATGCTGAAAAATCAGTTTGCACCACAATTTAATTGTTCTTTAAATTGTTAACAAAATATTACTATTTTTACTGTATCAAATAGATGTGGCCTTGGTGAGCATAAGAACCTTCATTCAAAAACATAAATCTTAATTATTGAAAACTTTTAAGTGTATTTTAAGTTTATTCTAAGATATTGCTATATTGAGCACTATCACCAATATTAAACGTTGTCATAAGAACAACATTTATTCAGTTCCTCAAATCAGCACTTATGGCTGTAGCTTGTTCTAGAAACACACTGGCAAATGACTGGCATTAAGCTCTCATACAAGAGCTGATAGTGTTACTATTTATAAAAGCAGAGGCAGGGACACATACTGTGAGAGAAACTGATAGTGACAGGCACAAAGAGAGAGGTGAGGCTGAACAGACTGAGGAAGAGACGGAAATATAGGTTAACACAACATGGATATAAGCCTTCTTGTCACAATAAGTGAAGCTTGTCCAGTGAGATATTTCAGTCATACTGAGAAGCAGCAGTTTCACAATCGATTAGGAAGGCTTGACATTCAGACAAATTATGAAGGAAAAAAGAAATCCACACACTGAAAACGCAACAAAGTCACATTCCTAATCAAGTCAATGAAGCATAAAGAACTCAAAGTGCACTACAGTTTGAACTCTAAGGCCCTGTTAGTAGACGAGGGAGATGCATTCCCGTTTACACCTGGTGTTTAATCTGTCTCTTTTGTCCACTTTCATCCACTTCTGTCCTGATAAATATATGGACTTTTTCAGATCTGTCGATCTAATGGACGAAGTTAGCTCACGCAATTTACATATGAACATGCCCAACAGAAACATACAGAGAGCAGCAGCTTTCGTTTCTGCTCTGACAGCCGCAAGCCGCTGTGAGTGTGCGTAAGAAATCAGGAATGGTGAGGGAACATTGTGCTTGGTATGTTTTTCCTCTTCAAACTAAACTTGGGTCTTCAGCCAACAATGTTTAAATCCCGCCTGGCTAGTGCGCTTCCCGTGATGTTCACTCATTAGGTCAGTAGGTGGAGAGAAGATGGTCTTTTATGGCTGTTCCAACGCATTCGACCACATGAGCTTTTACACTATGAAAGCAGTCCGGTTGATTGCGTTTTCCACTACCTCTGGAAGTGGTCAAAAGTGGACAAGCTTTTTAGACCCGGTTTACACCTGTATTTACAGTCGTCCACTTGTGATCCGATCGACCAAAACACATCTCAAAACACACCAGGAGTAAACAGGGCCTAAGTTTTGCACTGCAGTTTTTGTTGTCGTATATATACCACTTTCATGGTGTTTTTGTTGTCATTTTTCGAGCTTAATATCCTTTCTTAGGATAAATGATGACAGAATTTCCATTTTTTGGATGGATAAACCTTTAAAACACCAGTTAGAGGATATAGGCAAAGAACGGAGATCATCTCTATCTAGTCTGATCTGCCCATAGTAGTGTCCTAGGAGAAATAGTGTAAAAAATAGTGTCCTAGGAGATTTTAACATTTTATGTCATGGATCTTTGTTACACACACACATTAGCCAAAAGACTTTACAGAGGATTTTACTAGTTTACTGGTTTGTTAAAGTGTCTATGCAAACTGCATTGTGACTTTAAAGGGACAATTTACCCTAAAATAAAAATGAAGTGATCATTTACTCACCTTGGTGGTGTTGTAATGCCGTATGGCCGTCTTTCTTTTATGGACCACAGAAGGAAAAATTTTAAGAAATGTCACATGTGAGTCAAATGTACAGTGCGATAACAAGGTTCACGTGCTATGTGGTCTGCACAAAATCACAAAAAATATGTCATTAAAAGCAATGCCGAAACTGTATTGCCTTTAAAAGAAAATATTAGAACGGGATTAATTAGGGCTGCACAATTTGCTCAATAAATCACACTGCAAATTGTTGTGATATTATAAACATCAAGGCTAAATGATCAAAAAGACATCAACTCCTGATCAACAGTTTCTCTAAGAATACTTCACAATGCAGTTTGCATAGACCCAGTATAAAAGAGAAAGTGGCAGCTGCGGTACAGAACGCACTGTTGGGCTCAATTACCTGCCGCAGAGTAACTTTCACAACAGGATTGTTCTTGTACAGTGCCGGCGTAAAAAAGCATCCACTTTAAGTGTAGATGGTTAGTTCTGACATTTCCTTTTTCGAGGCTTGCAAAGAAGGTCAGGACTGCACATTTAGCCATCTCTTCAGAACATGCAGCAACTCAGCCTACGTGTTGTTCACAAAAACCTATGTACACAACCCTAGGGTTAACAATTCGCATTAAATATAGAAGGGGATTTAAAAAGGCCAGAGCAGCAAAAGATAACAGACGTCATGAAGCATAGATTCATGCCTCTTGGTTCATGGGCTGAATTTTCACAGCTGGAGATTTTGTATATTATTATCTTTGACCTGTTCTTGAATGACCCCCTTATCATTATGGGACAATCTCTGACTATCATTAAACTTTACAGTTATTAATAAAATTGCTGCAATCCCTCAAATGAGTCAAAGAGTCTTGATGCAGGTAAGCAGTCTCTTCTCAATAATCAAATGGATATTTGATAGCCATTGACAAGCATTTCCATTTATTTAACTACATATATACCAGTCATAACATTATGACTACCTTCCTAATATTGTGTTGGTTACAGTTGCCAAAACAGCCCTGACCCGTCGAGGCATGGACTCCACTAGACCCCTGAAGGTGTGCTGTGGTATCTGGCACCAAGATGTTAGCAGCAGATCCTTCAAATCCTGTAAGTTGCGAGGTGGGGCCTCCATGGATAGGACTTGTTTGTTCAGCACATCCCACAGATGCTCGATTGGATTGAGATCTGGGGAATTTGGAGGCCAAGTCAACACCTCAAACTCGATGTTGTGCTCCTCAAGCCATTCCTGAAGCATTTGTGCTTTGTGTCAGGAGCATTATCCTGCTGGAAGAGCCACAGCCACCAGGGAATACCGTTTCCATGAAAGGGTGTACATGGTCTGCAACAATGCTTAGGTAGGTGGTACGTGTCAAAGTAACATCCACATGGATGGCAGGACCCAAGGTTTCCCAGCAGAACATTGCCCAAAGCATCACACTGCCTCTGCCAGCTTGGCTTCTTCCCATAGTGCATCCTGGTGCCATGTGTTCCCCAAGTAAGCGACGCACACGCACCCGGCCATGTGATCCACGTGATGTAAAAGAAAACGTGATTCATCAGACCAGGCCACCTTCTTCCATTGCTCTGTGGTCCAGTTCTGATGCTCACGTGCCACTGTTGGTGCTTTCGGCGGTGGACAGGGGTCAGCATGGGCACCCTGACTGGCCACCACTGTTCCTTCCTTGGAGCACTTTTGATAGATCCTGACCACTGCAGACCGGGAACACCCCACAAGAGCTGCAGTTTTGGAGGTGCTCTGACCCAGTCGTCTAGCCATCACAATTTGGCCCTTGTCAAACTCGCTCAAATCCTTACGCTTGCCCATTTTTCCTGCTTCTAACACATCAACTTTGAGGATGAAATGTTCACTCGCTGCCTAATATATCCCTCCCACTAACAGGTGCCGAGATAAAGATATAATGTTATTCACGTCACCTGTCAGTGGGTCAATGCTTCAGTCATCTTAATGTCGACCCTCTTTAACCCTTTATAATTATAAACAATGTCTGGAAAATCATACACTGAAAAAAATGGGTGCAGAAACAATTTTAACTCAGAAATCGTTAGTAAATGTAACAATTACAAAGAAAGGACAAGTACAGACTGTACTAAATATTACATTTTTAAATTTAAAGACTGAAATACAATTTTCTTGTAAAACGTACTCTAAAATTACAGTGTATTCACTTACAGCAAGTGCTGTCTTCAATCAAATGTACTCTAAAGATTGTTATTTCTACTTTTGTTAGCGTGACCTAATTAGTCAGATTAAATACTTATTGTGACTTGAATAAAACTAGTTCATTCAGATGTTACCACTTTACTGTGTAGTGGTTATATACAGTCTGAGATCACTAATAAAATGCTTCGATTAAGTCAAATCCATTAAGAAACACAGCCAAAGTGAAGAAATTTCATCCAAATGGGGGATAAAATAGTATAAGAACAGTTTTCTTGTTCATGCTATTTGCCTACATTATGTGGTCTGGAAAAAACTGATGCTTTTTGCCAATCTCTATTTCCACTCAGATTTATTGATTTTCTGGGTATGGATGTTTTCATTAGGCAGAATGACTCAATGTTTTCCTCAAGCTGCGAAGGACATAATGAAAGCACAATGAAGTGATAGTTAGATCGCTGGCAGTGTTCGTTCTGAGGAAAACAGTTTGGAAACTGACGAGGCTCTTTCTTTGTTCTCTGTTCGAAGGTTGTGCTCTGATACTCTTACTTTCTCCCTCCCTCGCGCGCTCTCTCTTTCTAACAGACATCTCCTGTCATGGAGAAAAAAAAGAAAAAAAAATTCTTTAAAAATGTTTTCAATTGACTGGAAACACAAAATGCACTCCATTAGATCACTTTCTCCATCCTCTCACTTGTTCAGACCCCCACCGAAACCAATCAAGTTGGGGATATTTAAGTCCAAATGAGTCATTCTTATGATAATGTGCTGTAACAAAGATTACTTGTTTCCTCAAAATACCTCACCAGGCAAATGACAACAGCAGGTTTCTGGTCGCAGACAGTATATAAGATGTCTATATGTCACTTTGTCTTTGAGCCCAAAAATGATGACAAATATACAGTATGTTATCTTTATTATGTCTTAGAATCAGTGTTGGGAGTTTCGGGTAACACTTTATTTCGCTAGTCCACTTTAGACATTCTACTAACTATAAGTTACGTTGCAACTACGTGTCAACTAACTCTCAGAGTATTAGTAGACTGTTCGGTTAGGGTTCGGGTTAGTGGAATAAGTTGACATGTACTTGCAAAGTTACTTATAGTCAGTAGAAAGTCTGCTGGGGAGCATCAAAATAAAGTGCTAGTCTTAATAATACTCTAATGACTGCTAGTTGACATGTAGTTGCAAAGCTACTTATAGTTAGTAGAATGTCTAAAGTGGACTAGCGAAATAAAGTGTTACGAAACTCCCAACACTGATTCTAAGACATAATAAAGATAACATACTGTATATTTGTCATCATTTTTGGGCTGACGTCAAAGACTCGTATCAGTGACCTCTAGCTTTAGAGTCATGTCCATTCAGCAGATCTTGGATGCGTCAATAAGGGTTTACAGTTAGTTGCATAGATGTAGGTCAAATGTTTCTGTTGTTGTTCCTTTGTGAAAAAGAAGTGCACTTAATGCACTTCAAATCTTAAAAGTACATTTATAAAATACAGTTCATGACATGTTTAACACTTTCTAATTGTCAAGTACATTTTAAATCGTTGTGTTCTAATCGCCTTAGTCATGCTTTAAAGAAGTACACTTATTGTGTTTACTAACATACTAAAGCAATCATTTTATTACAATATAATTTTAACTGCAGTGTGTTATTCGATATTACATTTAAAGCGCATATATTTTAAAAGTACTAAATTGCAACTTCATCATTACGAACGTGTAATTATGAATATATTTAAAAATACATGTCATACAAGTTTTGTTAAAGTATATAGTATGGTTTACCATAAATGCTTGTCAGTATATTCGGCAGTACAATTTAACCATATTTCAAAGACACTAGCAGCAATTATGAAATTACATACACTCTAAAAATGCTGGGTTAAAAACAACATAAGTTGGGTTGAAAATGGAC
Source organism: Paracanthobrama guichenoti (assembly GCA_018749465.1). Classification (NCBI taxonomy): domain Eukaryota; kingdom Metazoa; phylum Chordata; class Actinopteri; order Cypriniformes; family Gobionidae; genus Paracanthobrama; species Paracanthobrama guichenoti. The sequence continues at coordinate 23,006,809 of CM031954.1, forward strand.
TAACCCAGCGATTGGGTTGTTTTATGCAAACATTTAACCCAACCGCTGGGTTAAAACAACCCAATTGCTGAGTTAGTCCATTTTCAACCCAACTTGGGTTGTTTTTAAGCCAGCATTTTTTAGAGTGTATAAAAATGTACTTAAGTGGGTCAAAAAAGCACTCTTAATTTCAACGAACTGCATTTAATATCAATGTAAACTTTGTTTAACTGTAAATGACATGCAATTAAGTGCCCGAAAACAATACATTCAGTTCAGACTTAAGTATATCTTTTAAAGTATATTATTTCAATAAGTACTCTCTTTAAAAGTTTGCTAAAGTGTACTTTTCACAAGGTTTGAAATGGTTAATGTGTTTAAAAGGGATGGTTTTCTTGAAAATGATTCACACACCCTTATAACCTTATTTAACACCCTTATGGGAAATTGTATTCAATGCTCATCGAATCCTGTTGTATATTGTTACGGATATTCAAACTTTTAAAACACCACAAACGTTAGTACATTTAGATTTTTTGGGTAAACTATTAATTTTAATAATGTTTCAGATCAAATTCTTGTTCTTCTTTCTTGTTGCATAATTGCACTGCATCATCAGCACGCACACACACACACACACACACACACACACACACACACACACACACACACACACACACACACACACGTACTATTTGCAGCTTTTTCACAAGAAACAGCTGTAATCTCCCTATATCAGTTTCCACAGAACGTACAGTCACACGTGAAGATAGTGTACAGCAGCTTTACGTGATGGGTACAGGCGTTTTCACTGCAGAGTTTCGCCTCTTTTTGCACCAAAAAGGGGTATATTTGTCCAGCAGGAAGATGTTGATAAGATACTGGCAGCCATTTTTGAAAGACCCCTTTTCTTGCAATGCTTACATAAAGCCCAAGCTGAAGAAGTCAGATAAACAGCAGCCACTTGTCACTACATAGTACATAGTGCTTGACGTGCTCACGTGGATGTCAAGATCAACATGTTAAGGGCTGCTATAACTACAAGAAAGGATATGTAATAACGCTGCCTGACAGGGCATTTTGACAGAAAAAAAAAATCATACTTTGATAATCAAGGCCATAGGATGAATCTCGTAGAATAAATATTATTATATATTATATCAGTAGTTTATTATTTATATCGCATGGTAGTATTTGATGTATAGGAACTCTTTTTTTCATGTTTTTACTTTTGAAATATGAATAACCATAGAAACAAGTTGCTCAGATTCCACATACTCATAGCTTTGTGTCACCGCTACTTTTAGTTTCAGGTCAGAGTCAATGCATTTCTACTTCACATTACTAACTGGAATCAGATTCTTCGGGTAAGAGAAAATGCAACTTAGTTTGCTTGTAATTCAGTAGATTTACAAGCAAACAATCAAAGAGGTTAAAAAGTGTCTCAAAAACCGATGCATCTCAGATATGCATGTGTTCAACCTCTTTATGAGCATGACTGCATGCATACTGAGAAATTATTGATTATGAACGGGTTCAATTACATAAATTCTTTAACCCCAATAAAATGGCTGATCTGCCACCATACTGTCTGTTTCAATGCCTATCTATGCATTAGAGTCAAGTTGAGCATTTGTGGATTGTCCCTTGTGAAAAAGAAGTATACTTTTAAAAAGAGATTTACTTTAAAAGAATAAGTGCGAATGGAACGTTTTTGAACACTTAATTGCATTTTATTTACAAAAAAAGGAAATAAATGGTTAAAGTGCACTGTGGAATGTACTGACAAGCATTTATGATGAACTAAAATATACTTTAATGTAATTTCTATTAAAACTTTAAATGCGATTCAAACAACACTAGAGTTAAAATTAAATTACAATCACATGCGCTTTAGTCAACACATCAAAATAAGTGTACTTCTTTAAAGCACGACAAAAGATTTTAAAGTAAATTGTTTAATTTGACATCATTACAAAGTGCACTTTTTAAAAGTGTGTTTAGGAACATTGTCATGAAAGTGTGCTCTCTTTAGGTGAGCTTTTATTTCATTAATATTATATCTGCAAGTACAGTGTTTTTTTAAATGCACTTTAAATACACTACAAATGCACATTCAATGCACACTTCTGTTTCTTCTTAGGCTATAGTTCATGCACTCATTAAACATGCATATGTAGTATGAAGCAACACACACATCACAGTGAATGTACTAACGCTCTCTCTTTTTAGTCTGAGAGCAAAGCAAAGGAAAATCCCACAGTAGAGCGTCTGAATATCAGCTGTCATCTATTGAACTACAGCACTGCGGTTTTACTGACACACACATTTCATAGCATTACCCAGCAAAGCTTTCGACCCACAGGAAGTGAATGGACAAGGTCCAAGCGCTGGGTAACTGCACGAGACGGCTGACTGGAAATGTACAGAGGTCCAGACACATACTCTAGGCTGCAAATCAAGGCAAATATTAGATTTGTGACACAGCAGAAAAACTCTTTTTGCTTGGAATAAAATAATAACATGTTGTCCTTCCCATTAGCCACTAATAGCAATGGCATTCATATTTAGTTCACATGTGCAAAACTTAGCACTGAATGCTTTGATGTGATTGTTCTCTTGGCCATATATATAAGCTCTGATAGGAACGCGGTCGCAGGGTAACTATGTGTTCCTAAATCCACAACACTGTCATGCTGTTCCCATGTGAGATGTTCACATCTCATGTGTTTGAAATCTTCATACAGTGAGTGCCAATTCATGCAAAATGATACTACGCTGCTTTCTGCACATTTCACGATGTCCGGTGAGTGGAGTTAAAAGCCTGTATATCCGTAATAGATGAACGTGAATCTGGCAACGGTTCATTATGTTGAAATGGCCACTGAGTGGCGCTAAAAGGTTAATGCTCGAACGTGTTTGAAAATAACATACCATCTACATTCAACCTAACTGATAATGTTAAAAAAGCAAGCGTGGGATAAAAAGGCATTTGCTGAAGAAGCCATGCTGTTTAAGCTGGTCCTACGAGTCTTCGTGATTCATAGTGTTTCATGGGACTCGTAACCAAACGCTCTGCATTGCAAGTGCAATGCTGTACCAGGTGAGCGACCGAGCAAGTGTACTATGTCAGAAAAGCCAAACCTCTGGAGCTATTTATGTGAAGCAAACATCAAAATACATTAGTTTACAAATCATGCACTCTCAGGGCTTGACATTAACTTTTATGCTCACTAGCCACTCAGCATTTTCACTGGTGACAATTTTGACATCAATAGCATGGGGAAAAACTGCCATGTAGATATTTTTAATATTGTCTCATGATTTGAAAACACTTTAAGACCTGACGCACGGATCCATTACACTGTTACACATGCGTTTTCTTTCTCAACTGTTAACATTAATTACTCGCCCTCATGCCGTTCCAAACCCGTAAGACCTTCGTTCATCTTCAGAACACAAATAGTTCTTCCTAGTTCTATCTGCGCATGCGTGGTGGTGCTCGTATTATTGATTATTGAACTGCGGAGTCAGCCAATGGTAAGCCGGCGTTCTATAAACGCTGCACTGTTTACACTACGTCAACAGCATAAGAGTCTGACACAGACTAGAAGAAATTGTTGAATAAAGTCATTATTTTTGTTTGTTTTTCGCACAAAAAGTATTCTCATCGCTTCATAAAATTAAGATTGACCCACTGAAGTCACATGAACTATTTTAACGATGTCTTTCCTACCTTTCTGGACCTTGAAAGTGTTCATTAAACTGCTGGGAGGTCAGAGAGCTCTCGGATTTCATCAAAAAGATCTTAATTTGGGTTCTGAAGATGAACGAAGGTCTTACAGGTTTGGAACGACATGAGGGTGAGGAATTAATGACAGAATTTTTATTTTTGGGTGAACTATCCCTTTAAATCATAACTGACTGCGTTTACGTGAATACTTGCCAAGACCGGCATTTTGACATTATTTTGCATGCATTTGAATGTTTAAGCGCAATAAGCAGCAAAAAAGAACTCAATTTGTGCGTGCACTTTGGATGTGAGCACAAAATCTGCGAGAATGAGTAAAATTATGCACAATACTTGCAATCCCACGCCAAAATTCAAGCCCTGTAACAGCAGCAATATTCATCCGGAGCAAATGAACCGAGTGAGTGAGGGGAGGCGGGTTTGTGTGTAACTTGCTGTCGGAGAGAAGAGAGAGAGAGAAAGAGACGCTGGTATTGTGTATCTATTCTGCGGAAAATGAGAACTGGAGTTTCAGGTATTTCTGTATAGATATGTATAGAAAAATCTATATTTTTGACAGCACTACATTACACTTAGTTTATTATTTCAGATGCCTTTTTTAAAAGACTACAACTGAAAAATGTATTGTATATAAAATTCAAGCCGCCAAAGTGGCTAGTAGGAGTGACTGTTACACGCCACTGCCACATAACTATGTGCACTATGATAATAGAGCTCAGTGGTTATAACATAAAGCGGTTTCGCACCAGAGGAACCTTTTCATAGTTCCTAGAACTACTGGTGGAAGTACCCGAATTTTGGCGTGTTCAAACTGCAGGAACTTGGAACGATTTTTTTGGGGAACTAATTTAGCTCCTACTTCAGAGTAAGGTCTAACTCAGCACAATAGGAACTACCAGTGATGTAAGTGTACGCTGACTGGCCAAACACACATGAAACACCAGCATTTAAAAAAAAAAAGCTGTCTACACGCACAGATTATAGCCTATATTTATTCCAGAAACATGGAAAACATGGAAACTCGGCGAACATGGAAAACCTCTCAACCTTTACGCTAAAGAGAAAATCCAAAACGACTTTGACTGGACCAAGAGAAATGCGATTATGTATTTCTGCTCAGCCAGCGACATTGGGCATCAACCACACGGCAAACTTTCTTTGTATAACAGTTCTAGTAGCATATTAGACAAGATGGAGAATGCGTGCTCAGGCTGTGGCATTCTCAGCTTCGTCAAAATAAAAGTCACGATAAAAAACATGGCTTACGTTACTTCAGAGTTCCTAGTGGAGGTGCGAATGCAACCAGGAAAATGGCCCTATGGGGACATTTAATTCTCGGGGAACTGCCCTGGTTCCTAGAACTACCCTGTGCGAAAGCCCCTATTATATTGTGTTATATTGCCAGCTGAAAAGAAACTGTATGTATACATAAATTTTAGCAAAACTTGCTTAGAGGCATGTTTTTCCAGTAAACCTATGAACACTTCACACAAGCTCAGTGAAAAAAAAACTATAATGGTGGATGAGGTGAGAACATACTTTGGCTCTTATGACAAACTGCTTGTAATCGTCCAAATTTGAAAGTCACTCATTAAAATTGTAGTATGACAAAAGGACGAAATTCTTCACCTGCAGTGAAAACCAGCCTGCGGTCTGTTGTTGTTTGGGTATCATGGATACTGTGTCTGCAGCACCAAATGGGGAGAATTGATCTGGAAGGTCAGATTAGAAAAGGTCAGACCACCGGCTGCTAGCGGTCAGCTCAAGATGATATCATCGTGTCCGAGCAGAGACGGCAGCACGAGTGACAGCAGCAGCCATGTGAAATCCCATCAGAGCTGATTAAGACCTGCAGAGGGACTCGCTCTTCTACACACTCACACCAGGACTGATTTAGCTTAACCTGCTTTAACAAGCGTCAGCAAGCAGCAGGAAAGCGTCCAATACATTATCAAGTGTTTTAAAAGAGCAACAGTTGCTCACTAATTAGTGAGAATGCAAAAACATATTCATGAGTCACAGTTACAAGTCTTTACAAACTTTCCTGAAGCTCACTTTGATCCCGTTAGTTGCTATTCAAGTTTACTATCATTACTAAAACCATAAAAACATTTTCGATACTTGAAATAAAATGGTCATACGGGTAAATTTTTTTAAATTGAGATTTATACATCATCTGAAAGCTGAATAAGTAAGCTTTCCATTGATGTATGGTTTGTTAAAGGACAATATTTGGCTGAGATGCAACTATTGTAAAATCTGGAATCTGAGGGTGCAAAAAAAATTTAAATATTGAAAAAAATCGCCTTTAAAGTTGTCCAAATGAAGTCCTTAGCAATGCATATTACTACTAATAATACGTTTATGATATATTTACGGTAGGAAAATATCGTAATGGAACATGATCTTTACTTAATATCCTAGTGATTTTTGGCACAAAAGAAAAATGGATAATTTTGACCCATACGATGTAGTGTTGGCTATTGCCACAGATATACCCGTGAGACTTATGACTGATCTTGTGCTCCAGGGTCTGAAACAAAATTAGGCAACATATCTCCGTTTCATTTAGTTGAAGTACTAAAATAACTACTAAATAAAATATAACTCCAGACATTTTTAATAAAAGGCAATTAAATGTTATAGCAATTAAAGAGATTGTTCACCCAAAAATGTCATTGTTTACTAACCCTCATGTAATTCTAAACCCATATATCTTCAGAACTTGACAGATCATTTTTACATTTTGAAAATTATTAGTCGATAATGATTTAAATGTCAGTCTTAATTGTATGAGATATGGACTACTTTTATAATGTTTATGGTGTATTGAGGTTTTTTTTTTTTTTTACTTAACAGGCCCATTATTTGTTGTTGTATGGAAAAAGAGAAGAGTGAACATTCTTCAAAACATCTCCTTTTGTGCTCAATGGAAGAAAGAAAAGTCATACAGGTTTGAAATTACATTGAATAAATAGGCTGACTAAATAAAGACTTTTTTGAGTGAACTAATCCTTTAAAGATCCCTTCTGTGCTTCAATCTCGAGCTCAAAGCTCACTTTTATCCCTTAATTTAGTTCAAGTTGATATTACAGCAATTCCCTCGTGCCCTTCGGGTATTGGGAGCATTTGGAGTGTTTTGAATTGTAGGCCACCTGCATATCAGCATGTCCTGATTCACACCTGTTACATCAATCCCAGCTTTGAGTTTAATAGAGCCGTAATCCCGGCCTCACTTTCCCCTGAGAAACCCCCATCATCACAGGACGACATGATGCTAGAAAGCAACAGGTGCAAAGAATTCACCTCACGTGCACATTTAATCCCTGTTTACACTTCTGAATATCTCTGCCAACTCAGCCTTGTTCCACTCGTATCAGTCCTATCAAAACAAAACCTGTTTTCCAAAAGCCATCATAGTATTAAATGGATCCAAACCATTAAAGGGATAGTTTTATTTTATAGTTTAGTTCATCTTCAAAAAAAAAAAAAAAACAAAGCTATTTTTAATATTCTCTCGTTATTTTTGTCCACCCATTGAAAGTCCATGAATTTTCAAGCTTCATTAAGTATTTAAAGACTTCTATGCTATTCTGCTTCAGTTCAGTTTGATTAAAAATGCAATCATTTAATAAATGTCTTACTTTGAAATTCCACTGCATTTTAAAAGTATATGATCTAAAATCTTAAAAATACTATATTCCAAAAAATATTCAAACTGGCCTATAGGAAAGAATATATTATTTAATTATTTGTTTAACATATTTAATAACTGTTTTTTCTCGATCTGAGCCCTATTTTAACAATATGAGTGCATGGCCTAAAGCGCACAGCGCAGGTTAACTTAGGGCGTGTCCGAATCCACTTTTGTTAGTTTAATGACGGAAAAAACGGTCTGCGCAGCACATGGTCCAAAAGGGTTGTACCTAGCCTCTTAATGAGTCATGGGTGTGTTTTGGGAGTCACATGCAATAAACCAATCAGATTCTCCCATTCCCTTTAAAAGCCAGTTGCGCTTGCATCATGGCAGATTCACTATTTACATGGCGGAATTTGCGAGCGGAAAAACTGAACGCATCCTTTATTTTTAATATTTAAAAATGCTTGTGTGCTGCTGCCCTGTGTGTGTAATAAGCAGAGTGTACGCATGTTGTGCACCCGCCTATAGGCTCATATTACTAACACGCCCTTTAAATAACACAAGAAATACTACGCCAATGACTTTAGACCAGGTTTGTGTTGTGGCGCAGTCGTTTTCAGTTCCTCAAAATAGCAACACGCCAACAATGCGGATGAACACACCTGGTGTTCAGACCAATTCTTCCAAAACCAGATAATCCATACTCTGCAATCGCCATTCATTTTACATGCAGCTCTGTATTCTGAATAATTTGTTTTTAAGGCATTTTAGGACAATTCCTGAAACAAAGTTGACATTAAAATAAAACACAACAGAAATCTCCACTAGTGATCCTCTGGTGGACTGTGAGAGAAAACATGAGGCTGTGAGAGAACGTCTCTCTTATTGAACGTAGAGAAGTGTGGAAGGCATGTATTAACACAGTTAAGTGTGGAAAGAGTGACCGCCTGGCTGCCTGACTCTGACGTGCATGATTGCTTCTGGTCGACAGAAGGCTGATCAAGGTCAAAGAGAAACAGTAGAAAGTAGGCAAACCTGGACAAGTGGTTTCACAAATCCCTCTGCAGCTTCAGGTACAACATCACAAACAAAAACAACATAGAAACCCACCATAGAAACAGTGCTTTTGCACATGGAAGAGAGCGTCTTGTTCAGTGGGACAGTCGTAGCCCCTGATCCCACATAGATTGCAGATACAAATATAGAGCCTGACTGAACCCGAGCGAACAGCAGGGCTCCAGAAGTATAAACCCCATTGATTTTCTCCATCAAGATATTGATTTGTCTGGGATAAACATTTATAGTTTGGGAAAAAAACACTGATGTCTTCTGTAGTGATCAAAATAAGAGTGTTTTGGTCGATCGGATCACAAGTGGACGACTCTAAATACAGGTGTAAAAGGAGTCTAAAACTTTTTGAGCTTGTCCGCTTTCGACCACTTCCAGAGCTAGTGGAAAACACATTCGACCGGATTGCTTTCGTAGTGTGAACGCTCATGTGGTCGAATGCCTTCTAATGGTTACAAAAGACCATCTACTCGCCGCCTACTGACCTATTGAGTGACCATTGTGGGAAGACGAAAGACATACCAAGCACAATGTTCCCTCACCATTCCTGATTTCTTACACACACTCACAGCGTTCGGCTGGTCAGAGCAGAAACAGAAGCTCTGAATGAAGCTCACGTTCATATGTAAATTGCACAAGCTTATTTTGTCCATTAGATTGAAAGATCTGTAAAAACCCATACATTTACCCGCCCACAGACCCTCCCCTCAAAGAAATCAGGACAGAAGTGGTTGGACACCAGGTAAACGGCAATGTGTGTCCCTCGTCTACTCGTGATCCTGATTAATGACGGAAAAAAACGGTCTGCGCAGCACATGGTCCAAAAGGGTTGTACCTAGCCTCTTAATGAGTCATGGGTGTGTTTTGGGAGTCACATGCAATAAACCAATCAGATTCTCCCGTTCCCTTTAAAAGCCAGTTGCGCTTGCATTATGGCAGATGTGATTACTTGTGAGCCGATTGACCAAAATGCATCTTAATACCAGGTATGTTTGTCATTGAATCATTCATTTAAAAGATGTATTCACAAACGCTGATTCATCCAATAACGAAACAAGTCTTTATGAATGAGACACTGGCTCAAATTTTTTTCAAATAGACTAAAAGCAATGAACATTTTAGTTTGCATGTTATTTTCTTTAGCTGTCTAATGTTTGTCAGAATCGTGGGAGAATCACAATCTCTATTTTACAACCCCAAAAAAATCATCTCAATTTATCCAGAATTGTGCGGCTCTAATAAAGCTTTCGAGACAGACCTTCCATGAGCTCTGAGACTGTTTAGTGATAGTATTCACTTCAGCACAAGGCAAAATTCAACATGATTACAACTTAATGAAAATAAAAACATATTTATCTGGCAAATTCCCAGTTAAAAACTACCCACAAATCAGAAGATTCAACGCTACCATGGACATAAGTTAATGCATTAACTAACAATGAACAATGCTTTTGTTAAAGTATGTATTTATTGAACATTAGCCAAATAAAAATCTGCTCATTGTTACTTTATGTTATTGCATTAACCGATGCAACTTTTAATTTTATTAAAGCATTAGTACATGTTCAAATGAACATTAAGATTAAAAATACTTTAGAACTTAACAAATGTAACCTTCCTTAAGTGTTTCTGAGAAAAGTAGATCTTGCAATATGTTTATGTTTTTATACTTAATAAATGACTATAAATAATGTATACTGTACTGTAGATTATGTCTTTGCGATGCTTTATGGGATGAGTAGTTTTCCAAATATCAGTGAAGATTTGTTTCAAATCAAATGTTATAATGTTGCGATTCATTTGGTTCATGGCTCTGTTTAGCACATGAAGACAAAAATATCCATGTGTGCTTTTCCATGCATCCATACAGAAGATTTTGTTTTAAATATAGTATATGGATAGTTTGTGCATCAGGTCTAAAAATCATTAGACCCGCCAACCCCAGTGTATGACTGCAAAACGACGTCTAAACCTGCATGGATTATTCATGAACAAAACATTGTCATACCTTTTAAGAAAGAAACCCTACCTGTAACTCGCACCATGCCACTTCCACCGTGGTCTCTGTGTCCAGCCCCTTGTAGACCGTCTTGAACGACCCTCTCCCAATTTCAATGTTGAACTTCAGATACCTTCCATCTGGCGAGGTGGCCACCGCTTTGGTCTCGATGTCCTCCTTCTCATCCTGTTCCAGTCTGCTAACAAATGGGCGTCGTGGTACCACATGCACGACCTTGGACCCCTCAATGTCCGAGTCTGAACTGGCATCCTGAGCCGGGGACAGAGGCGTCTGGACGGAGCTTCTCCAGTCCCCTGGAGCTGCCGAATCGGCACTGGGTGTAGAAGACTCTGGGCTGGAGACCACAGCTGGAGAACATGGAGATGGAGGGTCTGTTTTATCTTCTGCAGCTCTTCTCTCGGAAGATAATAATATGTTTTCAGAAGACCATGACAGAGCTTTGGAGAGTGTCTCAGTGTATATTTGCGGGTCAATATCCACACTGAGTTTATGGAGCACGTATGAGTTCCTCCTCGCGCTCAAGGAGTGCGTTCGCAGCATTGGCACTCTGGGGAGACAGTCCTCCTCTAACTCAACAGGTAAACCTGGAAAAGCACGTCCGGCGAACTCAACTTCGGCATGAGACATGATGAAGACTGCTCAAAGCATCACAAACTGCATGAAAAAGAGAAATAAACAAGCGCGCGCGTTGAACGCCATGCATCAAGGACATTGTGTGCCAGAGATCTGCGTCTTTTCTCCACTTTTAACTATAACTGCAAATTATGTTATAATGATAACAACAACAACATAACAGAGATGTAGTTCTTTATATAGAATATAGCGCACACAACGCGCTAGTAAACTTGGATTTACCTTATTTAGAGTCTGAAATGATGCCAGAATTGAAACGGCACATGACACCGGAGCCGCTGCACACACGCGCGAGGCTGCTGCGCATTCTGCAGAGGCGCGCGTGCTCCGCTGCTCTTCACGGCGAGCGAGCGGCGGACTCCGCCCCCTCACCTGAGACCCGCGGCGTTGGGCTTCACCGCAGGCTCGAGCTCGGCAGTGACCAGATCCATCTGTGCCATCAGAACATCTTGCGTTGGTCCGATTCGAGCTTTCGAGTAAACTTTCAGTGAATCGCTTGAACCGGATCACGTGGTCTGGACCGGGCTGTGGGGTACATTTTTAGGGGCCCCCCAAATATGATCGTTGTCGCGACGGACCCCCCATCCTAAAATTTGGATGGTTAGTCTCACTTGATTCGATTTATAGTCATACGTTTTGGGTAAAAAAAAAAACACTTTTATTCACTTCACTCTAAAAAAAAAAACAACAACACAAGAGCTGGTAAACAGGACTGAACACGTGTTGGGCTCATTTTACCCAGCAAATTGGGTTGCTTATTTAGCCCAGCATAATGGGTTGATTTAACCCAGTATAGTTGATTTAATTTTACTAATACTAGCTTTTTTTCTTTATACATGAATTAATGTCTACAGATTAACTTCAATCTTTTTAACAATACTCAACAAAACCACTGGCTTGCCTGATAATTCCTTTATTTTCAATCATATTTTACAATATAGCATATTTTATATCGTTTTTAATAGATATCACCAACATTTAAGCTCATTTAACAAATATTAGAAGTAAAAATTAAATATTTAGAAGTAATTCAAGGGTTTTGTAACAGCGCTGGATCTCGTGCCGGAGCTTGTGTCATGTTCAGACCGCCGCCCTGCGTCTCTCTCGTAGCCGAAATATGCGCTGGCCGACTCCATAACCCGTCCATAAGCACGTGTACAGTTCTGAGAACATATTTTAACATCTTAAGTATTTATATTCTGTCTTTTTGAATTTTTAAAATTTTATGCAAGGCATCAGGCGTTTCCATGACGCAAAAAGACCAACGCGACACTCGTTTAGGTGACTCGCATCGCGACAAGCATTGCATGTTGCTTTGCATGAAATGTAACGTTTAATTACGTAACGTAACGTGTAATTTGACGGAGCTGCACTGCTCTCTCCTGAAGAGGGCGCAGAAAGCCTACCCAAACACAAAAACTACCCAAACACTGGGTCGTTACGTCCGACCCAGGATCTGGGTAACACATAAACTACCCAAACACTGGGTCGTTACGTCCGACCCAGGATCTGGGTAACACAAAAACTACCCAAACATTGGGTCGTTACGTCCGACCCAGGAGCTTGGTAGCACAAAAACTACCCAAACACTGGGTCGTTACGTCCGACGCAGGATCTGGGTAACACAAAAACTACCCAAACACTGGGTCGTTACGTCCGACCCAGGATCTGGGTTACACAAAAACTACCCAAACAGGTCGTTACGTCACACAAAACTACCCAAACACTGGGTCGTTCGTCCGACCCAGGATCTGGGTAACACATAAACTACCCAAACACTGGGTCGTTACGTCCGACCCAGGATCTGGGTTACACAAAAACTACCCAAACACTGGGTCGTTACGTCCGACCCAGGATCTGGGTAACACATAAACTACCCAAACACTGGGTCGTTACGTCCGACCCAGGATCAGGGTAACACAAAAACTACCAAACACACATCTGACCCAGGAGCTTGGTAGCACAAAAACTACCCAAACACTGGGTCGTTACGTCCGACCCAGGATCTCGTAACACCTACCCAGGATCAGGGTAGCTTGGTAGCACAAAACTACCCAAACACTGGGGTCGTTGTCCCAGGATCTGGGACCCAGGATCTGACCCAGGATCTGGGTAACACAAAAACTACCCAAACACTGGGTCGTTACGTCTGACCCAGGATCTGGGTAACACATAAACAAACACTGGGTTACGTCGTTACGTCCGACCCAGGATCTGGGTAACACAAAAACACCCAAACATTACCCAAACACTACCCAAACACTGGGGTCGTTAACGTCCGACCCAGGATCAGTTACGTCCGACCCAGTAACACATAAACTACCCAAAACTACCCAAACATTGGGTCGTTACATCTGACCCAGGAGCTTGGTAGCACAAAAACTACCCAAACACTGGGGGTCCGACCCAGGATCTGGGTAACACATAAACTACCCAAACACTGGGTCGTTACGTCCGACCCAGGATCTGGGTAACACAAAACTACCCAAACATTGGGTCGTTACATCTGACCCAGGAGCTTGGTAGCACAAAACTACCCAAACACTGGGTCGTTACGTCCGACCCAGGATCTGGGTAACACAAAAACTACCCCCGTTACAGGATCTGGTAGCACAAAACTACCCAAACACTGGGTCGTTACGTCTGACCCAGGATCTGGGTAACACAAAACTACCCAAACACTGGGTCGTTACGTCTGACCCAGGATCTGGGTAACACATAAACTACCCAAACACTGGGTCGTTACGTCCGACCCAGGATCTGGGTAACACAAAACTACCCAAACATTGGGTCGTTACGTCCACCCAAGCTTGGTAGCACAAAAACTACCCAAACACTGGGTCGTTACGTCCGACCCAGGATCTGGGTAACACAAAACTACCCAAACCCAAACACAGGGTGGTAGCACGTACCCGACTGGTCGTTACGCCGTCTGACCCAGGATCTGGGTAACACAAAAACTACCCAAACACTGGGTCGTTACGTCCGACCCAGGATCTTGGTAGCACAAAACTACCCAAACACTGGGTCGTTGACGATCCGACCCAGGATCTGGGTAACACAAAATCTACATAAACTACCCAAACACTGGGTCGTACGTCCGACCCGATCTGGGTAACACAAAAACTACCCCAGGATCAGGGCTTGGTAGCACAAAAACTACCCAAACACTGGGTCGTTTCGTCCGACCAGGATCTGGGTAACACATAAACTACCCAAACACTGGGTCGTTACGTCCGACCCAGGATCTGGGTAACACATAAACTACCCAAACACTGGGTCGTTACGTCCGACCCAGGATCAGGGTAACACAAAAACTACCCAAACATTGGGTCGTTACATCTGACCCAGGAGCTTGGTAGCACAAAAACTACCCAAACACTGGGTCGTTACGTCCGACCCAGGATCTGGGTAACACAAAAACTACCCAAACACTGGGTCGTTACGTCTGACCCAGGATCTGGGTAACACAAAAACTACCCAAACACTGGGTCGTTACGTCTGACCCAGGATCTGGGTAACACAAAAACTACCCAAACACTGGGTGGGTGACCCAGGATCTGGTTAACATCTGACCCAGGAGCTCTGGGTAACACAAAACTACCCAAACACTGGGTCGTTACGTCCGACCCAGGATCTGGGTAACACAAAAACTACCCAAACATTGGGTCGTTACATCTGACCCAGGAGCTTGGTAGCACAAAAACTACCCAAACACTGGGTCGTTACGTCTGACCCAGGATCTGGGTAACACAAAAACTACCCAAACACTGGGTCGTTCGTCTGACCCAGGATCTGGGTAACACAAAAACTACCCAAACACTGGTTACGTCCGACCCAGGATCTGGGTAACACATAAACTACCCAAACACTGGTTCACGACCAGGACCTGGGTAATCCGACATAACCAGGATCTGGGTAACACAAAAACTACCCAAACATTGGGTCGTTACATCTGACCCAGGAGCTTGGTAGCACAAAACTACCCAAAACTACGTCCGACCCAGGATCTGGGTAACACATAAACTACAAACACTGGGTCACGTCCGACCCAGGATCTGACTACCCAAACAGGTTCGTCGTCCGACCCAGGATCTGGGTAACACAAAAACTACCCAAACATTGGGTCGTTACATCTGACCCAGGAGCTTGGTAGCACAAAAACTACCCAAACACTGGGTCGTTACGTCTGACCCAGGATCTGGGTAACACAAAAACTACCCAAACATTGGGTCGTTACATCTGACCCAGGAGCTTGGTAGCACAAAAACTACCCAAACACTGGGTCGTTACGTCTGACCCAGGATCTGGGTAACACAAAAACTACCCAAACACTGGGTCGTTACGTCTGACCCAGGATCTGGGTAACACATAAACTACCCAAACACTGGGTCGTTACGTCCGACCCAGGATCTGGGTAACACAAAAACTACCCAAACATTGGGTCGTTACGTCTGACCCAGGAGCTTGGTAGTGGGTCGTTACGTCCGACCCGACCCCAGGATCTACATCTGGTAGCAGCACAAAACTACCCAAACACTGGGTTCGTCTGACCCAGGATCTACGTCCGACCCAGGATCTGGGTAACAGCACAAAACTACCCAAAACGTTACGTCTGACCCAGGATCTGGGTAACACAAAAACTACCCAAACACTGGGTCGTTACGTCTGACCCAGGATCTGGGTAACACATAAACTACCCAAACACTGGGTCGTTACGTCCGACCCAGGATCTGGGTAACACAAAAACTACCCAAACATTGGGTCGTTACATCGACCCAGGAGCTTGGTAGCACAAAAACTACCCAAACACTGGGTCGTTACGTCCGACCCAGGATCTGGGTAACACATAAACTACCCAAACACTGGGTCGTTACGTCCGACCCAGGATCTGGGTAACACATAAACTACCCAAACACTGGGTCGTTACGTCCGACCCAGGATCAGGGTAACACAAAAACTACCCAAACACATCTGACCCAGGAGCTTGGTAGCACAAAAACTACCCAAACACTGGGTCGTTACGTCTGACCCAGGATCTGGTAACACAAAAACTAACACAAAAGCTTGGTACCCAAACACTGGGTCGTTACGTCTGACCCAGGATCTGGGTAACACAAAACTACCCAAACACAAACGTCTGACCCAGGATCTGGGTAACACAAAAACTACCCAAACACTGGGTCGTTACGTCTGACCCAGGATCTGGGTAACACAAAAACTACCCAAACACTGGGTCGTTACGTCTGACCCAGGATCTTAGAGTGTTTGATTTCTAATGAAATTATATTAAATACTAAATAAAATGCATTTCAGCATTGAAAAATAAACTACTTAGGGCTGTATATTGCCCCAAAATAATTTGTGATGAACTTTAAATATATGTAGCACACAGTTCAAGTCACATGTTTGTTTACATATAATATCTGAATAGATGATCAAAAGCTGCGAACATTCACTGATGCTCCAGGCAACACAACACATTAAAAGCCAGTGGGTGTAAGCTTGAACAGGATGATTGGAAATTGTTCTTAATTTATTTAAAGGTCTTATTTATTTTAGTACTGCCCTGCAGAAGCTATATGCAATAATTAGATATATTCCAGAAGACAAAATAAGAACAATGTACCCCCCAATCATCCTGTGCAAATGTTAATTTGAAAGTTGACATTTTAATGCTTGTGATGGAGGGGCACAAGGAGATTCTGGGCCGGCCCTGACCTTCACGTATAAAGATCTGTTTAAACTACATTAGACTTTCTCAAGCCAACATCAAAGTTTGTTTATCTAGTTATAATTTATATGTGTATTTATTATGTATCATATAGTTAAATTTGACAACTTACAACTTGAGTGCCAGCTGATGTTTCATGAGAAAAACTGACAATGACAATCAGCAAATCAATTGGGAACAGTTACTTCATAGAGTTTATTAAATTATTATTAAAGTTGTCCTTGACTTTCATAGCCATACACACTCATATACAAGAAATCTAATTAAATTGACATTTAGATATGAGCTGAAAGCCACTAACCCCTTTGAGTCTGTTTGGGCTATTTTAGACTTTTCTCATGTTGGATTCAGGACACGATTAACACTAATAACAATAATATATTTAAAAAGGGCTAAGCTTGTCTTGTTTTTGTCTGGAATATTTTGGTCTTCTAATAAAAGCAACATGGGGGGTCAAATATTTAGCATTTCTCATTAAGTAACTCCATAATATAACATTTATAATCCAAACCTGATAATGATTTTTGTCGTCACAGAGCTTCATATCTAATAATATATCAAATCCATAATCAACAAAGCACACCACTATCAATACACTGTCTATATATTAATTGTAACATCATGGTCTCTTATATTGAGAGCATTCTGTTGTCTATATCTCACAACCAAGAACAAAAACCTTCTGTAAACCATAGTAAACATCCACTGGATTGCATTAATGAGCCTGTCTAGACCAGAAAAGGTCCAGGACCTGAGAGACAGCTCACGTTCTCCAGCACAAGCTCAAGCTGCTTCCTCTCGTGTGCCAGAAACTTCTACCAACCAGTACAAAGCATCATTCATACCAGAGGCTTCTTTTACTCAGAGCACAGAACTGAACTTCCAATAATTGTGCAGTATATTATTATTTTATTCAACTTACACTATTGTGTTTAATACATACATTGAACTGTATATTCCATAACATACAGTGGCTGCAAAATGCATTTGATTAAGTCAAACTTAAAAATGTATTATTGTAAGTATCTCTTGTATCTCTGTCTGTCTGTTCCATTATGTGTGGTCAACACTAAACTGGCCCTCAGGGATGATTAATAAAGAGGCATTGCATTATTTTGAAAACTTATGTTCAGCAGAGGGCGCTGTTTCATGATACTTTAGCATGCATGTGAGCGCCAACGGTCTCTCCCTCTCTCTTACTGACTGACACACACACTATATAGCCAAAAGTTTTGGGACGTCTGCCTTTACATGCACATGAACTTTAATGACATCCCGTTCTTAATCCGTAGGGTTTAATATGGAGTTGGCCCACCCTTTGCAGCTATAACAGCTTCAGCTCTTCTGGCAAGGCTTTCCACAAGGTTTAGGAGTGTGTTTATGGGAATTTTTGACCATTCCTCTAGAAGCGCATTTGTGAGGTCAGGCACTGATGTTGGACGAGAAGGCCTGGCTCGCAGTCTCCGCTCGAATTCATCCCAAAGGTGTTCTATCGGGTTGAGGTCAGGACTCTGTGCAGGCCAGTCAAGTTCCTCCACACCAAACTCGCTCATCCATGTCTTTATGGACCGACGCTTTGTGCAGTGGTGCACAGTCATGTTGGAAGAAAAGTTGGGAGCATGAAATTGTCTAAAATGTCTTGAAATGCTGAAGCATTAAGAGTTCCTTTCACTGGAACTAAGGGGCCAAGCTCAACCTCTGAAAAACAACGCCACACCATAATCCCCCCTCCACCAAACTTTACACTTGGCACAATGCAGTCAGGCAAGCCCTGTTCTCCTGCAACCGGAAAACCCAGACTTGTCCATGAGATTGTCAGACAGAGAAGTGTGATTGGTCACTCCAGAGAACACGTCTCCATTGCTCTAGAGTCCAGTGGCGGCGTGCTTTACACCACTGCATTCCACTTGGTGATGTAAGGCTTGGATGAGCTGCTCGGCCATGGAAACCCATTCCATGAAGCTCTCTACGCACTGTTCTTGAGCTCATCTGAAGGCCACAGGAAGTTTGGAGGTCTGTAGCTATTGACTCTGCAGAAAATTGAAGACTTCTGCGCACTGTGTCCCTCAGCATGCGCTGACCCCGCTCTGTGATTTTTATGTGGCCTATCACTTCGTGGCTGAGTTGCAGTTGTTCCCAATTGCTTCCACTTTGTTATAATCCCACTAACAGTTGAGCGTGGAATATTTAGTAGTGAGGAAATTCCACAAATGGACTTATTGCACAGGTGGCAACCTATCACGGTACCACGCTTGAGTTCACTGAGCTCCTGAGAGCGAGCCATTCTTTCACAAATGTGTGTAGAAGCGTCTGCATGCCTAGCGCTTGATTCATACACCTGTGGCCAAGAAGGGATTGGAACGCGTGAAATCAGTGATTTTGAGGGGTGTCCAAATACTTTTGGCAATCTAGCGTATACAAAAACAGAAGGTCATTGGATTTAGCAACTAATATGTAAAAAAAATATATTATATAATCAGATTCCAAAAATTAAATACCTGTAATGAGATCATACTTTTTAAAATGCTCAATCAGAATAGTTAACTTTTTTTATTGATTCCATGATTACTTAATATTCACAAAATGGCAGTAAATTATTCAGAATTCATTGATTCTCCCCAATTCTACTTTTAAATTTTCCTTTTTCTAAAGCTTTATGGAATTGCATACACAGACTCGCCACTAGTCAGGAAACTATAATTACATAAACAATTGAGAGGCCGCAGAGCATAATGTTTTTATACATTTCATCTTTTTTTTGTTTTTTTTGTTTTTATTTTTTATCAAAGTATTTATTTTAATTTTACTTATGATTTGATTAATTATTAGCTTTTCATAAGTTTATGAACCACCAGTAGCTTCTTCCCAAACCCCAGACAGAGAAGCCCTGATGTAATGTATCGTTAAATGCACTATGTTGTTGATAACGTTTCTCTTTGTATGTTTTATATGGTACAAGATTGTCCTGTTGAAATCAAGATAGGTCAAAAGTAATCCGATTACATTACACATTTTAGGTAATGTAATAGAAATTGTAGCTAGTGACATAATCTATCATGTAGTCCATTACTGAATGCAAATTACAATTTGCAAGTAATCTACCTAGCATTCTCTTCTCTGATGGCGTGTTTACTGGCGAGAGGGCAGGACAACCTGTCACGCACATGAGATCCACCAATAGCAAACCACTACCATCCAATCAATTCCCCATGGATGAAATCAAGTCCCACCCTACATTTTTTTCTTGTTCGAGAAGGCGTTTCCCTCGGATGCGTCACAATTGGGAAGAATCACAACTTAAATTTCAAGCCACCTTTAACTATCAGCTACTTTTTTCCAAACATTATTAAATTAAATGCTATTAATATGATTTTTTTGTGCATTGTATACAATAGATTTTTACTTTTAAACATTTAGACATTTCTGTACATATCCAAAACTAATTTTGTACAACCCCTCACCCAAATCATAAGCATTAGCAATAATTACAGCATATCAACTCTTCTATTAGAAGCATAGAGCAGATGACTTTGTGCTGTAAGCCGTGGTTCAATAGATCCACAAGCTCATGAGATTTGCATATGAAAACCATGTATTTAGGCTGAGAGCTCTTCAGTCAAACCAAACGCAGAGCATTTTCAAGGGGTTTGCAGGAGAGAACTGAAAACGTCTCCATCATTTATTTGTACAGTATTACATTGGTATAAAAGGTGGTAAGATACAGAGACAGTGGGGGAAAAGGAGTCAATGCTACCAGATTTCAGCATTATGTTGATATGAATTCCACTGCCATCAGAAACAAGAACATTTTATCTTAGCCAGGAAGCATTGCAGGATTCACAAAAACAGTGTCTGAGATTAGGCTTTGCAGTTCTACACAGAACAAAGATTCAAGTAGAACATGAGTCTTTCAGGACTGACCGCAATAAAGGGAGTGAAATAAAAACATATGTACACAAAAACATTAAGATATTGATATTCCTTAGTTTTGGTCTGACATTTCACTTTGTATGCATAATGGTTAAGAAGAAAATCTTGGATTCTTTGCTCGGCTCCAGTTGACAGGTGTAAAACCACCAATTTAAACACGTTCCGACAAGGAAGACCCTTACATTTAGTTTGGGCTCATGTGCCAAATAATAACTTATTTAGTGGTGGAGTGTAATATACAGTCCAAACAAGATCCCAAGTGGACAAAAGATCATGCTGGGCTGACAGAAACCCAACACCCCATCACAAAGTCTGACTTGAGAAAACCTGATTCAAAAGAACTTGACTCCTTTTCCATCATCCATAGAGATGATTTCTGCCTTCCCATCAGCCTGCAGGGCCTGCAGTGAACGCAGCAACATCCAATCCTCCAATCCATGGAACTCTGAAAGATCAGAGAAACAGATCAGTGCAAACCACAGCTGCTTCAGTAGTGTTGTCAAAATGAACGACTTCCGTACTGAAATTTAAAAATTGTGACGATACCAGCATTTCTCTCTAGCATTTTGAGCGCTGTTGAATGGACACCTCTGATTGGCCATTGTGTTTACACTCTCAACATATATGTCTGGCTAAAATGATCAATGTTTCAAAAACATGTTGTAAACAGACATCTTTAAAACTCTTCATCAAGTGCAGCTTACACTGATACACGCAAGGCCTCTTTCAGTGGTTCCGTCTATCAGGGGATTCGCTGGAAGGCGCCTGCGTTCAAACACTCCCATGTTTATCAGTGTAAATCCATTCAACAGCGCTCAAAATGCTAGAGGGAAATGCTGGTATCGTCACAAAATGTCAGTACCAAGCTATGCAAAGTACACAGTAAAAATCACAACCAGGCAAGTTATATATACAAATATATACACTCACCTAAAGGATTATTAGGAACACCTGTTCAATTTCTCATTAATGCAATTATCTAAATCAACCAATCACATGGCAGTTGCTTCAATGCATTTAGGGGTGTGGTCCTGGTCAAGACAATCTCCTGAACTCCAAACTGAATGTCAGAATGGGAAAGAAAGGTGATTTAAGCAATTTTGAGCGTGGCATGGTTGTTGGTGCCAGACGGGCCGGTCTGAGTATTTCACAATCTGCTCAGTTACTGGGATTTTCACGCACAACCATTTCTAGGGTTTACAAAAAAATGGTGTGAAAAGGGAAAAACATCCAGTATGCGGCAGTCCTGTGGGCGAAAATGCCTTGTTGATGCTAGAGGTCAGAGGAGAATGGGCCGACTGATTCAAGCTGATAGAAGAGCAACTTTGACTGAAATAACCACTCGTTACAACCGAGGTATGCAGCAAAGCATTTGTGAAGCCACAACACGCACAACCTTGAGGCGGATGGGCTACAACAGCTGAAGACCCCACCAGGAACCACTCATCTCCACTACAAATAGGAAAAAGAGGCTACAATTTGCACTGGAAAAATGTTGCCTGGTACAGTATTAGTATGGTGTTCCTAATAATCCTTTAGGTGAGTGTATAATACTATTTAACTGATGTAGTGCATATTTGTATACCTTCTTTTTCTGTGTCATCCCCATTAGAGAGTTCATAAAGTGTAAACACTGAGTTGACCATACCATTTTTGGAAACCTACATTGAGGGGAAAAAGAATGTGCACTTAAACACATTGACTTAACAGATCACTAGCGGGACAAAATAAGTGACATGCAATGTTTTCATCAGAAAACAGAGTTGACATGTCAGTAAGTTTGGGGTCAGTAAGATTTATTTAAAGTCATACTTTTTTTTTCAGCAAGGACATGTTAAATTGATTAAATGTGACCATATACAGTAGTAAGACATTTAGGGCCAGATTTACTAACAGCTTGTGTCAGCGTAAACCCTCTTTTGGCATTTAAAAACTACTACTGTCAGGATTTACTAAAACACATGCAGTGATAAATTAGCGCTGAAAAGGCGTGGACAGGGTTATTTTTGCGGCTGATCTTTTTGAGTTGAGTTTGAGCGCTGAGTTTCCCTTTCAGACGCAGTATTTATGGGAGGAGAGTATTTAAATGAATCATGCAGGATGATTTACAAAAGTTTGTGCTCGTCAATTTACTGGTGTTTGCACCATTATTTACCGCCTCCAAAAAAAAAAAAAAAAAAAAAACGCCTTTTCTAATTTGTGCTGCTCTTGGTAGATTGTGTTGGTCATTATGGAAATGATCCATCTGTGTTCTTTAATTTCCCAGTCGTCAGTAGATCACACGCAGAACTTTCCACTCCCATCAGCACTTTTTTGGAATTGCGCTCAAGCTAATTTGCCCTGTTTAGTAAATCTGGCCCTTATGTTACAGAAGATTGCCATTTCAAATAAATGCTGTTTTTTTACATTTAATTGTAAAGTATCCATACATCATGGTAGCATGTATACTGCCTTTTCCGTCACTAAAAAACAAGTATAATAAGAATCCGCTAAGAATGTCTTTATTCGCCAAATATTGCTATTGTGGGTAGGGCTGCATTTCAATCATCTCTTTTATCACAACCACATAACCTGTCTGACATGTCAGCGTACAACTTCAGGCCCCGATACACTCACACCAAAGTTCCAAATACGTGACCAGCAGAACGCCGAGAGCGACGTTTAGATAAATATGTAAATATGTGCTGCGTGCTTTCCTCTCAGTAACAAAAACAACAAAGATGACAGCAGTGAGAAAACAGCCGTTAAGAAAGCATCTGATCATAGCGATGTGGATGTTTGCACCAGCTCTGCTATTTCGGCACTCCAGTCAAGTCATGTAACGTTTATTTATATAGCACTTTATACAATATACTGCTTTAAAGTCCCCATGAAATACTAGTTTTTTTAGTATGAATATGTTATTCTTAAGGTTATTTATAGGGGTGCCATGAGATCTCGCGAGACTACACTGGTGATGAGATTTCTCGTCGAGGTGAAAAGCGGTCTTGCGTCATATTGTCATGACGGAGTGTGAGGGTGAAGTTAGGATAAAATATGCCAGCGCTACATATACGTTACACCTCCACTCAAGTTCTGCTTTTTATAGAGATAAAAACAGTTTAATTCAGGTGTATAACGGTTGCTTCAATTCCATCAGCTCATCCAGAATGAGCTGTTCGAGTCGACCATATTGCGCAGCGCTGATCACCTGACGAGAAGACATTGAGCGTGTTGAGTGTGCGTTACGTGTTAGTGAAGCGCTCGCATTGAGCGTGCGTTATGTGCGCGTTACGTGTTAGTAAAGCGCTCGCATTGAGCGTGCGTTATGTGGCGCGTTACGAGTTAGTGAAGCGCTCGCATTGAGCGTCGCGTTAGTGGCGCGTTACGTGTTAGTGAAGCGCCGCATTGAGCGTGTTAAGGCGTTATGCGCGCGTTACGTGTTAGTGAAGCGCTCGCATTGAGCGTGCGTTATATGCGCGCGTTACGCAGTTAGTGAAGCGCTCGCATTGAGCGTGCGTTATGTGCGCGTTACGTGTTAGTGAAGCGCTCGCATTGAGCGGCATGCGTTATGTGCGCGCGTTGCGTGTTAGTGAAGCGCGGTCGCGCATTGAGCGTGCGTTATGTGCGCGCGTTACGTGTTAGTGAAGCGCTTGATTGAGCGCGGCGTTATGCGCGCGTTACGTGTTAGTGAAGCTTCGCATTGAGCGCGGCGTTATGTGCGTGCGTTACGCAGTTAGTGAAGCGCTCGCGATTGAGCGCGGCGTTATGCGCGTTACGTGTTAGTGAAGCGCGCATCGCGTGGCGCGCGTTATGCGCGCGTTACGTGTTAGTGAAGCGCCGCATTGAGCGCGGCGTTATGTGCGTGTTACGTGTTAGTGAAGCGCTCGCATTGAGCGTGCGTTATGTGCGCGTTACGTGTTAGTGAAGCGCTCGCATTGAGCGTGCGTTATGTGCGCGCTACGTGTTAGTGAAGCGCTTCGCATTGAGCGCGCGTTATGTCTGCGCGATACGTGTTAGTGAAGCGCCGCATTGAGCGCGGCGTTATGTGCGCGTTACGTGTTAGTGAAGCGCTCGCATTGAGCGTGCGTTATGTGCGCGTTACGTGTTAGTGAAGCGCTCGCATTGAGCGTGCGTTATGTGCGCGTTACGTGTTAGTGAAGCGCTCGCATTGAGCGTGCGGTATGCATTTATGGACTGGACCGTGGCAGAGCGTCAGACAAATGTCTTATATTTTAAAATGCGCGTTCAGCACCACCGCGATTCACAGCCAGAGCACGCACGATCGTGAAATTGAAAGTGAAAGTAAACGGCGCACATTCAAACGTGATTTCAATACATTACCGCTGTTTGAAAGCAACTCCCTGAGGCATGCGAACATAATCTAGTTATAACCTTTGAATATTGAGCACTTTGATTATGGTCATTGTTTGCACTTAATATCTATGATCAATTTGTTCAGTTGAGAAGAGCTCATGTGCAGTTCTAAGGTCTGAAGAGACGATCATACAGGAAAGCCAGTCAGTTACTTTTTGGCAAAACCTTTACAGTGCTTGTTGTCTTTTACTGCATATGATAATTCATACTCAGAAAGTAGAACTGAAATGACATTCATTACAAGATGATGAGTTAAAACATTTCAAATGCACCTGCAAACATTTTTCTAATCATGCATTTCATCGAGGATTTCTTAAAAATACTAGGTAAAAATCTTGTCTCGTCTCGTTCCCGTGAACCCAATCTTGTCTCGTCACATCCCTAGTTATTTATATATTTGTGCGCTCCAAAACAATGACAAAACTCACATTTAGAAGATATAAGCAATCAAAACTTGCAGACTCTCACTTCCGTCAATATGGATCAATGATTTTGATGACATCACTCTGCACTTCAGCTTCTCATCAGATTCTGCCCAATCAAACGCTCTCTAGAATTTGAAGCCCCGCCCCCTACATTATAAACAGATGCTGAAGCTGCGGCCCTGTTTTCCAGATTCAGTGGAAATTACGTCAACACATTGAATAATGCTGACCGTTTCAAGACACTTCAGTGGGTCTTTAAAGCAGTAGTGTTACATTTACATTTTACAGTTCTTTTAATTTAAGAGTCACTTGATTAAAATTTCTGCTGTAAAGTCGCTCTCCAGTGTATTCATGCTTTTACTCTCAGATGTCTGACCTCGATGGACTGAACCGAAGAAATGAACCAGAGAAGATTTCCATGTCAAAGAAGGCGGAGCCTCAGAGCCACACCCACCTATTACATCATCACCACGGACCAATGGTAACTTTTCTGGGAAGTTTGCTTTGGCAATCGGTTTCGAACTTCAAACGTTTTGGCCTGATTTTGTTCGTACCGGCTTATTCTCCGATTTCACTAGAAGTATATCGGGGCCTTTTCACTACAGAGACCTAAATGACTGTCCTTACTAAGCAGAAGTGCAATAGTCATTTCATGCTTGTCATCTTAAAAGTCCCAAAGGCACCGTTCTAAGATGTAAAAGAGATGTTGAACAGGATGGTCTGTAAAGTACACAGTGACATTGTGTTTGATAATGCACGGGATATTCTCACCCACTGATAAATGATTTTGCCCCACTCTTCTGGTCTCCTCCACATTAGAAGACATCGTGATTTATTTTTATCCAACCATTCCAGGTTTCCTGTACCAATGAAAAGAACAAAACTGTAAAACTCATTTTACAAACAGGGAAACCATGTCTTCTTGTAAATGCTTATTTCATCACACCTTTTTTTCTCAATTCTTCAAAAACTACTTGTATGGCTTCAACTGAAAGTTTTCCTGAACAACACAAGTTATGGGAAATGTACATGGGAGAAATCCACAACAGAAGCCTTAAATCCACGACATGTATATCAGGGGTGGGCAATTCCAGTCCTGGAGGGCCACTGTCCTGCAGAGTTTAGCTCCAACCCTGATCAAACACACCTGAACCAGCTGATCAGTGTTTTCAGGATTACTAGAAAGCTACAGGCAGGGGAGTTTGATCAGGGTTGGAGCTAAACTCTGCAGGACAGTGGCCCTCCAGGACTGGCCCTGATGTATATCATACATAAGAAGGATACTCTCAATTTTCTTGTTGTTGAACATAGGGCTTTCCTGCGCCTCGAGCACGTCCAGTGTGAAGAGCTTGCGCTGACGGCAGTAAGACAGCACGAGTGAACACCATGCCGCCAACTGCTTCTGTCTCGTGTCAACATTTGGCTGCAATCTACAAAACATAAAACATTAGTGACACTTTAAGTGACTTTAACCACTATGTAATAACACAGGGGTGTCCAATCCTGCTCCTGGAGGGCCACAGTCCTGCAAAGTTTAGCTCCAACCCCAATGAAACACACCTGGATAAGCTAATCAAGGTCTTACTAGGCATACTAGAAACATCCAGCAGGTGTGTTGAGGCAAGCTGGAGCTAAACTCTGCAGGACAGTGGCCCTCCAGGACTGAGTTTGGACACCCCTGTACTAACATTTAACTCATTTGATAAAGAGTGGTGCAGGTATGACATCACTTTGTAGGCCAAAACACAAAGGCGAGTTAGCATTTTAGCACGTCCGGTTCCCTTGTCCTGAAGTCAATGGGTTGTTTGAATGAGATTGTTTAAATGGCTGAAATAAGGTCTGTGGTGAACAAACCACAGTGTTTTATTATACGACATAAAATACATGATTTTTTTTTTTTTTTAAGCGGTTACGTGTCGGTTGCTAACAGGTGGCTAATGGGACTACAGAAGCTGTCAGGGAGATTAAACGTCATCGCGCTGAACAGGTAAACTCAGTCCGCTTTTGCACATTATGCTCATAATTGTGCTCTTATAAACTAGTCTAACTCAAAGGGAATGTTTTGAGATTAAAAACTGAGAGTTGTGGGAAGCTTAGTGATGATGACGTTGAAATCGCGGGACCGTGGTGTATCCGTTTATAGCCTACCTTTAGCTTTTTACTTCTTCTGGCGACTGCATTTAGGCTTCAAAATAAAAAAAGGTGTGACGATTATCTTGATGGACAAAACGTCTAAGCATCATACACTTTTGTTGATCACAGAGCTTGTTTTTTTAGCGATAATACAAAAGCCTATGGGAAAATCCTTGGGGTTCTCTCGCGGGAACCAGTGCGACGCGAACTGCCGGTTGGCCTACAAGGTGACCTCACACCTGCAACACTCTAAACAGACAGAGCACATTTAGGCCACGCCCACACCACAGGGAGAAACAATCCATCCCTCTCCACTGACTGTGTATTGCGGGAGTCTGCCTCCTTGTCATTCCTGCTGTGTGACAGGGTGTCCTTACTAATGACAAGGAGCATATAAATACAAAGTCAATGGAGAGGGATGGATTGGTCCCATCTCAATAACAATTCAAGGCCCAGTTGAAAAGAATGTCACACCTATTGATGTAAACAAATCCCAATAAAATTATCTTCTACATAAACGTAACTCTTATATTGTGATAAATTATTAATGAATCACATCCTAAATAAATAATGTATATATAAATATGCAGTCATTAATGTATACATTTAAGAAATGTGCATGTATATACTGTGTGTATATATATATAAAATTAATATTTATTTTTTTTATAAATAATATATACATGCATGTGTATTTACATATACACACACAAACTTTTACCTTGGATGCGATTAATCATTCAGTATTTTTAAGAATCATCTTTTAGAAATGCTTATATTCCCATGGGATGTCACAATTGTATTGATTACAATACATTTTCCAGCCCTGGTAATTTTCAGTATGTCCTAATATTTCCAGGTTTCCACTAAGCATGGCACGCTTTACATATAAATAACATTTCACAGAAGCACGGCTATTCCGGTCGTACTAGCTCCCCTTCACCTTTCCAAGCACGTGATGTCACGCAGCGTTTAAATGCTATATATGACGTATTGAAATAATAAGTATCGTAATGTACGTCGCGTGGCTGAACTGTGGTGATTTGATTACTTCCGTAGCGGAATGCAGACAGCAGCTTTATTCGCGATACAAACGCACATATATTTTTTACAATTAAACAAAGTATTCAGAGAATATTGAAGGCGTGATGCTAATGGTTCCATCTGCGGTCACTGACAAATGGATTTACTTACGTAAAAAATGGAGGAAAGTTATACTGCCAGGGCCACTCAAAACTCATCGCAGATTTGTAGTAGTTCTGTTGATGTGCGGCTCCGCTTCGATCCGTTTCCGCTCTGCGGAATTATGGGAAACACCCGCCAAATTAAAAGTCTTCTCAAAGCAACCCTGAGTCTTTTATCCAAAGCGAGTTACAGGTGAGAATAATATAGGCAGGAAAAATACAACATTTGATTTCATCACAAGAATAGTTAGTTTAGTACGTTTTGACATCTAGTAAAATTAATTAATTAATTAATTAATTAATTAATTAATTAATTAATTAATTTTGTGTGTGTGTGTGTGTGTGTGTGTGTGTGTGTGTGTGTGTGTGTGTGTGTGTGTGTGTGTGATATAACAGTATAACAAAATAACAGCATAATAAATTCATGAAAATCGCAATTTGTTAACCGATTCGTATGTTTGTGTGATGTTTATTCCACTTCTTCTTTTTTTTTTTTTTTTTAACAGTCTATGTGAAAAATATATGCATAAAAGCAAGCGGAGGATCAGTAAACCCTCTTTAGCTTGTTTTAAAAATGAATGTAAAAATTATTTAGCATCCATAAAACACTTATCCAAAGATAACCAATCCCTTGGTGAATTGCATAAAGTCATATATGAGTCTCTTTCATTTTAAGATTATGTACTTTATCTTCATTTTATTTTTAAATGTTGTCTTTTTTTTATGCTACGATCAGTTTTCTATCTATCTATCTATCTATCTATCTATCTATCTATCTATCTATCTATCTATCATCTATCTATCTATCTATCTATCTATCTATCTATCTATCTATCTATCTATCTATCTATCTATCTATCTATCTATCTATCTATCTATCTATCTATCTATCTATCTATCATCTATCTATCTATCTATTCACAACAGGAAGGTGTATAACGGTCATTCGAGCGCGCGGTGGCGCTGTGGGCGGATCCTCTCATCCGGGACATGAGACGAATGACGTCAAGGCGCCGAAATAAACAGTGCCATGAAAACTAATGCAGTATTCTTTTCTGAAATTATAGCTCATTAATGCGTTCTGCTCTGTTACTAACAGAGGTGGGAAAACGACTGTAAGTTTGCCTCCGCCTCTTCATTTATTTGCAGTATAAATCATATTGAATGTTTGTGAGCGATACTCGGCGGAACTGACGTTAGTCAGAACACGATGTATTGACACAGAGCCATGCGTTTTTTGAAATATGAAATCATTAGTTTGCTTTTGCGCAGGTGTGCAGAAAGATGCAGGCGGCAGAGGAGGCGCAGTCCTCTCTAGCGGAGCGGGTGGAGTCTTTGGGAGTGAGTGAACAGGACAAAACTGCAGGAAAAGAGGAAGAAAAGGATAAAGAACGAGACGAGGAGACAGCCGAGGCCGCCAAGGATACTATCACCGAGGATGACACAAGTATGGGCTTCAAACGGGAGTGCGTGGAAAAGTTTAGAGGAAATACAGTGTAAAAAAAAAAATTAATTAATTAATTAATAATACATCTAGGAGTACAATACGGGAAGCTTACTAATGTATGGAAGCTTGTTTATGCCATGGAATAAAAAATAAAATAAAAAGTACTGCTGTCAAATCGATTAATCACATCCATAATAAAAGTTTATGTTTTCATAATATGTGTGTGTATAATTATGTATATATAAATACACACATACATGTGTATATATGTAAGAAAAAGCTATATTTAGATATACTGTATATATATATATATATACAGTATATGTATGCATATATTTCATTACATGCACGTGTGTATTTATATACACATAATTAACAACATATGTAAACACAAACTTTCCTTTTGGATTAATCGATTTGACAGCACAGAAAAAAGGCAAATTGACAAAAAAAAAAATTCCGTGTCAACTCAAATAGAGGTCCCCGGCTCAAACGTTTTCTTTTTCTATAGAAAGACAAATATAAATGATGAAAGCCAAAATATTAAATGTTAGCGCTGTATATTTATGTAATCCACTGTTTCGTAGCGGAGGGTCAAAATGTCAGTTTTCACATGAGATTTGGATCCACAGGACGCCACGAGGGACACAGTCGAATGCCTTCTCCAAACTTCGACTGTGTCCCTCGTGGCGTCCTGTGGAGGGTGCTCTGGGAGTATGGGGTCCGGGGCCCCTTGCTTAGGGCTGTTTGGTTCCTGTACGACCGGAGCAGGAGCTTGGTCCGCTTTGCCGGCAGCAAGTCAGACTTCTTCCCGGTGCATGTTGGACTCCGGCAGGGCTGCCCTTTGTCACCGGTTCTGTTCATAATTTTTATGGACAGAATTTCTAAGCGCAGCCAAGGGCCGGAGAGTGTCCGGTTTGGGGACCACATGATTTCGTCGCTGCTTTTTGTGGATGACGTTGTCGTGTTGGCCTCCTCAGACCAGGACCTTCAGCGTGCACTGGGGCGGTTTGCGGCTGGGATGAGAATCAGCACCTCCAAATCCGAGGCCATGGTTCTCAGTCGGAAAAGGGTGGCTTGCCCACTTCAGGTTGGTGGAGAGTTTCTGCCTCAGGTGGAGGAGTTCAGGTATCTTGGGGTCTTGTTCACGAGTGAGGGAAGGATGGAACGGGAGATTGACAGACGGATCGGTGCAGCTTCTGCAGTAATGCGGTCGATGTACCGGTCTGTCGTGGTGAAGATGGAGCTGAGCTGTAAGGCAAAGCTCTCGATTTACTGGTCAATCTACGTTCCTACTCTCACCTATGGTCATAAGCTGTGGGTCATGACCGAAAGGACAAGATCCCGGATACAGGCGGCCGAAATGAGCTTTCTCCGCAGGGTTGCTGGGCGCTCCCTTAGAGATGGGGTGAGAAGCTCAGTTACTCGGGAGGAGCTCAGAGTAGAGCCGTTGCTCCTCCACATCGAGAGGAGCCAGTTGAGGTGGCTCGGGCATCTATTTCAGATGCCTTCCCGGGGAGGTGTTCCGGGCATCTCCCCCGGGGCCTCCTCCCCGTGGGCATGCTGGAGGGATAATGTCTCCCGGCTGGCCTGGGAACGCCTCTGGGTTCACCCGGAAGAGCTGGAGGAAGTGGCTAGGGAGAGGGAAGTCTGGGCGTCTCTGCTTAGACTGTTGCCCCCGCAACCCAGCCCCAGATAAGCGGAAGATAATGGATGGATGGATGGATTTGGGATCCAAAGAAAGATGGCAGCATCATTTTATTTTCACACAGAGATTGCTATTAGTAAAATCTGTTGACTGTACCCCATCTTTATTGCATTATATGTCAGCGGTGACGGTTTAAATATGGGAAAAAGCACTTCTTGTGTTTTTTGCCTCATGTTTGCATGCCTGTAACGCAAGAAGTACTGAAGGGGTCTCAATATCCTTTTAGATTCTGGTTCTTAACAAACTTTCCTTTTAATATCTTAATTTTTAAAGGCCCTCAATGGTTCAATCCCAGAGATATGGAGATCTTAATGTGGCTCCATCAGTAAATTGGTCAATTGTACACATTGTACAGTTGTCAAAAACCAAATGTGCAAGAACAAATAATGTTGAATTAAAAAGTCACCATTACCTTTTTTATGTGGTGGAAACAAGCTTTCATGATAAATAATGAGTAGGAAACTAAATGGTAGAAACTGAATATTTTCCAAATAATATTTTAGACATTTGATCATATTTGGGGGTCCATCCATGGCTTCTGAAACATTGAAAACCACTGCTCTGTATCATGCTTTTTATATTCATTACTTGTACCTTGGAGAGGCAGTATATTAAAGTACCATGGCATCACCACAGTACTTTTTGTAAGGTGTGCGAGTGTGTTCTATGAGATATTGCTTGTCATAATACATTTATGAACACTGTGATGGTTTCTATGTAGAGGGAGACAAAGAAGCCATGGATGTAGAGGAGCAGAAAGAGGGAATAACCACAGATGGAGAAATGAATGGAGGCGGTGAAGGGAAGCTGCAGCAGACCGAGGAGGACTGGGAGATCCCGTACAGTGACGAGGAGATGGAGGACCCCAAGAACTGGATGCCTCCACCCGAGGAGATCAAACGGCTGTATGAGCTCCTGGCTAAAGGAGAAGCGCTCGAGCTGAAGTGGGTCCCTCTTCCGCGCCGGCCTCCGACCCCTCCACGCACGCCCTCACCTGAGAGAGATGGAGAAGACTCGCAGGAGGCCAAACATGAGGATAATGAGCGCAAGTGAGTCAGAATATAACACAGATGGATAAATGTGTCTATATAAGTGGCGAGCGGTGACTTCTTTAACCGGGTATGCTGGGTGGTGCATCTTTTCAACAAAAACAATACAGATACGTTAGATGCAGTGATTTATTTTGGATGGGCTTATTATAAGCAAAACGGTGGAGTTCACTCTATACAGATTGTTGGCTACTCAATTGCTTACTGTCATGACACATAGCAACACAGCTAATGTATTGAAAGTATTGAAAGTAGCCTACATTTACCTGTTGAGACATGCCGTCACAAGCACCCGTAGAGCTGTGATTGTGATGATTGAGTTGAGGGAGGCGTTTTTCCTGTTGGGCGAGCGATTCGCGGACAGCTTTCCCTGCGCATTAAATCCTGCCAGCGGACCAATGGGAACACGGGACAGTGTTGACGATACATGACAACAGAGCGTAGGCGCCAAAGCTGTAGTGGATCCGCTTACCCAAAACCCTCCTTAACTGGTAGATATGAAGAAAATGACCGTCGTCTGGCAAATAATGACGGAGAGTTACTTGCATATTACCATTTTATCATGTAAGCTTTATGGCACACCTCAAACAAGGGAATTTATAGTAATTTCTAGTGTTAATCTTAAAGGGGGTCTTTGTGAAATTTATTTTTGAATTTGGTGCCTTCTACACTGAGAAGACAGAAAAATTATTTTTGTCTCATGTGGACGAAAGACAACTCCCAGAATGCACTTGCTTCGCTGCCCAACGAGGCCACTCCCAAGCCACGGCTACTGGTTATCACTTGCCCACCGCGGCACCGCCCCTACCGTCATTCTAATATACTACCGGATTTCTACTGATACAAAGCTTAATGCTAATCGCTGAAGTATCCCTTTAATAGGCGAGTCCACAGATGGCGTAGGGTATGCAGGGCGTTTATCGCAGTTTATATGGACCGCATGATCAAAGGTTTCGGATAATTAGATTTTTTTTTTTCAATGTTTTTGAAGGCTGCATTTATTTGATCTAAAACCGTAAAAACAGCAATACTTTGCAATATTAAACTTTTTTTTTAATTTATTTTTTTAAAATGTAATTTTCAGCATCATTACGCCAGTCTTCAGCGTCTCATGATCCTTCAGAAATCATTCTGTAATTCTGCTGCTCAATAAACATTTGATTATTAGCAATGTTGAACACAGATTCTTTGATGAAAAGAACAGCATTTATTTGAAATAGCAAACACATTAATAATGTTACAAAATATTCTGTCACAGTTGATCAATTTAATGCATCCTTGCTAAATAAAAGTAATTTTATTTCTTTCCAAAAATAAAATTCAGTAGTTTATAATGTTACAAAAGCTTTCGATTTCAGATAAATGCTGTTCTTTTGAACTTTCTATTACATTTTATAATATATAAAAATAGAGAAGTTATTTTAAATAGTAATAATACTTCACGATATTACGGTTTTGTTTTTGTATTTTAAGGTTTCAACGTATTATGAATTTTTTTTTTTTTTTTTTTAGAATGTTTTTGAAAGAAGTCTCTTCTGTTAAATGGTAATATTGTGAAACATTATTCATATTTTTAAGACAATGCTTTCTGTTTGAATATATTTTAAATGTCATTTATTCCTGTGACCAAAGCTGAATTTATCATCATCATTCAGTGTCACATGATCCTTCAGAAATCATTCTGATATGATTTACTGCTCCGTTATTATTGCTGCTAAATTATTAATAATGGTTCTAGTATTTCAGGTTTTTCAGAATTATTTGATGAATAAAAAAATATTTTTGTAACCTTTGTCACATTTGATCAATTGAATGCGTCCTTGCTTAACGCGTTTTTTGTAATCTTAGTTACCCTAAACTTTTGAATGGTAGTGTTTTCATAAAAATATGAAGCAGCACAGCTTCAACACTGATAATAATCATAAATGATTTTTGAGCATCAAATCATCATATCAGAGTGATTAGTGAAGGGTCATGTGACACTGAAGACTGGAGTAATGATGATAAATTCAGCTTTGATCACAGGAATACATTACACTTTAAAATATATTCTAATAGAAAACAGTTCTTTTAACTTTATAAAAATTTTACATGCACAGTAGGCAAGGCCATTTTTAAACAAGAAAAGTGTATTGATCTATTTCTATGTTCTGCAGGGCCCTCACACCAACTGAATTTGATTTTGATGAAGAGCAGACTATGGCAACCCCCAAGAACTCTTTCCTCAATCGCCGCAGGACACCAGGTATGATGAGATGTTTTTCCACAATGACATGTATGGTTCAGCTGAATGCATCCATTGAATGTATGGATTTGGTAATATTGGCAAACACAATATAAATGAATAATGCTGAGTTGAATTGATCCTTTGCTCTCATTTCCAGGTTCCTCTGCCCGCTCTTCAGTCAGACGTGAGGCCCGGCTGGACAAAGTGCTGTCGGACATGAAGCGTCACAGAAAAATTGAGGAGCAGATCCTAAGGACAGGTCGTGACCTTTTTAAAAGCGATAAAGCGCGGGCAGGGCCTGCCATCGAGCCGCCTTTATCACCGAACAGTCAGCGCGAGCGGGAAAAAGAGCGAGAAAGAGACAGCGACCCCAGCACTGTCTTCAGTCCCAGACAGAGGAGATACTGAGGGAAACTACAGACTGATTGAGCGAATCCCAGGTTTTTTAGGGTTTTACCCTAACTCAACATAATTCATCACTTTGCATTGGACAATGAGGTGCTCATATTTTACTGATGTTGTCTTTTTTTTTTATTCAGAGTTTTTTTATAATGTGAATAAATGACTTGCCCAGATTCTGGTGTTTCGCTATTTTTTTAAATTATTATATTAATCTTTGTAACACTTTACAATAATGCTCCATTAGTTATTGTTGGTTAATGCAATATATTTGTCACTGTATTTATTTTTTGTTAAAGGGATCGTTCGCTCAATGAAAATTAGCCCATGATTCACTCCCCCTCAAGTCATCCTAGCTGTATATGACCTTCTCTCAGACGAATACAGTCTGAGTTATATTAAAGATGTCCTGGCTCTTCCCAGCTTTATAATGGCAGTGAATGGAGCAGAGGTCTAAACACACCTGAACCAGCTAATCAGTGTCTTACAAGACCCTAGTTAGACACTGATTAGCTGGTTCAGGTGTGTTTAATTGGGGTTGGAGCTAAACTCTGCAGGACAGCAGAGTTTGGAGACCCCTGGAATAGAGGATGAGATTTTGAAGCCCAAAAAAAGTGCATCCATCCATCATAAAAGAGATCCACACAGCTCCAAGGGGTTAATAAAGGCCTTCTGATGCGATGCAATGCGTTTGTGTAAGAAAAATATCCATATTTAAAACTTTATACACTAAAATAACTAGCTTCCGACAGACGGCTGTACGCATCGATTTACAGCGAAAGGGTAACCCTTAACCTGACGCATTAACAAACGTGGAGGATCGAGCAAGACAAAACACCGGTCACAAATTAGAAGTCTAAAACAAGATTTTTTTTTAAGTGAAATGTCAGAGGAATTTGATATAAAAGAAAAAGAGCAAGAGGCGTCAAAGCTTACCCTGTTTAGCGCTAGGGGTTACTCTGTTGCTGCAAGTCGACTTGCGTATGGCTGTCTGCTAGTTATTTTAGTTTTTAAAGTTTTAAATATGGATATTTTTCTTACACAAACACATTGCTTCGCATCAGAAGGCCGTTATTAACCCCCCAGAGCTGTGTGGATATCTTTTATGATGGATGGATGCACTTTTGTTGGGCTTCAAAATCAAATCCTCTATTCCTTGCCATTATAAAGCTTGGTAGAGCTAGGACATTTTTTTTTTTTTAATATAACTCAGATTTTATTCCGTCTGTAAGCATTAAGTCTTATACACCTAGGATGGCTTGAGGGTGTGTAAATCATGGGCTAATTTGCATTTTTGGGTGAACTATCCCTTTAATGATGCTATATGTATAATTTAGAAACTCTTGTTGTTAGCGACACCTGTGTCTGTTAAGTGAACTGCAGCAACTTAGGCTGAATCCTAAACCCTCATTCACTATTCCCTACGTTAGTCCACTAATACAGTTCACTGGAAGGAGTGAATGAAAATGAGTGAGTGAAGTCAGACAGCCGCTGTGTGTACACTCATTATCGCGGTGCAATGTGGGATTGAATGAGTACACTCAATAACGTCCACTATGGTTTCGGACACCACTACAAATGGCTGTTCCCAGGGGTGTAGCACCAAATGTTGGGCCCCGGTTACAGAACCAAGGGGTGGGCCCCAAACAACTATGTAATTTTGTAATTTTAATATTATGGATTATCAATATATATTTGCGCCCCCCCTCTACTCAGTTCAACTATTACCCCCTGTCCGACGCCCCTGGAAAATAATGCCCTATTTGAAGGTATAGAGGGGGTGATTTCGGTTTGTCTTACTGCTCATGCACACATAACGTACAAGAGATTGAACGTTATTCGATATTTCGTTCTTTGCTTAGAAGTAAAAAGCTATAAATACCTTTGCAGCAACGATGGGCATCCCGATGCCTTCCACGCTGCTCAGAGCGATGTTTAGATGAATATGTAAATATGTGCTGCGCGCTTTCCTCTCAATAACAAAATAAACAACAAAAATGACAGCGGTGAAAACAGCGGTTAAGAAAGCATCTGATCATAGATGTGGATGTGTTCGCTCCAGCTCTGCAACTCACCTGTATCATGTCGACAAATGCGGTAATTTCAAAATACACTGTTATGGTATATTTGAGACTATCTATGTGAAGTCTATAGTTTGAATAAATCGCTTTTCTTTGCATGACACAGTGGCATTATGGTACAGATTTTTTTTTAATTATCCTGAACATTGTATAAACATTAGTTTCATAAAGGGCCCGTTCACACCAAGGACGATAACTATAAAGAAACATAACGATAAAGATCTAGATAACATCACATCCTATATATTTTCCAGGAAAAAACGTCCTGAATCCTTCACATAAAAATCAGTCTTTGCATAGACGAGACAACCTAGGAAGTTGGGGAAGGTCTCGTTTTTCACCCCAAAATGAAAATTCTGTCATTACTTCCTCACCCTCATGTCGTTCCAAACCATAAGACCATTGTTCATCTTCAGAACACAAATGAAGATATTTTTTATGAAATCCAAGAGGTTTCTGACCCCACAGCAACACGACCACTTTCAAGGTCCAGAAAAGTAGGAAAGACATCGTCAAAGTAGTCCATGCGACTCCAGTGGTTCAATCTCAAAGATAAGTTAGTTCGCTCAAATTTAAATTAGCCCATGATTTACTCCCCCTCAAGTCATCCTAGGTGTATCTGACATTCTTCTTTCAGACGAATAAAATCTGCGTTATGTTAAAAAAGTCCTGGCTCTTTCGAGCTTTATAATGGCAGTGACTTGTCGGGTCATTTTTGAAGTCCATAAAAGTGCATCTATCTGTCATAAAACTGCTCCACACAGGGTTAAAAAAGGCCTGTGTAACTAAAATAACTAACTTCCGCCGGATTGCCACACGCATCAATTTACGGCGAAAGGGTTACTCTTTTAGCGCAAGTCAACCTGCGTACCGCTGACCGCCAGAAGCTCGTTATTTTAGTCTGTAAAGTTTTAAACATGGATATTTTTCTTACACAAACGCTTCGCTTCAGAAGGCCTTTATTAACCCCCCGGAGCCGTGTGGAGCAGTTATATGATGGATAGATGCACTTTTATGGACTTCATAAACGAGGCAACAATTCCCTGCCATTATAAAGCTTGGAAGAGCCAGGACATTTCCGAATGTCATGTACACCTAGGATGACTTGAGGGTGAGTAAATCATGGGCTAATTTTCATTTTTGGGTGAACTGTCTTTAAGATTATGACATGTCGAGAATACTTTTTGTGTGCAAACAAGAAGCAAAAATAAAGACTTTATTCAACAATTTCTTCTCGCCTGTGTCAGTCTTTGTGTTCCGAAGATGAACGGTTTGGAACGACATGAGGGCGAGCAATATCAAGTATTTTCATTGTTAGTTCAAGTCGTCATGGTAACAAATGGAACCTTATTGTAAAGTGTGAACAGTATCTGAACTAATTTTAGTTCAAATAAAACAAAAACGCTTTGGGATTTCCATGGTCAAGCGACTATCAGGAAATGTTTTCATAACAAATGTACATTTTTCGATTTATTATTATTTTCTAGTTAGGCTAAACTCGTTCACCAGCCTTAGTGAGGTTAGATTTTTTTTTCTGAATGATTCATTAGCAAATTGTACTGAGTTTTAAAACAAACAGCCACATCTGGTGTTGAAACCTCCCTCACTTTGTACTAAGTGTGCAAGGGAGAAAAGGTTGAACATAAGCTGCTGTATTACTGCGAATCATTCTGTGGCCTGTTAGCCTGAATTCAAAGAATCATCCGTCTGGTACAGGCTCTCAAATTAAGAGGAATCAAGAGGACATCTGATGTAAAAACCCTTATCTGTCCTTTCGACTCCATTTAAGCTGCTTTTAATTCCAGATGTCTCCGCAGAGGTCACGATGGCTGACATTGAGATGATGCTCTACATTATCGAGGCCTCGATTAAACCCCGCGCGGCACGTTCACAAACGGACCAGGAGAACCGACGTTATTATAACATGCAGCATAAGAGACAAGAGTATATTTCTGCAATGAGATTGAATTACAACAGTGCTTTCATTTATACTCATGTTAACAGGTTAAACAGGTTTACATATGGAAAAAACAGAAGTTAAACCAACTAAAACAGATGCTTTCAAAGAAAACCATCAAAAGCAGTCGTTGCAGTTCA
The DNA here is from genome assembly GCA_018749465.1 of Paracanthobrama guichenoti. NCBI lineage: Eukaryota > Metazoa > Chordata > Actinopteri > Cypriniformes > Gobionidae > Paracanthobrama > Paracanthobrama guichenoti. Next base: position 23,046,670 of record CM031954.1, read on the forward strand.
CTAGGGTTAAATAGTTTGGATATCGGTGCACGTGGAACTGGTACATTTATAGAGGGTTCACAAGGGACAAAGATGGAATATACACATGCAAAGTCATATACCCAATTCAGTGCAACGGACATTTTGCACCTGGAAGGTTTTTTTTCTTTTCGTTATACAAATTTAAAATCAGCATTCGGTCATTTTAAGTTGAAGTAAGCTCCAGAAACAGGTCTTGTGGCTTTGAAATGTTATTCATTTCTGTTTGATAAGTTGAACCTGCAAGCGCTTAAGGGCTGTGTTATTAAATGAAACATCAAACTCATCTGCAAATGAATCCTTGATTTATGACTAGACAGAGATTAGATAGCTCAAGTGACCCATTAACGAACAAAACAGGCTAAAAAGAAATCAAAATGGTAAATATCTTCCAACAAACCACAATAAATTAGGAACATTTACCTGTGAAATGGCTTCAAAGACAACAAAAAACGAATAAAGTGCAAATAAATTTCACATTGAGTATGTAAAGTATCACATTTGTTTGGAGGAAACTCACGTGTGGCCTAAACTAAAGAGTAAAAGATCAGGAATACGGTCGAGTTTCCACAGGGATAAGGCAGCTTAATATATATTTGATCATGTCCCTTTAACACATATGCAGGGTTTCAGGACTCGGGTCTTTGTTTAAAGAGGTTATACTAGGGACACTGTAAAGCCAACTACAAATTTCCTGGTAAAACTGCGTCTGAAGCCACCGAACAGTGGATCACAGGTCGAATCGGAGAACATTCAAGGTAGCTACTTTCCATTACGTGTAAAGCATGTACAAAATAATACATTCCCAAACCCTGAGCTGCCTCGTTCTCTGACAGACAGGGTTTAATTACATTTTAATGGGGTTTTCTTTCATTTCATCAGCTCTGGTTGAGGAACAGTTCACCAAAAATGAAAAGTACTCATTTATTGTTGTTCCAACTTCATGTTTCTTTCTTCTGTGGAACACAGAAGTAGATATTCGGTCAAATGTACTTTGTTCTTCTGTTTTCCATCCGAACAGACAGTGATTTATACAATATATTCCAGTCTATGCAATTTTTTAGGACAAATATCCATTTTTCATACTGTGCATGTTGTGTGCATTTGAAATGCTTGATTTTAGTCTTTAGTATTGCATTTTTTATTTACTTAAACCAAATGGTATAGAATTATAACATCAGCCATAGCATGAAAATAATGATTGTTGTATTATATCGGCCTGATATACACGGTCGTTGAAAAGTTTGGGGTTGGTAATATGTTTTAATATTTGTGAATGAAGTATTGTATTAAATATTATTACAATTTAAAGTAACTGTTTTTAATTTGAATATTAAAATGTAATTAATTCCTGTGAATTGTCAGCATCCTTACTCCAGTCTTCAGTCACATGATCCTTCAGAAATCATTCTGATATGAGGATTTACTGCTCAAGAAACATTTATGATTATTGTCAGTGTTGAAAACAGGTGTGCTGCTTCATATTTGTGTGGATTCTTTGATAAATAGAAAGCTCAAAAGAACAGCATTTTTACAAATAGAATTATTTTCTGACATTATAAATGTCTTTAATGTCACTTTTGATCAACTTAATGCATCCTTGCTCAATAAAAGTATTAATTTCTTTAAAAAAACAATCATACCGACCCCAAACATTTGAACGGTAGTGTATGCGGTCCTTTTATGGAGTTAAATCACTGTATGGAAAAAAGCAGCTGAGATGTTAGGTAGACATTCTACCTAACATCTCAAATTTGCATTTCACTAATAAAATAAATGTTCATTTTTGGGTAAACTGTCCCTTTTAAACCGAACAAGAGGCCTTTCGACTGAACTCCAGAGACATTAAATCTTGGGTTGCTCATTGTAGACCAGTGCTAAATATAGTCAAGGACTTTTCTATGAATGATGCATCTGCAACACTACAATAATATATGCAAAGAACAGACCTCAGGCACGAGACCTCAGTTTGACATTCCGTGACCCCTTCAAAGTGCCTCAAACAAAAAGTGCTTCTCTTGGTTCAGAAATGTTCTCGTATATAATTTGCACTTATTGCCTCAGTTGTGATGTGACGCACATCTGGCCGTTGTGTAGACACTTCCGCTGATTTTTTCGGCATAGCTTCCCTTGATCTACTAAAGCATGTCTTATATACAGTACACAAGCCCTGTAACTAAACACAATGCTGTTCTGTAATATATTACAGGGCGTCTAGTCTATTTCAGTACCTCTTTAATCACTCCGTGTACTTCCTTGGCAACCTGCCCTTGTACTCAGCCGCTTCATCGTTGTGTTCATCCGGTCCCCTTTCTTCTTAGCTTAGTCTTGTTTGCATAAGCTCCTCCCCTCAGTGAGACATTGTGGGTGTGTCCCGACCCATCTGTGTACTGTATCCATTGGCTGACTGAGACATTGGCTCATGTCCTTCATAATCAGGCTTGACCGGAGCCGTCGGTTTGCGGGAGCGCGAGGAGCGGCCGGTGAACAGGCGCAGCGCCCCTCTGCAGATCAGGGAGAACCAGTAGAGCTGCGGGGCCATGAGGAGAGCCGCTCCGAGATTACACTGCCAGGGCACCACAAAGGGAACCCGATAGAAGGGAATAGAGGCGTACCTGAAAAAGAATAAATGGACAGAGAATGTGGTTATAATCAAAAAGCTAAAAGACTATGCTTCTCCTGACAGATGGTTTCTGCATAATTCTCACCTCAGAGTGGGAGTGAGGAACAGGAAGAAAGTTAAAGGAATAGTTATGGCAAAAAATTTAATTCTGTAATTTTTTACTCACCCTCACCCAAAACCATATGCTGTTATTTATCAGTGTAACCCTCTATAATACGAGTAAATCACTCGCATATGCGACCAAATTTCATTCTAGGTGACTAAAAATGTCTTTAGTTAGCCAATGGCTAGTAAACTGTAAGATTTCAGTCACCTATGATTGAGGCAAAAAATATATATAGGGCCCTATCATACACCCGGCGCAATGCGGCACCAGACGCGATGCAAGTGTTTTTTACTAGTTTCAGCCTGACACCGCACTTGTGCCCATCTGTTGGTCTGAAAACCAGGTGTGTTCATCCGCATTGTTGGCGCGTTACTATTTTGAGGAACTGAAAACGAATGTGCCATTGACCAACAAAAATCTGCTCTAAAGTCAATAGCACACTATTTTTTTGTGTTATTTAAAGGCCACGTTAGTAATACGCACCTATAGGCAGGTACACAATGCATGTACACTCTGTTTATTACACACACAGGGACGCGCAGCAGCACACAAACATGTTTAAATATTAAAAATAAAAGGATTCCTCTCTGGAGAAGCGTTTAGTTTTTCCGCTATGTAGATAGCGAATCCGCCATGGTGCAAGTGCAACTGGCTTTTAAAGGGAATGGGAGATGAGACTCTGATTGGTTTATTGCACGTTATGCCCAAAA